>JAPMOQ010058975.1:4105938-4151880 GCA_026543055.1 Argiope trifasciata
ATATATATATATATATATATATATATATATATATATATATATATATAATTTTAAAATTGCAGCATACTTAAGTTTTGGCATAAATCGAAAGATAAGACCTTTTATGGGGACATGCAACATTTGAGATCATACTTGCGTGTAGTTTCTCAGAGACATGAAGCTATCTGTATAGCTCCTGAAATGATGGATTTAGGGGCGCATTTACAAATTTATAAATACCAACAGCTTAAAATGAGTTCTTTGAAATAAATATAGTTTTGCATTTTGTTTTAGTATAAATATATATTTTAAAAATTCGCCAGTGGCAAAATTATGAAATAGAAGTAAAAAAAAATTCTATTGAGAATTTCATTTTGTAATAAATGCTTTGTAGGATTTCAGAAATGAATTTTACAAACATTCTGATGAATTATTTCGCTTCATAACTTATGGATAATGAACTACACATTTTCTAAAATTAAATATATACTGAAGTGACAAAAGTCATGGGATGACTGTTAATATCGTGTCGGTCCTCCTTTTGCCCGGCGAAGTGCAACAACTCGACGTGTCATGGAGTCCACAAGTCGTTGGAAGTCTTCTGCAGGAATATTGAGCCATGCTGTCTATATAGACGTCCATAATTGTGAAAGTGTGGATAGTGCAGGAGTTTGGGTACGAACGGACCTTTCGATGATATGCCATAAATGCTCGATGGGATTCATATCGGGTGATCTAGGTGGCCAGATCATGCGCTGGAATTATCCGGAATGTTCTTCAAACCAATCGCGAACAGTTCTGGCCCGGTGACATGGCGCATTGTCATCCATAAAAATCCCATAGTTGTGTGGGTACGTGAAGTCCATGAATGGCTGCAAGTGATCTGCAAGAAGCTGAACATAACCATTTCCAGTCAATGATCGGTTCAGTTGCACCAGAGGACCGAGTAAATGCCATGTAAAAACAGCCCACACCATTATGCAGCCACCACTAGATTGAACAGTGCCTTGCTGACAGTTTGGGTCCATGGCTTCGTGGAGTCTGCGCCCCACTCGAACTCTACCATCAGCTCGTAAAAACTGAAATCGTGACTCATCTGACCACGCCACGATTTTCTACTGGTCTAGGGACCAGTCGATATGCTCACGAGCCCAGGAGAGTCGCTGCAGGCGATGTCGTGCTGTCAGTAAAGGCACTCGAGTCGGTCTTCTGCTGTCATAGCCCAAGGAACACAAATTTCGCCGCACAGTCCTATCGGACACGTCCCTCGTACGTCCCACATTGATTCCTGCAGTTATTTGACGAAGTGTTGCGTGTCTATTAACATTGACCATTCTACACAGACGTCGGCGGTGTCGATCGTTAAGTGCATGTGGTCGCCCACTGCGCTGTCCATGATGGGATGTGATGCCTGAAATTTCATACTCTCGGCACACTCTTGATACTGTGGATCTCGGAATGTTGAATTCACTAACAATATCCTCAATGGAATGACCCACGTGTCTAGTTCCAACTAACATTCCACGTTCAAAGTCTGTTAATTCTCGTCGTGCCGCCATAAATCACGAAAAACCTGTTCACATCAATAACTTGAACACAAATGAAAGCTCTGGAAAACGAACTGCGCATTTATACTTTTTCGCTGCAATACTACTGCCATCTGTATATTTGTATATTGCTATCCCATGACTTTTGTCACTTCAGTGTAATAAAGTAAATTAAAGATATTAATTAATATATAAAGTGAGGTTCTGCAATTTTCTTTTCAAGCTTTTAACACGCATATATACTATATACATGACTTCATACTACGAATTCCTTGGCAAACGAAAAGCATTTGCATAGAACACTAAGCTGCCGGTAAGGAATGGGCAAAACTGATTTATATTTATCAGTGAATGAAAAGCACTACTTTATTGTACGTTGGTAAAATAATGGAGTGTATAATTTCATGTCTACTTAGAGTAGTGAGGTGTGATATATAAATTGATAAAGTAATGAATAGAACAAAATGCAGTTAATTTCTTTCTCTATGAATTGATAAGGTATTTATTTTAGCACTAAAATTTACATTTTTTTCTTAAATATATAAGAGGCAGTCAAATAAAAACGATACAGATAATATAATGAGTATATCTCAGAAATTAATAACTTAGGAACGTTCGTGAATAACAATGTCTTTTATTATGAATCAGGAAGGCATAGAGTGAGTGTTCACCGCTCAGTCGTTTTTCTTTTAGATGTGATTGAAATGAAGTGAGTGAGTACCAGAGAAATGCAACATGTTGTAGTGTGCTTTTTGGCTGAAGAAAAAGTATCAGAGAGTGAAACTCATGCCCGAATTTCTGTTGGGAATTACATATAAGCATGTCACATATTTGTAAGTTTGAGGGAAATAAACGCTATTGGAAAATCCTTTACTCATACTCCATACTGTTCAGATATCTCTCCTTGCCATTTCCATATTTTTGAAGCTCCAAAGAAAGTTACACGTGGTCCTACATTCATAAAATTGCCCACCTTATCTATTGAAGCTTTATAACTGAAAGTAAACTGAAAGAAAGGTGAAATATTCTGAAGAAGAGGCACACACCTTGGTACAATCAGGATTCCGTAGGCGACCGTAAACGTTTTTCGAAGAATTTATTGACCATATTGTCTTATGGTGGGATAAATTTATTAATAGTTATGGCGATTACTTTTATTAAAAATAGTTTATTTACTTTATTTCCATTTGTCTCGTTTTCATTTGACTTCGCATTATAATTAAAAAATATTTTATTTTGTATTTTTTTCTCTTAAAACAAAATTGAGTAAACCTTTCGTGAAAACATTATTTTCGCGATTCAACAACACATTAACACGTTAACAGCAATAGTATTTACAGTCGTAAAATAGAGTTATAAGCCATTTAAAGAATAATTTAGCCAAGAATGTAACTTTCAAAATGGCCTTATTTTGGTTTTGAAGTTATAGCGAAACAACCAGAAGAAAGAAGAAGAATTTACTTCAATTGATAAGAGACAGCTTTTCTTCATTTGAATGTAATGAATGGACTCGATGTTTTGTGTTTTTGTTATTTTTATCAGATGGGTCACATTTTTGTATTCTTCCAATTTAAGAGTACTCAAAATGTTAAAAAATAACTCGAAGAGTTGATTGGTCACTCAAAAAATGATATGTTTTATATTGCATGAACAAAGAAATTGGCGGAAATCTAACTAAAGACAGTATTTCTTAATTTGCAAAGTATTATGAGGAAAGTAAGTAGCTACAAAATCAAACCAATAAAGGCTGAATAAAGGAACAGAAGAAAGCCTAATCGAAGGGAAATGCCGCAATGTAGTTTGAAGTTGAGTGCGAAAACAATTAGATGCAGACAATAGGAATCTGGTCAAAATATTCTACAAAAAAAAAACTTTTAATCCTAAACAAAGAGTTAACAGATTAAACTGGAAAAAACTCATGTTCAGTTGACAACAAAACAATGGAATTGTGTGATTTAGAGTGATGACTCAAAGCTTTTCTTATTTGGTACCAATATTTGGTAAACGATAATAGATTTCCTTCCTGATTGCATTACACATTCACTTGAAATCCAATTACTGTTATGATATCAGAACATATGATGAAATAGACGTGGACAGAATTTGTATGATTAATTAAAATATAAATTCTCAAAAATACCTAAATGATATAATGATATATCCAAAGCTGCTGTCTTTCGCATGTTATCTTTCCTAAGATAGATAATTTTTGAGACAGTTACTTTTCACTACTGAAAGGGTCTGGGAAAACCCAGGCTTTAACCCAATCGAAAATAAATGGAGTAGACTAAGAAAACTAGTTACAAAGAAGCATCTCAACTGTTAAACCCATTTAATGTTGAAGCAATAATCCAATAAAGGTATCACACAATAACCAATGATGACCTAAAAGCATTGGTGAACTACATGGAGTGGCATTGCAAGATGTGACTGATACTAACAGTTATCCACCTAAATATGAACTACCATAAGGAAGAATTATTGTACTTGTCATATTTTTTATCCTTTCTTCTCTATATTTAATGTTGCAAGAAAAATATCAAAAATTATTTCTTTAAATTCTTGCTTAAATTGTCTTGAAAAAAGATAGAAAACTTTAAGGCTGAATAAAATTGCCAAAAAATCTCAAACATGCGTTTTTTTCAAAAGGTTTCCACTTTTTTGGCCATTAATCTAAGGGCACATGCCTATTCATATACGCATGCATGTAACTTATAAGGTATGGGCCTATCCTTACACATGCAAATAAGGTCAGTTCGTGTATTTGTATAGTACTAGATGCATATATACACACAAATACTATTTTGTACCTCTGTATTACATAATGCAAACATACGCAAATTCATGCACATTGATGTCCACTATATATTTACACTGCTTTTATATTTGAAAGTAGAAAAATTATCATTGTAATGATAATTGACCATTGACAATACTTCTAGATTGGAAACTACTAATTGTTTAAAAATGATCTATAATATCAATGGTTTCACAGATATTGATAATTTCAATAATAGTATCGATAGGTTTGAAACTTGAAATTGAATGAATGAGCGTCGATAAGCTTGCAAGAAAATTATTGATAGTAACGGGTTTCTCAAAACTCTCTATAATTCATTCAATAATTCGAGGAAAATTTCGGTGTTAATCGGCCGATAGTTCAATTATTGCTGTTTAAAGAAATCTTGGTCCCAGCATTCATAAGCGATTGAAAAAAACTTTTCTTCATTAAATGGAGATATAATGTCAAACTCAAAGTAAAAAAGCGTTTTACGCATTTTTTAAATTGGTTTGAAGTAATTATTTTTCCATTAAATTCTTAAGTTTTTAATAAAGCTAAAAAAGGGTAGATGAGCCTCTGAGATACTTTGCTTTCATCTTTCTAAGAAAGAGTTAATATATGAAATCTTGAAAACCTTTTTAAAATTAAATATTAGCTTCAATTTATTTCAACCGCCAATCACATTGGGGAGACACATCATCTAAGAGAATGATAATATTCGGTATTGTGGCTGTTCCATGCTCCCTAAGTGATTTTAATAATGATGTGAAATTGTATTACCTATCCTCTAATGTCGCGATGTGCACACGCATGAACATCGCCATAATGAGGCTATAATGTTCTCACCATAGCAAGCGCTTAATTGAGATGCGAGATCTCAGATAGCATGCCAATAAAGACAGATAAGCATAATTTTTTGGTAATTATTCCAATCAGTAATAATTCAAAGGAATATTGAACGTGAATAAATAAATAAAATAACGATTATTCGTAATTTTTCTTCCTTCTCTTACATTGAAGATCATCATAACGTAATTTTTAATGTATTTCATCGAGCATATTTAACATTGGCTTATAACAACTTTATATATATATATACAAAGTTGTTATATTAAAAAGAAATAATGATATCTTGTATGAAAAAATAGTCGATTAAAAGATGCAAAGATGCATTTAGCCTCATCATCCCATACAATGAAAGAAAAGTAAGTTACTGTTAAGTATAAAAAAAATATGCTTTTAGAACAAAGAGACCGCTTTTATCCCCAGGAAATACGTTTCGAGAAGGAAATAAAAGTGATGAGTGAAGAAAGTTTCTAACATTCCTCTGGAAAAGCAAATGCTAAATTTCTTTCAGTAAATATAATCAATTACTAGTATGCAATAGTTTATAATGCAGTATTAGTATAGAATTCAATAGTTTATAATGCATGATAGTTTAATATTAACTTTCCTTTTTCTTGTGCTTGATAACTGTGTCGCGTCCAATCAAAAGCTTCCAGTTTATAAAAAATATTCATTTTCGAAGCATTAACGTTTAGTAAAATTTTACATTTTTAATTTATACTCTTACAGCCACGTTTTAATATATAATAATTTGCTTATTACAATATTTATTTAACAATATCAACATTTTTCACATTAATTGAATTTGGAGACTGAATTCAGGATAATCATAGAGCTCTTATTTAAATATAAAATAGATTTAAATATGGATATCACAGTTAAAAGTGAACTAGTTTTTTTTATTAT
This sequence comes from Argiope trifasciata, assembly GCA_026543055.1. Lineage (NCBI taxonomy): Eukaryota > Metazoa > Arthropoda > Arachnida > Araneae > Araneidae > Argiope > Argiope trifasciata. Next base: position 4,111,999 of record JAPMOQ010058975.1, read on the forward strand.
TAATACCCAATTAGTTGGAATTTAGTCCAATTAGCTCTTCACTAACAATTTTAGAAGTTGCATAACGGCAGATATCTTTGTAAAATCACTTTTCCATCTAGGATATCTTATGGAAATGCGATTTATATGAAAATTTATTGTTCCTTGCATTACTCTTCATGATAAATTTGAATTGTATTTTTTATATCACTAGTTAGCAAGATTAATCGTGTAATTAAAATTACCTCTGTAATTATCAAATTCTTATGTCGCTTTTAAATTTTGAGGTAGGAGTGAAAAACTGAGCTTACGTTCATTATTATCTTCTAATCCTGTTTCAGTAAATAAATTTTAAATATATTACAGGCATTGGATTTTAAAGGTTTCATCAAATGAAGAGTATTATTTTTCTTTTTTAAAAATTTCAAAATATCTCGTTTCATACTCAAGCATTTTAGATAAGAATAAGACGATAATTATTAAAAGAAAACATGATTTATGTGTATTGTATGGTTTATTTGATTAACTTGAAACAAAATTTTGGAAAGGTTTTTTGGAAATTAAAACAAAATATTGCGAATCTCATTGGTTGAAGACTACCTTTTAAGTAAATACAATGCCTTTTGCGGGATAATTTATTCACACTGGTAATAATTTATAGTTTTTACTCATTCGTTCATTTCCATTTATCTCAACATAGAAGTCTATGCTTCATTAGATATCAGTGAGAAATAGTCTTTTCTAAGCTGAAATGTTTGTAACAATCTTTTATTTTTTATTTTGCTGTCTAATCCAGTTTGTATATTTTTGTGTGAGAAAGATGAGATGTTAGAAAAAATATTTCATTGATTTTTTTTCATTATGCTTTTTATGAAGGAACCTAAAACGAATGAAATCTTTAAACAAAAAAGGCAGTTTAATATTTTTTTCTTCGACTTTAATATTTTATCAAAAAATTATATTTAATGAGAAGGTAAAATAGAATAGAACATATAAAAAAATTAATAATTACAACTAAATTCGATCTATCAGCAAAATTTCGAAATTAATTGAATAAAACAGTTAAATATTAAGATTCCTTTTGCATTTTATTGTCTTAAAATTCAAATTAAAGATAAACAGTTTACATGAAAAGTAGTTATAAGTTTGTATGATTTTTTAACCGGTCGATATTCCTATATTTACTATTGTTATTTATGTTCTAACAAATCACATCTATTGTAATTTCATGAAGTAAATTAATAAGTTTATTTTAATTCAATGGGCTTAGGTATAATCTAGTAATACTACTTCCTCATCAATAATGTACTATTAAACGATTTCATTAGCCCAAATTGAAGTTTAATTAAAAAAATTTCCTACTCACAGAGAATTAGTTTAGTTTAGTTTAGTTATATTGACGTCCTGCTTGAAAGCAACACGAGGGCTATTTGGGGACGGACCTCGTAATTTTGAACCACGATCAGATGACGAGGACGACACCTGAACTGGCACCCCCTCTCCACACCACGCCACACAAGCAGGAGGGCATTTGGCATGATAGATTTAACGTACAAGAGACCCCCTCACACGACGGTTCTTCGGTGGAATCGAGTCTCGAACCTGCAACCCTCCGTACTCACAAAGAAGCCTTAGCCAACTGTTATTAAAAGGTGCATTATGTATAAAAATCCGATACATTATATTCATGCACATTTGATCTTATAAATGTTTATAAGAATGTGAAACAAAAAGAAGAATTTCATGAATTTAAATTCGTATGTAGTTTTTAAAATTAAAGGTAATTATTTTTACGAAAAAAGAAAATTTGAGCTACGTGTGAACTGTCTACGTTGAGAAGTGTTTTTATGAGGAAGAGAACTCAAGAGGTGATATGTTAAATGTTTTGAGTGTGGGAGAATTCCTGACATGACATGTTAAATGTTTTATGCGTGGAAAAATTGAAAAAAAAGCAAAAGAAGTTCAAATGTAAAATATGAAAATGCGTTTTAGAATAAAAAGCTAAAAGGAACCGTATTGAAATTTCGAATCTGATATTATGCTATCGACTAAGTTTGATTCATAACATCTAAAAGAATAGAATAGAATAGAATCGATTGCTTTGAAAGTCATATCAAAAAGAATGAGAAGAAGATTCAAAACGATGAAATGTATCATTGTTGTTCTGTGAAAGAAATGTCAAAGGATTGAATGGTTGATTGCTAATGATACCTGGCAACAAAATTTTAAGAAAGGAACTGAAAATATTCTTTAAAAAATGCGCAACTTTTATTTCTAAAGAAAACAAGAATATAAAAAAGTAGTTAAAAGTAAATATCTATTATGTTTTTAAGTATTACTAATAGCAGGAATTAAACACTTTTCTGCGGTGATACATATTACAGCAAAATAAGGAACAAGCAAAACACATATAAACTCAATTTGCTAGAGGCATTTAAAAGTATTTTTACAAATGTCTCACTTATTTGAAATCTTGTTCGATATTTTTCATAAAGTAACTAGCATGTATATTATCATTAATAGTCAATATAAATAATGATTAATATAATTCAGGTGAGTAATTCAACATTATTAAGATGTATGTAGATTTCTTTTTTTATTCAATTAATGATGTTTTTTTCCCTTTTTTTAATCTCTTAACTCTTTAATACACAATTTAGTAATATTTACTCTAGAACAATACCTAAGTAATTTTGAGGTGAGCGGAAATTTCAATGAATGTTTCTTAAATACTCTACAAAAAGCATAAGAAATAAAATTATTTCTATCAGTTTCACAAAAGAAAATTAACTGATAATTAATCAATTTCAAGGAGATTGAATCAATTATTTTAATCAAAGGAAATTAATCCATTTTTTGAAAATGAAAATAATAATTTGAAACGAAAAGTTCCTTGAGTAAAGTCTATTGCTCATTTTATTAATGCTTTCCAAATTGCGGGAACTTTAATCAGTAATAATATCTGACCTAGAATAGGTTTTCTAAGCTTACTTCTGTTGCGTCGATTTCTTTTTCAGTCTTTTGAAAAAAGATGACAATGATATCTTTTAAAATTCAGCATTGGTTTTTAAAAATCGTAATTAATCGATTTCCAAGTTTTTCCTTTGCAATTTGTATGCCTTTAATATGCAAGACCTTTAAATAAGGTAAGCAAATTTTTTATAACATAAACATGTTGAATTTGATAGTTGAAACATATTTGAGAACTATTTAATGTATGTTTAAAAAATTAAACGTTTTATATTAATGTTAAAATATATTAGAAATATTTAACTTTGAAATTAGTTTCAACATTTTTCAAATCCTTGTGGCAGATTCTTTAAAGGATATATGGAAACTTAAAACATACCAGCTTCAAAATGCTCAAATCAAAAAAACTTTTATGCACTTACAGAGATGTTAAGCAACTTATTCATTTAATTACCTTTAAAGATCAAATTATTACTAAGTAATAATTCGATTAAGTATTTAGCGAATAATATCAATTAAGTATTTAGCGAATATATCTTTTTTATTTCAATATAGATCGAAACTTTAATATACAAATCTTGAAAAATAAGGAAACATATCTTCCTCATTGTTCAGTATAAAATGCCAAAATGTTGCGAAAATATTGAGTTGGGGAAAAAGTTCGTAGTGTTTACATATTTACGTTATTTATCAAGGATTTTTTTGCTGTTTGACGAAGTGTTTAGTATTCATTCGATAGAGCTCTTTCTGCTCTACAAAACTATGCTAATCGGTTTTTTTTAGTAATTTAATTTTTAATTACTTTTAAGGCTCAGAAATGGAATATCCAGAAGGTAAAAATCAGCATTTTCGACACCTGTTCTTCTTCGTTTTTCAGCCAGGCCAAAAAGCTGCTTTAGCCACACGGGACATTTACGGGACACGAATACGGAGAAGGTGTCATAAGCAAGTCTACAGCACGGTAATGGTCAAGCCTGACCATCCAAAGAAGAACATGATCTGTGATTGGGGGAGGGGCATGTTGTACTGGAAAATGCTCGAAAGGAATGTCACAGTCACCAAGGGGCTCTACATAGCCCAGCGACTGAAAAGACCCCATCGACAAGGCCAAACCATAATCCTTCACGACAACGCCAGAGCCCATGTTGCTCAAGTCGTCAAAACCGCTCTCCAAGAACTTGAATGGAGGTCTTTCAGCAACCACCGTAATCTCCAGATCTTGAGCCGTCGGATTACCATCTTTTCTGCTTCCTGTCGAACTATATAAGGAGCGTTACCTTTGACAATAAAGATGGCCTTAAAAACCAGACCGGGGGATTTTGACGGAACGTCTTCGACAAATCGGTCGAGAGGGGGAAGGAGGCCGTAAACGACAGAGGAGAATACATAATTGATTAATCGATTGTTATTACTAATGAGTTTCTTTAAAAACAGTCTTTTATAAAAACGCTACGAAATTATTCCCCAACCCAATAGATTGAATCGATAAAACTCTCAAGAAAATGAAGAAAGCAACAGTAAATAATAACGTAAATTGGTACAAATAAGCATCATTTATAAATCAAATGACACAAAGAAATAATTTTTAATTGAAGTAGAAAAATTATCTTAAAAATTTATTTCAAGAATTTCAAAGGAATTTTTTGAGATTAAAAGCAAAATTTTATTAAAAATAAAAACATTTATCTATATCTAAGTAATTTAAGGAAATAAATAATTTCTTTTAAAAGCAATGGTTTAAACATTCCTGATTCATTAAGCGTTTTGTATCATTACAATTAGTAATGAGGTGAATTAATACCACAATTCTTTTCGGTGGATTAATTTTTGTTAAATCTTCTCCTTCGTTTCCTTTTTCGAATGTAACATTAAATTTGCATAAATTTTTAAAGAAAATTTGCTGAAAATTTTCTAATTTATCTAATAATGCGTTTAAAATTTTAAGTATTCTTTTATAAGGGGTTATTAAGCATTATAGTATTTCAATTTTTGCAGTAACTATGATATAATAAAGACTAATTAGTAAATTATACTAAAGCTAGTAACTAGTAAAGGAGAAAAATGAGAGATTTCATAGCCTAGAAAAATAAAAGTTTTATTGTATAATGAATGATGCTTAAATTTGAATCTACCTTATTAAAAAATTTTGAATGTTAAGCTTTAAATGCATTCTGTAATTAATAATATAGTGTTTCCAGAAAACTTTTTACAGTGAATAAATGTCTACCGCACCCTTAAATCACAGATAGCAATTTTAGTTTGAAATAATTATCCCTATTTGAAAGTTAATTGCAAACTGCATGTAATTTTAATATTTGATTATATTGCATTTTATATTTTACATTACTTTGTCAAGTTATAATAGCAGTTTTTGATTTACGACGCATTGTTAGATTTTATTTTAATTCTATTCTTATAAAATATAAAGAAACCAGTAAAACGAATATCTTTAATTATTTTTCTGTAATTTTTTTGAACAGCAGTGTAATATATTCAGTACTATCATAGAAATACTAATAGACTTTTGTGAATTTAAATTAATTGATTAAGGCAGAAATTGCAAAAAGAAGTCAAAGAAAACTGGGTAGTTTTATTATTTAGTAGAAAATGTTATTTTTAAATATTCATATAAAAATAATTATAGTGAAAAGAGTTTGCATACGTAATGAAAAGAAAAAGAGTTACAGTAATTATTTGTAACTTTGACTGATAATTATTATCGTTTGTATAATTATTTGAATATTTCTTATCAGTGTTAAAAATATTCGTAGTAGTCATTTGATTAAAAAGATAAGAAGTTAAAGACCGTACTAAAATAAATATTTGAAATATAAAATGGTGGGAATATTTTTAATGTATTTAAAACTACAAATTACAGTATTGAGATGCTTATGATGAATGAATTGAAATCTAAATTAAAATGCCAGTTTTTGGAATTACTAATAAAATATTTAGTTACCTGTGCTATAAATGAAATTTAAACATTTGACTATAATCAATTTGGATAAAGTTTAAAAAGGCCTATAATAACATGTCATTCAAAGTAGGAATAAAGATTTTGTTCACAGAAGAATTTTGAATTCACAGACATAAATATTGGGCTGTTTTAGATTACTGTGCTTTTAAACATGAAAATTAATTGTATGTTTGAAATAATTTTTGAGTACCACAGATAAGCATATAGTAAAAAAAAATGAAGCAGCGAAAGGAATAAGATATACTTTGTTTCATTTAGTTCTTCTAAATAGAAAAAGAAACAATGTATGTTTTAGAATAAGAAACAACAAAAAAACAGTTGGTGTGATACAGAATCCAGAGTGTTATTCCTTGATTAAAAACAGAAATACTCCTTAAAGAAAGAAAAAGATTCCCACAAAATTTACAAAGATCGAAAAAAAGTGTGGGTTCGTCTCATTTTATCAACAAATAATTTTCACTCTTTCTTAATTGTGTAAACTTTAATCATTGATTTGTTGATAGACAACAATTAAGACAAGGTTAAAAGATCATATGCTTCATTTCCTCTCAAAATTATTTTTTTAAAAGGAAGTAGAACGCTTTATATGTTAGAAATTGATCACTTCAAATAAAAAATATAATAATCTTTTAATCTTTGCAATATATAGATTTGAATGCATTATTTTTCATGCTCTTGTGCACACGGTAGATATATATAAGGATCTATATTTCAATAATAATTAAAAAAAAACATTATCAAATTTTATATTTTCATTTCAGTCCATTTATAGCTTCTAAAATTAACAAAAATAATAATGCCGTTTGCGACGTGAGTAGCGTCAAGCTAGAGCTCATTGGTGTTTTCTGATGAATAGTGAACGTCATAGTGATAGCCGTTTGTTGGTTAGAGGGAGGCCAGGTGAACGCCTGCTAGTGACCTATCTGCGGCCTAGACACACAGGGCCTACTCCTGGAGTTATGGTTTGGAGAGCAATTTCGTATGACAGCAGGAGCACTCTCGTGGTTATCCCACGCACTTTGACTGCAAATTTGTACGTTAGTCTAGTGATACAACCTGTTGTGCTGCCATTCATGAACAGCATTCAAGGGGGTGTTTTCCAACAGGATAACAGCTCGCCCTCATACCGCTGTTGTAACCCAGCATGTTCTACAGAGTGTCGACATATTGCCTTGGCCTGCTAGATCACCAGATCTTTCTCCAATCGATCACGTATGGGACATCATTGGACGACAACTCCAGCGTCATCCACAACCAGCATTAACAGTCCCTGAATTGACCACCCAAGTGCAACAGGCATGGAACTCCATCCCACAAATTGATATCCGACATCTGTACGACACAATACATGCACGTTTGCATGCTTGCGTTCAAAATTCTGGCGGTTACACCGGTTACTAATGTACCAACATTTCACATTTGAAATGGCTCTTCTCGCCAATGGCTCTACCTGTGATCTTGAAACTTTAATCAATTAAATATGTTACCTAGACAAATGTATTCCTAAAATTTCATTACTGTACAATAATTTTTTCTTGGTGTTGTAATTTTTTTTTCTATCAGTGTATAAACTATTTTTATACTTACAAGGTTATATAAGATCTTAGAAAGAGTCTTGAGAATTAGAGAAAATGTAGTAAGATGGACACAAAAAAGACCAGTGAATTTGTACTTGATTCGTAACTATTTTCTCAAAAGGAAGTTAAAACTGTTTAGCACAGATATTTTTCCTGAACTGAATCTTCTTGTTTTCAATTATGAGCTTTATAACATTTGGCCTTGTGCATATCCAGGAACGTAATAACTATATTTCAATAATGTTCTTCTCCAACAATATATTAATTATATCATGAGTGAATACATGCGATAGATAATCAATAAAATATCTAATAATTTTTTTGCAGATAATTTCACTTTGTTAGACATATTATTTAAATAAAAATTATATCTTTGAAACTTCAAGATAAAAATTAAGACAGATTTCCTACAATTAATTTGACTACCGAATATAATATTCTTTCTGAATATAATATTCCAATTGATTCTAGTCAAGAGAATGATCCGATTTAATAACCGTTCCTTCAATCTAAATAGAATACGACAAACCACCTGCTGACCGTTGTATAGGCTTTAGTATAATATTTGCTTTGCAGACAAATGACTTTGGTCTTGCATTGGGAATAGCGGCATTTTAAGCTGATTGTCAAAAGTGGTATAAATAGATTTTATCCGTTTTTTTTTCTTTGTTATAAATGCCTTTATGAAGCAAAGGTTGTTTTTCAAATAAAAAGAAGTATTTTTGGTATCTCTGCATTAGGAGCTTTTATAATAGTAATTTTTTATTAATTTCAGTATTCGATTGAAAACTGGTGCATTTAAGTTTCAAATTTAGAACAAATAACTGTATATTGTCTGCTTCTTCTATGTTGATCATTTTTTTAAACTTTTCTATTTACTTTAAGTTAGCCTTTTTTATCATCTGTATGAATTCCATAAAATCTGTTTTACTATCCATTTGATAGAAATACTTATATATATTTGAAGCAAGGACATAGGAACAGATTTTCTTCACAGCGTTCTGATCTGCTTTTCACTAATCTATCTGCGAGGTGTGTGCGCCCGGTAAAAAGGGCTAATGTGAAGCATGGATTAATCAAGTAGTACTCCTGGTCCTAACTGGTGCAACGGAAAAAACAAGGGAAGCTCACTCCGTTTAAATCATTGATAGGTCTGTCAGCGGGCTTGTAAAGTGCCATAAGTAGCAACAACAAATATTGTATTCTTATTCATTTATTTTTCTCGAATAACATTCATTAAGTTTTAAAAAAAGAAAAACATATTTTGAGCATTTTCACCATTTATGCAGTATTTTGTATTTCCATTAATTGTAATTAATTTCAAGATAATCTTAATATATACTCTAAGCTATTGACATAAAAATAGTTATTGAATTAAAAAAGATTAATATTTATAATTATTTTGAATAAAAAGAGTCTTATACTAATTTGAAAAAACATGATATTTTCTGAAGTAATAAAATGCACTAACGAGAGAAGTAAAATCAGAAGACTAGAAAAATTCAACAGGGGACTTACTCGATTACATAGCTTACTAATAAATTTCAGGATTTTCTTTTATTTTTATAGTTATAATATTTTAAATATTTATTTGAATTTGTATATTTTAATAGTTTGATTTGCATTAATTTCATATCTGTAAAAAGAAAATACTAGACTTACATATGCATAATATTTCAATTTTAAATTATGAGAATTGCTTTTAATAATTTATTTTTCTTTAAAGCATCTATAAATAAACATGTAAAATAATTTATTCATGTGTGGATCTTTTTTTAAGAAATTATGAAACTATGAGAGAAATCGATAAGAATTGTGTTCAAAAATTATAATACACCCTTCAACCTCCATTTAAACGAGTTCCTTTTGTTTCTATTTTTTTTCCTAAAATTTTCTACTAAATGACAGATAATTTCACAATGTTGCTGTGTAGTGCCGAGTCAATATGCATTTTCTTTTCTGTGCTGATATACTTTTTTTATATATTTTTTAAGAATTGGTTTTAACGACATGATTCACTAACTAACTCTCGGAGACTTACAGAAATAAGCGAAATGGTCTCACTGAAACTTTCTCGAGTGTTTTCTAATAAATGTATTTATGTATTATTAACCATATGGCATTGAAAAACAAGATTTACGAAAGAGCCCACTAGAATGCAATTTTTGGTGACTTTTTGGCAATTAATCAATGATATGGGGTTAATACACAAGTACAAGAAAATTGATGGGGTATTTTTGACACCTTTTCTCCAATAAAAAAAATATAGCTTCAAAATCACATATCTAATTTAATATATTTATTTAAGTCATTGCGTTTTTGAATAACCGTGTTTACGTGCTAGAGAAAGTACTGAAAAAGAGAAAACTCAACCCCAAGATGGATTTGTTCCCAAATCTAATACATGTCTTGAGAAATTTGAGAGATATACGTAACTAATTTTATTCCAACCAGCTCTTTTCTTTTTGTTAATACTGTGTTAACTTACAATCAGGAAACTGGAAACACAGATTTAACCTGAATGGATTTCGTTCAAAATTTGATAGAAATCTAAATATTTAAAGTAGAGACCACAAATGAAATTTAATACAACTAGTTCAAAGCCTTTTTGAGTTATTTATGTACAGACAGACTGAAATAGTTCCAAAAATACATTTTTCAGATTTACAAAAATTTAAAACATGAACAAATCTTCCAAATCTCAAATTTTTTGCAACTTTCAGTATTTTCTCTTTGTATACTTCATATACGAGAAAAGTTAATTTTGAAGCTTGATTTCTATAAAAAAGTTTAAATTTCCGACATTGAGGACTTCATCTTAAACATCCAATGAAAGTATGATGCAATGTTCTGTTCAAGATGAGATCATGACGCTAAATCGGAAAATCGAGTTGTGTTGCCAAAGCAATACATAACGGACGAGAAATTCTCAAATTTTAAAAGTTAAAAATTTGCATCTATTTTTTAATGATAGGCATTGATTTTTGAGTCATATTAATTTAGAATGAGCTAAACGTTGGAACGTAGTTTCTATTTTGTTACATATTATTTTAGAACGAAATAATTATTAATGCTTGTTTTGTTTAATACACTGCTTTGTCTATGCATAAAAATGTATTATATTATTATAAGAATTGCCATCGTGCCCCTGGACGGAACAAATACCCAATTCATAATGGCAAAAAATATATATATTTCATAAATGGCAAAAAAAACTTTATCATATTAAAATTAAAATAATATCCAGCAATTTATGATGCAGCGAATGGGCAATATAATAATATATTCAAAGAAAAAAATTCTCTCAAAAACTGTTTTCTCTATCACTATGGACAAGGAAAATTCCTGTTAGTTAGATCATGATCATATATATTGTGTCTATTTGATTAGGCTTCAGAATTTCTGAGACCATTTTCCTAGTTTTTGGATTCAATTTTTTTAATATAGCAGAATGCAAAAATTGCAGTGAAATTTTCAACTTTTTGACTGGGGTTAAATTAAGCAACATAAATAATTTTTCATTCGTGTTGAGTCAAAAAATTTCATTTCTATTCAACTTTTTAAGATTTAAAATTACTTCTTTATAATATCACCTTATCCATAAAGAATTCGGAAAATCAATAAGTTATAAATGTAACAGTTGATATAGCATAAGTAACCAAACTTATTTCCAAAATCCTGGACAAGCATATGAATTATTGCTTAATTTTTATAATAATACAAATGAATGACTGCGACGATTAATTTTTTATTAAGTATTTCGTAGTAATGTTAAGAGTGCTGCCTTTATATTACAAATTTTATTCCTAGAATAACAAGTCCCATAAATCTGTAGCTATTGTAGATGATAGATAAGATAGTAAGGATCGAATTCCCACCCTTTGGGTTCGTAGCAAGACAACATGACCACAAGACAAAGGTGATCACTCAATCGTGAGGTTATCTGGCTTATAATAAATCTTAATAATCAATATTGCTTTGAACCTACATTATCATAATGAATTCATTGAGCTCTTAAAGAGATTTAGTAGAGGAAAAGGAGTTAACATCTTTTTTGATCATATAATTGTATCAGTTTTTTTTTTTTTTTTTGTAAAAAGGATATCTGTTTAAATAAACTTATGGTGATGAAAAAGTATAGTTAATATTTTCCCTTTGCTAGTTGATATTCTAATAAACCAATTTCCCAGGTAAAAATTTAGTTTTGAAACACTTAAAATTCAGAGAAATCAGAAATTAATTTTAATAATTTCTCTTCTTCCAATACCTTATTGATCGCATTAATATTTCATTTTGTCTCTTTTAGACAAGAAATGAAAAATTTCCTAAAAACAAAAGTAATAAAAAATCATTACGTTTCTTTGCATTCTACACAGAACCAACATTTTTCTAACTTGATAAGTCAAATCAATTATTTTCGAATTTCCAAACAGAAATTTCCTGGAAATAGAGCATATTCCTTAGGATATATAAAGATTTTAATTTGGAAAACGTCAATAAAAAGGAAGTATTAAAACTATATTTTTATATCTGCCTGCAAATAATTATCTAAACATTTAACTTAATACAATAAAAAGAAATCCAGCTTTTGAAAACTTATAAAATTTGTTTTTCCAAAATAAATAAAATTCTCCATTTAATATTCTGAGAAATTTCAAGTATTTCACCTAAATTATCTAATTATAACGAATTAAATATTATTAATTTGCTTTCCAAAGATTATTATTATGTAAAATTAATTAATTCATTAATAGATTATAAAAGAAAAATATAGTATTGACTTATCTTTTCTTTTCTTTCTTCTCCAGAGCACAGCATCCATTATTTCGTTTTGAGCAAACATTGACAGTCTTTGTTCTTGTATAATTTAGATTGGAAATATTGCGTGCACTTACTTGTGTACTTTTTACTTCAACGTCTCTTCTTTGTTTATTGCTATTTTCTGCTTGTTTATTTTTATATCTTGATCAATACCTTTCAATACATTTCCTGATCGGAATTTATGCGGTTGTAAGTGTTCGGTTTAAGAAAATGAATTTTAAAGTTCGTGCTTCATCATTTCTTCATGTTTTATTATACTCTTTATTTAAAGTATCTTAATGTATGTTAGCAGGTAGGATATTTTATCTCTTATAAATGTGTGATTTATTTATATACATTTTCTCTTTAATCATACAAACTATGCGCGGATGATATTTTTTTTCTAATCAGAGAGATGATTTTTTTAAATTTTAATTTACCAATAATAATCAGTCATTAAGATTCTGTTGTAACGTCTTTGATACTTCTCATACACAACTGCATTTTGCAGGGGCAAATGATTTACACACAGCAATGGTTTAAATAATAATTCAAGACAGGAAATAAACTAAATTAAATAATTAACATTCAGAAAAGTCTGAAAACTATTTTGATTTAAAATTTAAACCTTTAAATCCCCTATTTTCACCTATTTTCAAGTATAAACCCTAACCCTAAACCCTATTTTCAAGTATAATGCAGAAGAGTGAGTATGAGGAACATAGAAACAGCACCATCTGAGAGAAAGTTAGAGAGAAGTTAATTATTTGAATACACTTGTGAAAATAAAAAAAGTTATTTTTATAATTATTCAAATACAGTTAAAACACTTCTTAATTCTCCTAATAAATACTTGATATAGGAATAAATAACAATGTATCATATTTGAATATTGCACTTCATCCAAAATTTCTTTGAAATCTGCACTGAAGGAAAAAATCCCATCACCAAGAAAGTCTTGCTCCAAATAAACAAAATTTCAAAGGCGTGCTTATACATATGAGAGATGACATAAGTTCAAATTTCACGCTTCTTGCATATGTGGGGGGCTAGTGGCTTCCATCAGAACATGTAAATCAAGTTTTCTTTCAATACGTGCTTTAAAGTTTGTGAGCTTATTTTACCTTTCAAGACGCATTGAACTGATGTTAGTCAAGAATGCCGAGATTTTGTTGCAGGACTACGAGAAAATGGGCTTTCTTTCTGCGATGTAGCAGAAAGACTTGGCTGGAATGTATCCACTATGCATGATTGTTGGGAGCAGTGGTCAAGGAATGGTACTGTCTCGAGAAGATCGGGTTCTGGGTGGTCACGTGGCACTACTGATAGGAAATACCGCCATATTCGGCATACATATGTGACGTGTCTTCTTCAGAAATTTGAGCTGCTGTTGGCATCACAGTGATAAAACGAATTGTTAGAAATCGGTTACTTCAAGGACAGCTCTGACCTAGGGCCCTGCAACGTTCCTTCCACCTACTCTAAGACACTGCTTTTTGCGACGCCAGTGATGTTAAGGCAGAGCTCATTGGACTACGAAGTGGAGATCTGTTGCATTTGTTGTTGAAAGCAGGTTCTGCCTTGGTGACAGTGATGGCCATGTGTTAGTCAGAAGAAAGCCAGGGAAACGTTTGCAACCAAACTGTCTGTGGCCTAGACACATTGGATTTACACTTGGTCTGGATAGCAATTTCCTATGACAGTAGGAGCACTCTCATGGTTATTCCAAACATACTGACTGCAAACTTGTACTTTGGTCTAATAATTCAACCTGCAGTGCTACTATTCATTAACAACATTTAAGTGGAGTTTTAAAACAGTGAAAGCAGTTTTGCTCTCATACCACTGCTGTATCGAAATGTATTCTACAGAGTGCCTTCATGTTATCTTGTCCTGCGAGGTCACCAGATATGTCTCCGTTTGATATATTGAATGTCATGGAATGACAATTCCAGTATCATCCACACCCATCACTGACCGTCCCAATATTGAGAGAATAAGTACAACAAACATAGAATTCCATACTACAAAGGGACATTCGACATCTGCATGAGGGAATGCATGCATGCTTTGCAGGTTTGCATTCAAAATTCTGAAGGTTACACCGACTATTAATGTAACAACTTTTCGCATTTTAAATTAATGTTTTTGAACTTCAATTAACCTGTGATTCTGAAAATTTAATCAATTAAACATGTTAACTAGACTAAAGAACTGCCCAAATGTCATTACTCTACGCTAATTTTTTCTTCATGTTGGGATTTTTTTCTGCCAGTGTACATGAGTATTTTTTAAATCTCAGTTTTTAAAGTAGAATGAAGTCTAAAAATGTCATTTTTTAAATCATATTTATAAACATAAAAAGATGCATTTTTTTCTATAATAGTCCAAAATAAGCTTTTATTGTAAACAATCTCTAAAGGAATACTTTAATGTTAATGATATTTTTTACAACTTATTATAGAAGAGTAATCATCTATAAAATTTGATGCATAGTTTTAAAACATAATATGAAGATAAAATTGTTCATCCTATTAAGTAGACTCTAAATAAAAAAAATAATTGCGTAAAGAAAAGAAAATGCATGACTAGAATGAAAAGAAACAGATATTTTTAGAAAATAGTTTCAAACAGGAAATAAACCAAGAGTAATGTATGTTTTTCTAAAAGTCTTCTGATAGAATAAATGTGCAACTTTTGTTTGTAAATGTAATCGATAGTTTAGTCAGAAATAGTTTAGAATTTACACTGGTTTCGGTTTAGTTTTCAATTTGATGCATTTATTGGCTTTACTACCTACCAGCTTTCAGTTATATATGAACTGTAAAACAACTCCTCATCCAAATATGAATTGTCAGTGTAGTTTAAGCATTTCTAACGATTAACTTTATCATTCGCCTTAATGGCTACTAGTTTTTTCTTCATAAACATTACTATGAATAATAACGAATATAAATCACATAAATAAAAATTAAGAAGTCTATAATAACTGCATAATACTTATAGATTCTAGAATAGTAATGCTGAACATAGATCCATGCTGAATATATTATTAATTTCACATGCCATTTCATAGTTTAAGGCAGGGGTAGGCAACGCGGCGCCGCGGGGGCCATGGCGCCCCCGATCGATTTTTAATGCGCCCTCGCTGGACTAATGTAAATGTATGATAGCCAGAGCGATTTACTTACTCTTGTCAAACGGCAAGATACAGCAAGTAGTCAGTTGAGTTAAGGATTGTGCATAGAGTAGCAGTTTGCTAACCTTGAGCGTTTCTAATAACACGCACGTATTTTTTGTTGGTGTGTGATCGTATTTGGAATAGACAACGCGTAGACCGTGCATTTAAAACTATCAAGTAATCCGAAATAATTCTTTTCTTTCAAAACCCTTCATGGATAAATGTAAAAGAAAAAGAACATATTATTTTAATGATGAATGGGAACATCTATATTGTTTCGTTTATTACAAAGGGAAGTGTATTTGTTTGTTGTGTAATAATAGTGTTGCAATTCCCAAGAAAAGAAATATTGAACCACATTTTAAGACCGTTCGTACCAATTTTGATTGTGACTATCCAATGAACTCTTAAATTAGAAAAAAAAAAATTATTTCTTTAAAATCTTCAATAACTAACCAACACAGTTTTTTTACTAAACCACTGCAACAACATAAAGCAGCAACGATCGCGTCATATAAAATATCGCATTTGCCAGCTAAGAATAAAAAACCATTTGCAGATGAAGAATTAGTAAAAGAAGCCATGTTAGAAGCTGCTGATTCACTTTTTGAAGAATTTAAAGATAAAAAGGAAATAGTTTCAGCTATAAACACGTTGCAATTATCAGCACGAACTGTTACTAGAAGAATTGAAGTAATTGCGGAGAATTTGGAGCCAGAATTAGCAAATGATATGGAAAATGGTATTTTCTTTTCGCCACAGATGGATGAATCGATAGACGTGACAAATACATCACAATTAGCAATTTGCGTAAAGATGGTATTTTCTGATTTTACAACAAAAAAAGAATTCCTTACAGTTCTGCCATTAAAGGGAAGCACCAGAGGAAAAGATATCTTTTCTACTTTTAAAAAGTATATAACAGATGTAAAATTACCTGTACAAAAGTTATCGTCAATTACTACAGACGGGGCACCAGCGATGATTGGTAAGAAAAAGGGATTTATTTCCTTATGTAGACAGGATTCCTTATTCCCAAAATTTATTTCTTATTATTGCCTCATACATCAGGAAATGTTATGCGCAAAAACAATCGGTTTACAACACGTATTTACGATAGTAACAAAAATTATTAATTCCATAAGATCGGGAGCTATGCAACACAGATTGTTTAAATAACTTTTAGAAGATGAGGACATTCAGTTCACAGATCTTCTTTTACACACTAAAGTGAGGTGGTTGAGCAGAGGTAAAATACTTGAGCGGTTTATCATGCTTTTGCCACAAATAAAGGAATTTATTGCATCAAGAGGCGAATTTTACTAGCAATTAGAAAATAAGGATTCGCTAATCAACCTCGGATTTCTGCAAATATAACTGCAAAGTTGAATGAATTAAATTCAAAAATACAAAGGAAAAATCAGCATATCCTTGACATGATTAGTGCAGTAAATGCATTCAAATACAAGTTAGTGTTGTTGAAATCCCATCTATTGAAAAAATCATTATCACATTTCCCAGATATAAAATATACTGTTGAGAGTTTAAATTTGAATAATGAAAATTTTACTGCTACATCATATTTAGAAATTATAAATAAGCTAATAGAAGTGTTTTCTTCTAGATTTGAAGATTTTGCAGCATTAGAACCCATTCTAAGATTTTTCATTAATCCATTCAATGTTACTGAAGATGATGTTCTTGAAATAGTTTCAGTGTATTTCGAGCTTCTTAATATCGAAGACCTAGAATTAGAAATAATAAACTTGCAAAGTGGCATTATTTTAAAAGCGCATAGTAATGATAAAATGTTTTGGAACTTAGTCGATGAAAATAAGTATCCTATTTTAAGGAAATGTGCGCTAAAAATTTATTCATATTGTGCAACAACATACAATTGCGAGTCTTTGTTCTTAAATATGAAATATTTGAAATCAAAATACCGAACAAAGCTTAATGACTCACATTTAGATAATTGTTTAACCCTCCGGGCGCCCAGTTATTCTGAGTTGGCTTGTCAAAAATTTCCCTCCATCCGTCAATAGGTTGCTTCAAAAAAATATCAGCTTCACACGAGACAGTGTCCGAAAAATAAACGAGCATTTTTCACTTCCCCTCTTTCTCAGCTGCGGGGTGCCCATTAACCCAGTGGGGAGACTGGTTTGTAATCTATCTGGTTATCTTATCTTACTGATGACCACTTCCCTCCCCTCCATTCTTCACTCACCAACTTTTTTTTCGTATTAGCAATATGTAAATTCGAACTAAACGGCGATATGAATTCACATCTTTGAAAGGGAAAAATATTTTGCATAGAGGTGTTAAATTTGTGAACTAATTTTTTTTACATAATTAGATTGACTATCTCATATCTGTATTATTCCAACATTTTTACAAAAGAACTATGCTATTAATTGTTTTTTTTTAAAAGTATATATATATAAAAGAAGAAAGGCATTTAGAAACATAAAAATGCTGATGACATGCTACACATTTAAACTTTTTCTGCATATAATATAAGTAATATTTGATGTGAATAAATATTCTTTTTTCTGAGTGCATATAATTTTCAAAATTTGTGTTTCCAAAAATTTATTTTTAGACACGTAATTTAAGATATCTTTTTTACTGAGAGGTGAAAAATTTACATCTTAATTATAACATCACACCAATTAATGTCGTTGCTCTTTCATAGAGAAGCATATGATTCGATAATTCTTTGACAAACTTTACAAAGCTGCATTTTAAAGCTTTTGGAATTTATATAAATGTTGGAAAATATCACTTAAGGTGTTCTTGCATTTAATATTAATAAGATATTTTTGTTTCTAACTCAAAATGAAAGACAATTTTCAAAAGATATTGAAAGAAAAAAAAAGAAATTTTTCACTAATTTTTTTTGAAAATTTCCAATTGATGAAATCAGTTTTTAGTGAGATATGAAGCGATATTAATTGCAATTCATTCACAGTAGTAGCCGTGATTTATTTTATATGTAAAGGTCTTATAGCCTTAGTTATCTAAATATTTGTATGAAATCAAAACGCCTTTGTAAAAAATAATAAATTGTGATTTTTTAAAAATATAATTTAAAAAAATCATTTAATATATTTCTACCTCTTATGAATAAAAAGTTATTTGTCAATTTTAGTACAGTTTTGTTGTTAAATCAAATATTACTTTTGGCAAGAAAACACTTTTCAGCGCTTCAGCACAATACGTCTTAGAATCTATCTTTGAAAATATCAGAGTTAACAAATAGGCACATTTTTTAAAAAATTCTGAATGACAGAATATGCAAGCGTATGAATCGAACGTTTCAAATTAAGTAATATCGTACTTGTCATATTCCTAAATGATATCAAAGCAAAACAGAATATAAACCGAAATTAAGGCTATTGGAGATAACAAGAGCATGTTTATAGCAACTAAGCAACTTTCAAAATTAATTTCACTAATATTCAACTAACATTTTTGGGCTGATTCTTCAAACAATTTTTTTAATGTTTTTCTAATTCAAAAAATCTGATCTTGAAGAAACTGAAGTGCCTTTTTGAGACTAAGTTTTTCATATTTAAATAATATTTGTTTAATTTATATTATGTTCAAAAATCTACAGCTTATTTCAGGGATTTATTAAAAACGAACTGAATGCAGAAATAATACAGTGATTAATGTATAGAATACGGTACATTAATCACGAACAAAATCGGGTATAAATCCAAAATTAAATTTAATAAAGTAGCGAAAATTTAATTTGCATTGAGCATTTTATTTCTATTTCCAAGCTAATGTTCATTTGATTATAATCATTGGGCTGACGATTCCTATTTCTTCATGACACTCTAGTATAAGTCACTAAAATGTAAGATTTTTTTTCTTTTCAAAATTTAATTTTTGCAAATATTTTGCAACTATTAGTATGATATCATTTGAAATTATAGAAACTTTTTTAAATAGTTTTAGAGAATTATTATTTCGAATTGGGATTAGTTGCAATGTATATAAAGTATCTCATACGTCACATTTTAAAAATTGTTTACTAAATATTTTAAAGTGCTCATGAAAACATTCTTTCATTCATCATCAAAGTCTTAATGATGTCGTTACTCTTGATTTCATCAATTATGGCATATAATGTGAAAGATTCGCACATTGTGTTATTTAAATAAGCCATTATAAAGTTCTTGACACTTTTAACAGAAGTTACTGTTAAAAAAAAGCAGATATTTTTTTATCAACGTTAAGGAAGTAACGACGGACTGTTACGGTAAAGAAACAAAATTGATTTCAATTTCATTTCTATAAAAAGAAAATGTTACAAATTATTTCTAAAATTCTGAATTGTTTATAAAACCTGAATAAAAATTGTCCTGAAAACGAAAATTTTGTCTTTGGAAAGCTAATCTTTTGAATTTTAATGTGACACTACAATTGTCAATAAGCTTTTCTGCTTGATTAAATTTAAATTAATATTTAATAAATATAAAATTAGTAATTTTTAAAAAGATTCTAATTGTTGATTATCTATTGGTCAGGAAGTATTTGTGTACCAAATTTTATAAATCCAGGACCAACTGTTTATGTTAATTTTTTATTTACTTTGTTTTCTAGCTGTTTTCTAATTAATTTTTTGGTGATTTTCGCTTCTTGCGACTTTAACAGTTAAAACGAATTTAACAGTACGGCTATAATAATTATATTACAATTTTTGATTCGGAAGCTATAATATAAATTTACATTACTGCGAATTAAATTAAATAAAACACAAAAAATAAATTAAATTAATTTAAACACAAATAAATATTAAAACATGAAATTCCTTGCAAGTCTTTAAGCCGTATTTAAAAAAAATGAAAAGGAAAATTGAAATATGTTTACGTCAAAAATCAAATTTTAACAAACAGTCTTGATTTCTTAACTGAAAATATGTCAACGCATTCATATCATGAATTTTGCGGCAAAGTAGTTAAATAAATATATAAAATAAATTCCTTTTATTTTTGTTACTTTTTTGAAGGAGTTAGATGTATTTTAAAATTGTTTAATAGCAACATTTTAAGAGAAAATCTATTTAAAAATATTTTGCTTTATTAAGGAATGAATTCTGAAGTTATTATTTTGGTAAGTAAAATTTAGTGAGAATATTTTTTTTTTCTCACAAGATTCCGAAAACCACATGAAATACCTCCTACTTAAATCATTTAACGATAAGGAATTCTTTTATGACAGCTAAGTGCTTCTAGGCGGCTCTCTTTAGGGGGTTATCGTAAAGTAATCTATCACTGAAGAGAAGGTCATTAACGGAGGGGGACGGCACAGAAGAAAAAACACGTCTTCGCCCTTTTCGACGCTTCAACTGAAAGTAGGAAAAAACCGTTTGCGCCCGTCTCGGAAACAACTGAACAGAGCGAAAAAACACGGTTACGCCCGTTTCGGAGGGGATGTGCCTTCCAGAAAAAAACGTCTCCGCCGCTTGGAGGGTTAAGGACCGGGAACTCTAAATATATCCCCAATTATAAGAAATTAGCTGAAAATATGGAAACCCAAATTTCACACTGAATTATATATATCATTATGTATGACACCAACAAAATAAAGTTATGAAAAATCTGTTTTTTAATGCCTATTTATACCTGTTGATTATCTGTAAAATATACGCCCTCGGTGATTTTCATATTTAGTATTGCGCCCTTAAGGACAAACAGTTTGCCGACCCCTGGTTTAAGGAAGAGAGAAGTCTTCTCTGCAATCCATACCATCTGCAGACCTTAATTAATTTCAGATCAAATTCTGTTTGAGCATCTACTATCATTTCTGGTATAGCATGTGAATTTTCAAAACTGAAGGGAGAAATTGAGCCAAATAGCTATAATGTCGTAGCAGTATATATTAAAGAAGTTAAACAGAGTAACCATGTATGATAAATGGGTCAAGAATATTATATTCGCTTTGCAACTGGCAACTATTATCAGAACACAAGATAATATATGAAAACCTAAATTATGCAATAATTATTTCTATATATCTAAATAAAAATGTTTCTGTCTAAGGCAAGTCGACTCCATATTTCCATCGAAATGTCACATTAGTGAATTTAGCATTCCAAAATTATATTTAAATAAAGATGATTTTTGCTTAACACGGACATTTTAAAAAAAATCTTTGTAGAACGGTAGACCTTTGTAGAATTATTATTGTAGATATACAGTTAAACAAGTAGATTCTTAAGAAAGTAATGAGTTTTATGAGAAATTTCTTATGGAAATATAATGTATTCTAAGCATAATACGATTTATTCTTGCAATATTTCATAGAAAAAATTAAATTATAAATGTATACAATTTTAAGAGCAAAGTTAATCACAGTAGAACCAAAAATTGCTACTATGAAACATTTTAAACTTTTTTTTAATTTTAAGTTACTATAATTGTGACAACATACAATAAAAGTTTACCAGGAACAAAAAAATTGGACTCAAATATGATAATATTTCTGAATTTACTACAATTATAATATAAATAATAATAATAATAATATTTCAGAAAATTTTTTATTCGAGAAATACACTTTATTTCCCTCTAGTTTTGTTCTTTTCTATTTCAAATAAACAATTCCTATGATTTTGATAAGAAATCACAAACAATTATTTTCTTGTTAATTCAACTGGAAATAAATTTATTTCATGCTGAAATAACTAACTATTTCACAAATATATCATGAATACATATTATAATTTTTTATCTTAAGCATTGTGACTTTTCTACAGACAAAAAATTATTTAAATTTATTTATCATTCTATATTCTTTTGCCTAGTTTAGTTTTTGTGAATAAATGCAATTATTCTTTAATTTAGAAAAGTACAAGAATGAATTTAACACTGCAAGGAGAGATAAATTATTTTCAATTTTTTTTAATATGTCACTTTACATTAGTTTTTTTATGATATAGCTGACGAAAATTTCAATTTTATATGATGATTCTTTCAATTTTGATTTGAAACTAATGAAACTAATTCTATATGAATTTTATGTCCATAAAACTTACATTTATATATAGAAAGGAAATATTCCTACTTATATATGGAATATTTCAATTTTGATTCTCTATGCTCGTATTGTTTTATTTTTCTCTAATCTATTGATGCAGGAAGCATTCGAAAACATTATTTTGCTTTTACTAATATTACCTTTTTATGCATATTTCTCTTCAAATTAGAAAATAAGTATTTGTGTGATGAAAATTTTTCACTTCAATTAAGTTTCAAAACATAGCTTTAATATAAATTGACTTAAAGTAGATAAGTGGAATGCAGAGAACAGGTTATATTTCCAGCATTTTATTTCTGCATACTGTCTACAAGTCCTGACGAATTCTTTTTTTTTTCTTATCAAAATGAAAGTAGGTGTTTCGAACTTAGGATTCCTTGCTTCATAAAGTATACGCTTAGGAAGAAATATTAGCTTCAAACTAGGAGTATTTCGAATTAATATTTAGTCTCATAACATAGTCGCACGAATTAGTACAAAAAATAAGAATAAATAAAATTTATAAATATAAAAAAGAATTCAAAAATAAAAATAAGTAGCATTTATAAATAAAAGTAAAAATTCATTGTATTAACAGCCTGATTTTTTTAAAAAAATAAATAACTATAAGGGCACAAGGATTTCTAATTGAAACAAATCCATATGAGCCCAATCATAGACTTCATTCATAATTTTCCAAAGTGGTTATTTTGCTTTTTTCTTCTTTCTGAGAGCATTTCTTGAATCTTACAAAATATTAAACGAATTCCTTCCTCCATTGTCATTTAAAAATACATAATAATTCTTCATATAAAGGAATCTATTAGCTTTTCACTTAATTTAAAATAAAAAAATAAATTCTGCAATCATTTAGCCGTAAAAATTAGATTAGATTTCAAAAGTTGGAAAAATTGATTTATTTCTCCCTGAATTCAACCTGTTTGTCTTTTTAAATCCTTATTTTTGGAAAGGATTAATCCTCATTCTTGGATTCTTCTTAATAGACGGGAACAGTAGGTATATTTCAACAAAAGCAATGCACAAAATGCTTTTAAAGAAGAAAAGGGCGATGGCACAAAGTGAAAGCTTAAAACCTTATTTGATTGAATTCGATCAAGTCAAGTCTTAAAACTTTGATTGTTTATGAAATGAATGAATTACAAAATGAATTACACAAAAATGAATATTACAAAACGAATGAAAATAACATTTAAATCTGCAGCAAATACATACAGTAGATGTCAATTGCTGTAAAATAATGTCAAAATTACTTGAGTCAATTTATGCATTCTATTCTAAAAGTGATTTAACCAAGATTTGACAATATTTTTTCAAGGATTAAGTATTATTAGCTGTGAACAGTAAATATATGTATTATATTGGCATCTAGAACTAGTTACTGAGAAGAGAATTATGTTTAAAAATTTAAGTAGCGTTTCAGAGATTTTAATTTTTATTAAAGTATTCAAGAATGTAATTTTAAATTATTCTTACATTTCCTACAATTCTATTTTTAAATTTTGGTGTTGTAAGGAATAGAGGAAATAATATTTAAATAATTAATTTTGAATTCTTTTTTTAATAATAATAAAGTAAAACGATATGACATTAGGCGTAGAATAAGTAATTTTAAAATTACATTTCGACATCATATTTTATTAAAATAACCAAGTATACTTTTGAAACTGAAATAACCTAGAAGAAACCTTAATAACTTAACTAATATTTTATTGAAATCAATCTTCCATTAGTTAAACACATATATTTATTATATTTAACTAAGTACTTAGTAGACTTTGTAATTAGAAAAACTTCGTAATATAAATTTAGTAATAATATTAATAATTACTTTTTATGTTACTTAATTCATTAAAATAATAGTAACTGAAAAATATATTCAAATTAAAGAACTAATTAATTTATTGATCAATTTTGATTCTGTAACTGTGACGTCATTGGGAATTAAATTTGAGGAAAAATAATTATTTCCTTTCATAATATCTTCAATAGTTATTTTTAAAATTTATTTAGATTTTGATGATTTACGGAATAAATGCATTAATGTTTTAAGGACATTACGTGTTATTGTAAAATCGTGTTATATCACGGATATGACACGATTTTATTTTAAATAATATAAAATATTTTTAATTGATATATAGTCGTCATAACAAATTCTTACAAGCGAGAAACGCTGAAAGCAGTTCATTGGGAGAATTAAATCGTTATGAATATTACTTGAATGTAAATTAGTATAAGTTCTCAGTAGAGACCATATACCAAATTTCCTTTGTCTAACTCAAAGCGTTATTCGGTAATCGTATTTTTAGACAGACGAATATAATTCCAAAAAATGTAGATCAAATTCTGGAATACTAGCTTTTTTTAAGGTTACAATACTTTATATACTTATAATATATGGAAAAGTAAAAATAAGTAATACAGCGGTCACTTAAAACTTAGAAGAATATACAAATAAGGTATGTTTATTTTCCGAATTTTCAGTTTGCCTCGCATAATTGAACAGGACCATAAATATTGAAAGACTTTTAGTCATGAGATATTTTTGGAGTAAGAAGTAGAACAAAAGATTGGATGGAGATTTCATCCTTATAAATAAATAACAATTTATCGTTAAGTAATACTTAAGTAATAGATTCTATTATATTCTAGATGAATAAACATGGATATTACTGAGTTTTTATAAGGTTTCTCCAATTAAATGAAATTGAGTTGCTACAAAGTGAAATTTATCAGAATTGTAAGGTTATTTATAAAAGTTCGTTAATTCAAAAACTAGTATAAATGTTTCAGATAAAGTTTTAAATTATACAGAGTGATCATTATCTAATCTGCAAAATAAAAATTGTGGTTCTACATTTTTGTAAAATTTAATTGTGTTGAAGTCTTCTGGTGGTGTTATTAGTTTGTTTCTAGTTTTTGTAAAAAAAAAAAAGGTTTTATTTTCCTTTATTCATACAAATGAAAATAACTTGTCTCTTTACCAAGGGACATGAAGTGAAACAAGATAATTGTAAGATTTAAGCGCCCTCTTACAGTTTTCATATAATAACATTTCTCCTCAGAAATCTCTACACATTTTAAGTCAGTAACTGTGCAGAATCATTAAATCAATGTTTCATTTTATATATTAGATTTTTCGCACGTAAAATAGTCTCCTGATTATTTCAATTATATTGAAATTGTGATTGGATTCAAAATATAAATTCATCTATCGGAACGCTTTTTGAAGGTACTGAAGAAATTATTAGGAACTGGAAATTGTACAAGAACGAGCAGTTTTGAGTTATTTTGAAGATTGCAAGTAGTTTCACGCAAAATGACAGAAGTTATAAAAATGACGGATTAAAAACTCAGGCACACCAGAAAGTCATTATCCTGTATACTACATTCATAGAGTCAGTCTGAATTTTTAGTTCAGGGGAAATTATTTATTAAGCAGAATTAACAAATTAGATAAATATTCGTCTCATTTTGACTCATTTCGTCTCATTTTTGAGTGAAACAAATCTTTTGAAATC
The DNA here is from genome assembly GCA_026543055.1 of Argiope trifasciata. Lineage (NCBI taxonomy): Eukaryota > Metazoa > Arthropoda > Arachnida > Araneae > Araneidae > Argiope > Argiope trifasciata. The sequence continues at coordinate 4,138,054 of JAPMOQ010058975.1, forward strand.
ACATCTAAGATACAAAAATGTATTGACTGTTTGAAATTTCATTTATCTCTGTATACTGGGAATAACTTTATAGAAATAACTAATCTTGATAGTTATAATTTTTGTATTGCCTATAATTTTTATAAATAATTTGATGATAAATATAATTACTGACCTGCATTCAAAGGTTTATTTGATCCCTTAAAAGAATCTCATTTACGTATACAAAACTTTCTTTATCTATCTGGCCTTTAAACTGATGAACTAACAACTGAAAAAAGGCTTTTTTTCCTTTTCTCGTTCTAACTACACAGAAGTATGAAACAGGCAAGTCAATCACCTTTTAAGAAAACGCAGCTTATCTCATCCTTAATTAAACTCTCTGTGAATCATTCAGATATTATTCAATAAGATGTATCTGATTTGAAAAAAAAAATGCCGATGTCTCTGAAAAAATAATTAGAAATATTAAATCCGTGGAAGAAACAGTCATCCCCATAAATCCTTGGTTAATTTACATTTTGTACCAAAGGCTCGATGCAAAAATTTATGAAACATGAGCTCAAACAATAGCTGATGAGAAATTTCACGATTTTCAGTAAATAGGTAAAACCTTCAAACTTGTTGCAGTAATCCGAGACAAAAACATACATAATTTTTAAACGTCAAAATTCATATTTATTGATTCACTCATTCTATAATGCTAAAAAAAATTACCAATTCTATAAATGAATTAAATATCAAAAAATGAATCCTTAGCATTGAAAATAATACTAACAAATCTACATTTACTAAACAAGCAAGTTGCTAAATTACTAAGTTTATTAAACAAATATTTGAAAAAACTGTCTTTCTAGCAAACATAAAGAATCACGGGTAATTCGTATTTCCTGATCCTCTTCTGCAAAAGGAAATATCATCCTACTATCCATTATGGTATCAGAAAAACTCAGTATCAACTTTTCATATCAGCCAAAATTTCAATGAACATATTTAAATTAGTTAGTTACTCAAAACAACTTTTCTGCTCTGCAAGAAAATACTATTCTAAGCCTGAATACAGCATCCATCGATAACTAATGGTTACTCTATACCTACCACGATGGTGACCTTTAACGATATAATAGGTTAGGATGTCACAGAAAAGATTATTTTCGACTCTAAAAAAATGGCAGATTGATTTTGGAAAACTACCTTAACAAGCTAAAGTTTTCCCTGTAAGATTTAAGATATACGATTACGGATTAGGATATACAAATCTCGGATTTACTCAGAAAACTGTGAATGTCGTTAGCCAACAGTAACATAGTAACTTTAAGTGACTGTCTTTGTTTTAAATAAAATTACAGCACCATTTCCATCGTCTCTAATGAAGCTGAAACATATTTAACACTTGATAAACATTAATCTAACGGACTTAAATTTCATCTCATTAATCTGATGTTTTAATCTTGCTTCGAGCAAACGCTGCCCTTCCTAAAATTTTAATCTATTTTATTATAAATCATTAAATTGTTACCGTCATTGAAAAAGTCCATAGATAAATCTTTATAAATTTACATACGTCAACCCCCTTCGTGAATATATGTGGTCTTATAGCCTTGAATGGTCAAATGAAATTGGAAGGAATAAAACCCATGAAAGAAAGGCATCCTATCCCAAGTGAAAGTGTAAATTATAAAAGCAACTGACAATGAGCTCATTTTTCCGTTTCCATAAACATGTGTTTTTTTATATATTTTCGAAACTAATGATTCATAGACGTTTGGAGAGAGAAATATTTAAGTATGAGATGATCGTTTACAAATCCATGGATTAGTAACGTCATGTAATAAAAATCCTTCTATTCTAAAACTCTGACACATGAAAGTGACTTTCGGTCTTGGAGAGAATCTAATACAGTATATGCATCATTCATCCCGAGAGAGATAATTCGTGAATATAAATCAAATGACCACTTTTCTGCATCATTCTTGGTTAAAAAGTGTCTGGCTAAAAGAATGAATTTTGGCAGAATCCACACATATATTTGATCCTGTAAACGTGGTGTATTGCATTTTATGAATTAAAATATTGTCTTAAACAGTGTTGCTTGTAAAAGGTGATATAAATTATTTTATTCCTTCACAATTTATTAATTAATGATTCAGTTTATATTATTAATGTACTCGGATTTTTTTGATATCTTCTAGGACGTGAAAGTACAGTTAGTACAAATCTAAACGATAATCGTCGAGATGGCAATGAGATGGGAATCGGACACCAATCCTCTCCCGTAGGAGGTGTGTTCCCTCATTGGTTTAAGGTAATGCAAAACCATACCGTTATCACCAAAATTTCTCCACCAGGAAGGCATGAATCCTCCTCCATACCAATAGCTTCTTACCCCCATATCTAGGGTCCCTCTGGTGAAATTAATATTTCTTATAAATATGTACATGAAAAATAAAATTTCTCAAAAAAAAACTAAGAAGAATTGTTAAAATATGTATCCTCTTGATTAGGAGGAAACTCTGTATTTAGACTTGAAAAGATATGAAAAAAGTTAATTTGCTGTTGTAAACAGATTCTGATAAAATTGTATCCGCACAAATTTTGAAACATTCTGGAGTAAATTTTTCAAACCTAAGAGATATCTCGACTTAAATATTAACTATTTATTTTCTTAAACTAACTCAAACTAAAAACATTTAGATTTAATAATTAATGTATGGAAAAATAGCACAATGAATAATTGCTTTGTCTGGGAAAAAATACGGCATGAATGTATTGACAAAACTTCTGATGTAAATTAATTTTAAATCAAGTTATCAAATATTTAGACATAATTTACCAATATTCATATAAAGAAAGCAAAACTGAAGCTGCGGCGTTGAAAAGCCTTCTTATTAAACTACAATTTTTAGGTGCTGTGAAAGTAGCTTTACATGCGTTAAACATAAGAATTTCGAGAGATGCCACAAAATATCAATATTGATGAAGCGAAAATAATGAGATTTCCAAGAACTCTTCCTGAAAAGATCTAGTTGTTATTCGCTTTCGGTTCTGAGAAGTTATCTCTCCTAAAGCTTTGACGTAAACATGCAATTCAATGTTCATAAACATACAATGATCCCACATTTCATATTGGTCGGCACTTTATTCCAAGAACATCCTCTGTAATACGAATTTTCATATTTTCAATACCCGTTCTTGTTGATACAAAACAAGTTTTCAGAATCTGATGATTCCGAAAACTCGTTTTGTCTTTGATAGGCTCTAGTAATATAAACATGGGCTAATAATGTGAATAGCAAAATATGTGACATTTATAAAGTAGCAGATGTTATTTTCTTCGATGTTTTGGGTAGAGTGTATTGTTCTTGAAATGCAATTCCATTTTTTAGAAAAAATTTAATTACAAACAAACATTTTTAATCATACATTTATTGGATATCATTTAAATATAAGTGAAAATAAATAATTTGAAATATTTACCAGCTACAATGGTGCCCATAAATTAAAGATCAACAACTTTTGTAAGTACAAAATATTCTTAAAAAATTATATAGCATTAATCTATAATACAAACAACCTTAAAACAAAAAATATATATAATATGTAGATAACAAATTACAGAAATATGCAGTAGATTCTGGGCACAAGAAAAAACTCTTTTAGTTTATAGTTGTTTATACACGGCTAAGAAAAACTATCATGCATAAACATTTTATTATAAACATAAATGTTTTATTTTATTTTATGAAACCATAATTAGATATGTCTCCACCTCTTATTGTAATGCATGCATACCATAGATTATCTAGCAAAAATTGAAGTTGGCTCTATAACTCCTGTTCAACCACCAAAAGAACGTCTTCTTTTCTGTGCCGGATTTGTTGTGGTGGACTGCGTTTCTCCAAGAATTCTTTAGTGCTCCCATTCTACACACAATCCATTGGATTAAGATTGAGGGTACATGTAAACCATTCCATTGGTTTAAGATAGAGGGAACATTTAAACAACTCCATTTAATAAAATCATCAACATATATTCCCGATTGCTGCCGGTATTATAACACGAAAATATAAAATAGTTGCTGGTAGTAAAACGAAAACTGTGTTAATGAAATCATATAATAAAGTTTAAAGAAAGGTCTATCTTTACAATTTTGTGCATTTTTGACACAAAATTAAATAAAATTATGGAAATTGAAAGACACCCTCTGTCACTAATAGATGACATTTTCGAAGCTTTGAATGGAAACCAATGGGATTAATGGGAAAATGTTACTAATCTGAAAGATATGTTTGCATTTCAAACAATTTTCGGGGAATCCAGCAATGTTTGTATCTTTCAATGCAAAGAGGACACCTATATTTTCGTGAGATGTTCCTTTTCAATGTTAGATTTCGAAATCATATTCATCAAGAAATAGGATTTAAAGAACTAATTGACCCTCAAGTTCCATAAAGTTCAAAACGCCTCTCAGAGAATCGTGCAGTAGAACTATTTATAATTAACCTATTTATAAAGAAGTAACCTATTTATTAATTATTCCCTATATATTACACGATACATTTTTTTCAGTTTCGCATAGGGAAGTTAGGTTACAAAATGTTCTTCGGATCTGAGTACCTGGAAAGTAGATGGATTGCTTCATTTCTAGCGCTTTTTATGGTGATACTAACTTGACAAATTAAAAGTATTACAGATTCATAACATCATAAAAGACAATTGATGGCGATTCAAATTGGCATTTGTAACTTAGGCAAAAAATGCATGAAGAGCTGTAGTCATCAAATCAATTCAAAGGGTTAATCTTGTGTATCATTTTCTTAACTGACGAAGTGCCGTTCTTGTGCTCCTATGCTCTATTTATATAAATGGGTTTCTCTCTTTACGTTGTCTTAAGGGTTTTTTAATTGCTAAATTAACTAAACAAGAATGAATAGATTTCTTATTTAAACCTCGTCTACTCTTTATATTTCCTTAAGGATTTTTTAATTACTAAATTTATTAAACAAAAATGAAATTTTTTTGTTCAACTGAATAAGATTTGGAAATTTTTATTTTTTGAGTGTAAAAGTAGTAAACCCATGTTTTATAAGTATAAAGGATATAAAATGGACCCCCAAAAATCCAATATTACTCGAGATATCTGTCGGTCGTGGTGTCAGATAGTGATACCTTAGCTAAAAGGCGATGTTGTAAGAATTGGAGAAACATTCAAAAGATTAGAGCTCATTATTATCGCTATTTAAAATTTATTAGAGAGACCGAGGAAGAATGTTTATTATTGATCGAGAACTCGGAAAAAGACTTGGCACTAGAAGACGGAAAAATTATCTTCAAATAATGCTAAGTCGTGAGAAAAATATCTATAAAATGTTTTCGATTGAAATAGGAAATATTCACTACTAATCAATGCTTATAAAAGAAATAGTTGCTTTGTAATCAAGCGTATTAATTTAATCACTGATCAAAATTTACTCTGCGTGTAATAGATAGAACTTCTCACATGAATTAATTTTCGAAAAAAATTCAGTGGTTTTCCAATTAAATCGATTAGTATGATTTAATTATCTTCAGAAAAAGAAATCAAATCAAATTATTAAAAAACATCACACAAATCTTTTTAAAAGCATTTGATTAAATAATATCAAAACATTCTGCTAGTTTTTATCTAATAGAGGGTAAAAAAGCTAAAAATTCTTCAATGCACACAAAAAAACATTCTCGTATTTATGCTATACTGAGAAAAAAAGGAAACTATAATATTGTTCCCAAACTTAACTTTTGTCATTTGATATTATAATGCATGTTCTGAAGAGCAGCAATTTGTTGACGGTTTTTAGTTTTGATGAAAAGTCAAACTTTACTGTTGGGCAACACCAAACCTGAAAAGTATGAAAAAAATAATTGTATGAACGTTATAACTAATAAAAAAATATCTATAGTAAAAGTAAAATCTGGAAAAGTCTCTTATCCATGATTAAATGATTTGATTTCTAAGTATTTAGATTTATTTGCAATGATTCTTATTAAATGTCATTGATAGGGTTAAATTATTGATATAAATTCATAAAACATAGAAGTCCGCAGCTTAAGAAAAGAAATTACTTTTTATGAAGTATAAAGTTAAGTTAATTTTTATATTAATTTCATGTTATAGAAACATTACAGAATGTTTAGTTACAATTCTCCTAGATCATATGCTATGAAACATAAAATAAATAAAAAATGTCTGAAGAAACTTATAAAACCTATATATAAAGCCATGTTTTTAGTTTGTAAAGAAAAGCGTATATATTAAATGTTAACTATAAATATAATAAAAATTAATTTTTTTCCCATTTTGCGTATGGTTTCTTTTCCAATAAAGGGTTTTGTTTTCGATTCATTTCTAAAATTTTTGAATTTGTCATAATTTTATTTCATTTTAAATTCATATTTAAATGTAATAACAAAAATCTTGAATTAGGTTTTTCAAGCTTAGTTTTTATTATTTATATATTCTTTGTAAAGCATATATTGTTTCTCAGGCATTGAAATAAAAGAAAGAATAAAAATTTTATATTTTGTAAGTTAGCAACAAAATATAAATTGCATTAAAAACTACACCAAAAATTTACGAAAAAATCTAATTTTCTTTCCTCTATAAAATTTTGAAACTTATATTTGATTTTTTTTAAATAATGTATAAGAAATTTTGTTACAATGCAAAAATTAGTGTGACGTTATATTTCTAAAGAAAATATAACTTCAACAAGCTATTGAGCCAACATAGTATTTTGAATAGATATATTATAGTTCCAAGAGTTAATTAAATAAAAGAAGCCAATTATACTGCAGTTGAACTAAATAATTATTACAATTGAAAAAATATCCCTTATATTTGCTTTATTTTTTAATATTTTAAATTCTGGAATAATCAATACATGGAAAATGCTACATTGAAATATTGCAGTCTAGACATCAATTTTTATTTTAAAATTATTTATCATAGATATGCAAAGTTACAGATGTAAAATGGAATAATCAGAAAACTGTTATTTTAAAACAAAACTCTTAAAAAGAACTCCTCTGAACTGGATAGAAAGAATTTTTAATGAAGCATCCAATGTAAAATTTGGGAAAATTTATAACGCCTTCAGTCCTTCTAAATCACAGTTTATATTTTCATTGGAAAACGACGTTTGAATTTCAAATATTTTACAAATAGAAGATGCAATTTACGAACATGAACTGAAAGATAAATATTGTTCTTACATTTTGAATTTTATCCAGGAAGAGAATATATGATTGGATCTTCGTTGAAGGTAATTGATTAGGAGACTAGATGAGAGGAGGATTTTACTTTCAGAAAGTTATTGTTGGAATAAAAATTCACTACAGTGTAAGAGGAATTTCGGAAATGAAGAGGAATGCAAAACCAATTAGAGCTATCTAATTGTCTCCCTAATTTTCAGTTGAGTTGAGTGACATTTTCTTTTCAAACTCATATCATCAAAAATTGCTTTTTTAGAATAGAAAACACCACAGAATGCTCTCTTAAAATTGTAAAGGCGATAAAACATAACATCAAAATTCATGCTTTGTCAGCATAAGGGTTGTTGGTTTATTTTTGTGCTTTTTGATGAAATTTGATTAATAAATTGGGGCTACCAATCTTTTTTAAAATAACAATCTATACTCCAAATTCTTTCTACTACATCTGAGATGTAAGCAATGTCCTACACTAAAGCAGAATGTAGTGAAATCAATTATAAAAAATTGAAAATCAACTGTATCTGATTAAATAAAATCTATGATGATTATATATGAACAAAGGCGAAAACACTCGAGTTTTAATAACATTAATCTACTGAAGTAATTTAATTTCTTATAACAAACCTGCGAGAAGGGAAATCTAGAAAAGAAAATCGCACTTTTCACCATATTTTAATAACCATATACGTTTTATTAACAATGATCTTACCGATAGCGACAAGATTTTTATATAAATGATACAGCCATTCTCTGAATTCAGTAGCACTTTAAAGGAAGATCAATAGCGAATATACTTTATCTTTTCAAAAGGTTCTTAGGAAAAGAGAAAATATATCCTTAAATTCATTTTACATAAAAATTGATATTAAAATTTATAATTTTTAATTTAATTTTTATCAATAATTAAATCAATATCAATCAATAAAATATCAATAATTAAATATCATTTAATTTAATTTTTAATTTAAAATTTTTAATTGTAAAATTTTACATTGATATCGATTTTACGAAATGGAGTCAAACATCATTTGCTTTCCAATTCTCTGAATTCTTTCTAATCCTATCCATTGTTATAGTATGTTATTAGATTGCATTTTAAATTCCGGATGTTCTTCATTTGATTTTTGGACATACAGGTATCATATTTCATATCAAATCATTGATTTGAAAGCGCTAAATGACGGAAATTATCTCATAACTAAAAGTATCTATATGATTTTTGATTTTTTTATTTAATTCTTCAAGAGCATGAAATATATTTAATGTTATTATTTGCTCTATCCCCTCATCGTTTTAGTTGGCAGTTAAAGTGTCAAAAAATAATGAGATTATGTGGGAAATGTAAATATTTGAGTTTTTTTTTTTTCTAAAATATCAGAAGGAGCATTTTTATTTCATAATATATAGTAAATAAATTCTAAATATGTTCACCCTACAGTCTGCTATTTTGCATATAATAAGCATTTAAATTTTTTTTATGAAATTATACGCCTATACAGCTTTGCTGCGCTCGTTAAATTGTGATTTACAATATGTTTTAATATTCATGATCATAGATAAAAAAATTTCCTACGTATGTTGGACGCATTAATAATGTTCTTATCAACATATATTTTATTTCATTGCATGGAGGCCTTTAATTTTTTCAGCGTGCTATTTTTATTCGTGTTTGTTTTGTCAATTTTTTATGTGTAAGACGTTATTAGATTGTAAAAAAAGTTAATGCAAATATTTTAAAAAGTCTTAAAGCCTATGATATTATGAATCATTACTTAATAATCATAAAATTGCACGCTTTATGCACGTATAATCATTTGTTGCTTAGATAAATGTACTGTTTTTGAAAGTTTATGCAAAAATAAAATATAAAATATTACCAGTATTCCTTGAATACATTTTTATCGAATTAAGTAGTTGATATTCAATAAATAGAATTGTTTAGTGCAGATTAAACTTAAGTTACGAATATTAAAAAAGTTCTTACGCTTTTAACTTTTAAAATACAGTTTTTTGACTTCATATTATTACAAGCAATAAGTTCACACTATTGCTAATATATATATATATATATATATATATATATATATATATATATATATAATATGATAAATTAATCGAAAAAAGATTATGCAATTACAATTGCAATTCTATTTTGTTCCCTACTATAAATTATTTCCTATAATTAATTTGATCCCTACCATTAGTCTAGTCCACACTCTCTGTCTATATATTTATTTATTTATCTTGTTCACATTTTCAATCGTTAATAAAATACTTTTTACTTATCCACTCCAGTTCAAATACATTTTTTAAACTGGTAGTGGATGACATTTGATGTTAATACAGTTTTTTTCCCTTATATTAATTCTTTAATTAATTAAATTTAATTAATTTTTAATACTTTAACTATAGTTTTAGCAGTTTACAATCAAAATTGAAATCAACAGGCTGTATCTCAATCGGTGAAATGTAAGGATTTTAGTATTTTTCACTTGAAGATGAAGAATGCGAGTTCAATTCTTGCGAAATTCAATCATTTTTTTTATAATTATTTGATACAAAGGAACCAGCAAAAAAATTTCTTTGTTGATCTTACTAGAAATTGAATTAAAAATATTATAATAATTGTTTAAGAGAAATGTGAAAATATGGGAAAATCTACATTACAAAACATTTCTAAATTTAGATTTCTGCTTACCGTAAATAAATTTTAAATATAGAAAAACTTCAAATATAATCGTAATATAATATTTAAGAATTTTGTTTTAAAATGTAATATGTGAAGCATAAATCGATAGATTTCCTATAGAATGTAAGAAAGTAAGAATGTTTGCCTAATTATTTGTTTTCAGTTTCTTCTAATATCTAAAATATTTATTATAAATTATTAATTATCAAGTAAATATTTCACTGTCAACTTGTAAAAGTATCAAAGCAATTGTATTTTAACCACATTTAAAACGGCAATATTTTTAGGTGTTCACATGCCACAGATGTACTAATTATTTTATTAAAAATGAGAATATTAAAGAGGAGTTGCTTTTATTGATAAATTGTAAGTGCGTATTTATTATTTTGTATAGATATGTATATGACAGATGCTAAATCGCCTTCTTATAACTAAATCATTCAATTTCAGAATCGGTGGAAGCATGAATTCTATAAATTATGCTTCCTCTAATAATTACGGAGGAATTCATTTAAACCTCATCTATATTGATTCCTAGTTAGAAATCCCTGTCCCAAGTATGTCAAAGGCCAAGTATGTACTTACAGCTTGTTCAAGATATTATATGTGTTCTATAATTGACTATAACACTCTCGAAGTATACACACAAACTATGCAATACTGTAGTAGAGATTGTATGGAAATGGGAATATTCTCTGCTGTATTATAGTTAGATATAATAAGATTATTCATAGAAACATGCAAAATGATTAAAATAAAACTTCCATTGTAATAATACATGCATCAGAATTTGTTTTGATTGCATGAGATTGCATAAACAAAAACATAACAGCAGTATTGCAACATAATCTATTAAAGTAATTTTTGTGCTTTATACTTATTGAAAATTGAATATTAGCAAATCCTTTGTTTTAATTGTAATGTTATACCTATTCAGTAAGAGTTAAACCGTTATGCCTCTTATGGAAACATATTTTATATATAAATATTTCTTTATTAATTGTATAGTCATACATTAAATCATTCTTTACACAATAATTTCAAAGTAATCTTCTAAGTATTATGCTACAAATTTTCTTTTAGCTCTTAAATGAGAATGTTATTTAATATGAAACAAGCCTATAATCACTTATTATTGTATTTCAAACCAAAGATTCCAGCACCTGCTCACCACCACATAAAGTTGAGGATTTAACACATTTCTCATAGTAAATATAATTCGATTATATTATTTTTAAGGTGTTTGAATGAAGTCAATATTAAGTTTAATGAGAATTTCAACTGAGAGGTCAATTGACTTTTACAATTTATAAGAATTATTTTTCAAATCAATAACCTAAAATGCTACACAATATCCAGAACATCCCGATTTTGCTAGGACATACACAAGTCTACTTAATCTTTTATAAAGAGTGTAAAATAAATTTAGTGTTATTGAATAATCGATGCCTTTTCCTAAAGGACAAGTCGCACTTTTTTGAAACTGGAAATTGTTTAGAAATTCGAAATAAAGCTAGATAACACTTTCTGGTTTCTTAAATTATTAATCTACTTAGCTACATTCATTAATACTGTAATGTAACTTCTTTTATCTTAGCATGGATTGAATGGCTCAATGGTAGAATGTTATGAACTGAGAACGACAGTTGGTAGCTAATGCAGCCAATATGCCTAAAAAATTGCTTTATTACTGATTTACTTTCTGTTAATTTTTGTTTGTTCTAGAAACCTTTTATAATTTCTGTATCTTTCAAAATCTGGAAGATTTCAATCCTTTCATCTTGTGGATAAAAACAGATGTAAGGTTCAGTTCCGTGAATAAAAGAAATGAGATTAACGAGTGTTACATTTGATTTTATTAACTCACGGTTCATCTACGCTAATTTCATCTACACGTCAATACTAATATGAAATACTAGAAGAAATGTGGTTTTAAACAAACATGCATTTAAACATTTTCGATTATATTTTAATTTTCAATCCTCCAGCTACGTATCCTGCGATTTCAGCCGGTTGGCAATCCATCCATTTTCTGTTGCATCCCTCGTTTTTCGCTGTTTCGAATGTAGATTTTTATTTTATTATATTATTATCATATAACGTATAGTGTCAATTTATTCTCTTTAAAAAATATTTGAATTTATTCGAAATTGTTCGAGTGATTTTAAAGAATTACGTAGGGAGAAGTTTGAACTATGCTTTGAAAGTAATTTCGCTATATTTAAAGTAATAATGATTTGGAAAAAAGAAAACGCAAATATCCAAAATATATATGATAATTAAAGACATTTCTATTGTTTGATTAATTACTTTGTTTCACATAGTTAAATTAGTGAATAAATATTAAAAACTTCTTAACATTTCAAAAAATTATCAAAATAATTGATTTCGAAATATGGCTGCTAATTACTTTTTTCGTTAGGACTTTGTAATCATTACTTCTGAACCTTAAATTTGCAAATAATTAGTTGAAAGGAGTTGTTTGAATATGAAAAAAATAAAAGCAAATTAGCAATATTTTGGCATCTAAAAATGTAACTAATTCATTTATAATGATCAGGATTTCATTTAAATTCATAAATTGACTATCCTTTTTAAAAGCTGAAATTCATATTTCTGATAGTCATTTTGCTGCAAATACCTATTGCGTTATTACATTGTCTTTATATAGAATCGGAAAAAATATTTTGATGGAGGGCTAACTCTTATCTAATTCCGAAGGACATATAAATGAACAAGAAAGTATATTAACAGTATATTCTTTCCAACTGACGCAAATAAAGTGACGGAGTTTGATTGTTTCCAGAAGTTTCAGGTTTTTTGCAAACAGGATTATTTAATATACTCCCCTTAATTAGTTTAGGCTTCTAAAATTATGGCTTCAAAATTTTATTATGAGAGAAACTGATTGAAAATATTGGAAGATATCAAAGTTTAAAAGTAAAATTAAATTAAAGAAGCTCTTACCATCTTAAAGCTTTATGAAATAATTTAAAATGATAACCAAGCATTTCATTTTGCCTCCTACAGAGGAAAATTGAATTTTCTTTGTATCGGAAGTGAATGTAAAATATAGAAAAATAATAAATATTTATATCTTCATTGAAGGAGATATAATTTATCTTATGACCCTAAATGAGTTATAGTTAAAAGACTACTTAAATTCTAACATGAGCGTATGAAAGAAAATGTCTTTTAACTATTTCATCAGATTGTCAAGTATAAATGGAAAAAAAGGAATATATGGTGAAAGACTTTATTAAATGTGCGAATTGCATAAAAATTATCTTTAATTTCCATCAGTACTTCTAACCTAAATAGTGAAAGTTTCATAAGATAATTGTGCTATAAAAATATTCTAATGAGGGAGCTGATTTCTAATATACTGAACGTCATTTTAATCCAAGATAAGCATTTGTTACAAAACGCTTAAGTAATGACATCATTATTTGAAGAAAATTTTGAAATTTCCTGTAAAATGTTTTCTTAGAAAATTAATTATTTTCTTGAATTTTATTTGTTTTCAAGTTAACAAAGTAGCCCAGGAATTATTCTACATATCCAGGTGAATTCGTATTTTTAAAATCTTAGTTTACACTGTACATAGAATTAACAAGTTCTTCTAATAGTAAATTTTAGAAAACAATCATAAAATTGCTGAAAGTAATAAATAGAATACTCATTATAATGTAATGGTATCAGTCGGCGTGGAACAGTGACACTTAGTTTTAAAAATTTAACGAAAACAGCTTTTACTAATAACATTCATTATTAGTATGCTAAAAAAATAATAATTATTATTTTTTCAATTGTTTTTCATTTAAATTATCATTCAATGCTGCTAATATTATAGAATTTAAAATCATTTAAATCTCGATATATATATATATATATATATATATCGAGAT
>JAPMOQ010058975.1:4151980-4163453 GCA_026543055.1 Argiope trifasciata
GGGAAGGATGTCTAAGCAGGTATTGGCTTAGGGAAAGCTGAGTCTTCTTTAGTACAGCAGCCTCTTAAAAACAAAAGGCCTGATTGCAGTTTTTGAAAAGGGTGGAGAATTTTTCTTATCTTTAAAAGAGAAACTTCAGCTTTCCAATATTCTGAGATACCTAAACTTAAATGATCTAAAAAATGAAATAATTAAATAAAAATAATAGCATTAATTAATGTCCATGGTAAAGGATTTATATTGTTACGAACCTGGGGTTTTGCTTTCCCGCGCTAATACTGTAATCGCAAGGAAGACAGATTGACAGTAATGTGTATTGAATAGTGAATGGGTGTAACGTCAGAGGTCCCAAGGCTTGGCGACAAACTTAGCGACCATTTGGCGATTTGGCAACGACTTTGGCGACAAAATGGAAAGTACCCGAAACATCGAGAATTTTCCCGTTCCGTCCACTAGGAGCCGAAATACATCGAGAACGCTCTTGATTGGCCCAGAAGGTGTTAGACCCGCCTACCCTCGGTATATATAAATCAGGCGACTGCAGTGAATCGGGGATAAGCCCCTTCTCGGGGCTAGGCGCCTCGTCAACTCAACTCATATTAAATAAGAGTCAGTCCATCGAGAGAGTCGGAAGTAGTAGTCGAAATCGACAGCAGATAGCGAGCCCTCCAGAGGAGAAAACAAGAAGCGGTGAAGCCAAGCAAGTGCTGAACTGAGCTGTGTGCCTTCTAGTCTATTGAGGAAGCAGCATCGAGTAAAATACCTAGTACTGCAGATATTGTTACTACTTGTGAGTTACTGTTGTTATTGTGTGCTGCTGTGTGTTCGTCTCGTCTGTAAATAAATGCCTGTGTTGTATCTTTTACTAAGGAACTGATCACTTTGTGTTCAACTCTTCTCACACTGTACATACCCACTATACAAGGTAAAAAACGAACCCGTCGGATTAATATAGGATATCCGTAACAATATATATATATATATATATATATATATATATATATATATATATATATATCTATATATATATATATATATATATATATATATATATATATATATATATATATATGGTGACAACTTAATAAGCCAGTAACAGCCAATACAAAGACGTACGTTTTTGCCGAATTGTTAAGTTACTGGATTTCAAACTCGAACATTGCAAATTCGATCCGTCACAGCATATATTTAAAATATTAAAATAGGGTATTTTCATCGAGAATACTGAAAGTCAAAAAATTGAATACTGAAAGTCAATCGAACTTCACAGATTAAAAAAAATGTTACGTTAAAATAAACTGTGTAAAAATAAAAGCAAGAAACGCAGTCCATTAATAACCCTAATAGATTGTAGATTGAAACCACTCCCGTGATACGTCTGAGACATGACAGCGATGTTCTATGATTTCTTTTATTTTTATTCTGAGCTTTATTTTATTCATATGAGTAAATTTAATGTATAATGATTTTTTTATTTATATGTTTAATGATTAAATTTAATCAGTGCTTCTAGAATGTTATTGATATTCTTCTTTTGGCTAATTGAGTCAAACATAGGTTGTAAATAGAGTTAAGTAAAATTTTAACGTCTATAAACAAATTCAAAACTTTGAAAGAAGTGGTTGGGTTTCCAAACAAAAGCGAATAGACGAATAAAGTGCATATTTTGTATGAATGCTACTAAACTCTGAAATTACCAATTATTGAAAAAAATTCTAACATTTTTTTCATTAAAAAAGTTTAGTAAAAAAAGCACATCAACAAGTAAGAGAAAGAAGGCAGAATCTTCTCTGTAAATATAAGGAAAAGATAATTTAACCTTCCTCTTCCCTTTTTCATTTCCTCATGTAATTTCACAGAAAGTTCGAGTTATGTTGAGAAAAAAGTTGGGAGATGATGTAACAGGAAATAGCTTTCCAAAGAAGTGTCACAAGCATAGCTTAAAAGATAATATAAGTAAGAAGTTGAATATCACAATTCTGCCCTTCCAATCTATTGCTGCCATCAAACACTTTGATTGAAAAACTGATATGATAACTGAGGTGATAATTCAAGCAATGAATTATCTTTCAACCTTCAGTCAAAGGAATAAAGGAGAAAGAAAAATAACGCACGAATGCCGTCTCCTTTCAGTTGCATGAACGTTTCATATACCGGGAAGATTTTCAGCCTTCCTAAAACATATCACTAGTTGTTTCATAATTGCACATATAATATACAGAGAATCCCTCAAAATTAACAGCGGTTTACTAACTTAAGCATTGTACTTAGACATGTTTCTATTCACATTGTTTCATAAACTAATTAGGAAAATTGAATGAAAACTGTTACGGTTTAGTAGAATTGGTAGAAAGATATAATAAAAATATTCAATACATCTTTTTATGGCTCACCCACCAAGTAAAAAGGTGGATTATCAAAATATTCCTATTAATTATGTTGTAGATACATTATTTTGTGTTTGCATTTTAAGAATTTTGACGTTTCTGGTTGGAAACTTCGGACATAAAAGTTCATTTTTAAGTTTCAAAGAGCTTGTCACTATTGAAAACTGACTTATTTTGCAAATTTATTTAATATATAAAAACTAGTAAATACTAACATCAGTCAAATAATTTATCTCGTACTCGTAATGGCATGAAAGAAATGTTTAATGAGACCGTTTTACCTGATCTGCTGGCCACAACAGTGTTAATTTTGTCTTCATTTAATTCTTACTTCAATTTGAGAAATTTCAACGAAAATAAGATAAAAACAAAGAATAAGAACGAAAAATGAGTTGAAGAATAGAAGAAGAATGGAATGAGGTTTATTACTGAATGGCTTTGGAAAACTTCATGGTTTACTCAAATCACATAAATATGTAACACATCAAAAAGTAATAAGCAATCGTTTATGCCTTTGAACTTGGGATTGCCTAAGCTGTAATTTCGGCAGCTCCAATTTCGAAGCTATTTTTATTGGACCTACAACTTTTACTTCTATTTTTTTCCACATCCATTCAAGTTTTGTTATGGCACTCTTCTTCGCTTTTTCTCCCTTTCTCTATTATTCTTTATCCCTTCCTTCGCATTTTTTATTACTTAATTTTCGTTTCAGTTTAATGTTTCTCATACGAAAACACATACTTTTAAAACACAGTCTCTATCCTCTTTTGGAAACCATTCATTAAAACAAGATATGTCTGACAATTTCTTAAATTACATTTCAGGTAATAATTACAACGATAACTTTTTGCTTTTTAAAAGTGCGGTTTTGAAAACTGTATTCACTTGAGAAATATGTTTAGAAACATCTCTTAATTCTAAATATAAGAAGGACGACCCGTGACAATCTAAAAGATGACATCTTGAATAGTATTGTATATTAACTATTTGCACATTTTTTTCAAATAAATTACTTAATATACTATTTGGACATTTTAAAAATTGAATAAAAGTTAATATATGTATTATTATATTCTGATATCCCCTTTTTTAATAATTTATACCAATTAGTGCATCATCTATGATATGTATTTGAATGAATCTATAATAGTCTTTTCATGAGCTATAAATTAGTGAATTTTCTTATTGATATGTCTAAAAAAATGAAACATTTCAATAATAGACAGTTTTGTAATATGGGAACAGAATAAGCATTGATTTTTATCGTGCACAGACCTCCCACTCTTATTTCATATAAATGTGTCCCTTGTTTAGTGAAATTTTGTGATTGTGAAGAGGTGTTACGATAGCATATTTATCAAAATAAGATTTTTCAATTTATTGGGACACTCAGTATAACATAAAAAAGGATAAATTGAAAAAATAAAAAAACGGATAGAAATGCACAGAGTTTATGAATAGGAAAAGATTATATGCATGGACTTTTAAATGGTAATAAACGATTTTAAACTTGTTTTTATAAGTCGCGTTATTACAGTCCTCACAATAATTGTTGCAGGTATTTTACATATAACGTTTAGAAAATTGTTTATTTAATCCATAATAATAAACACCATCATTTCATTTATACATACTAAATATTACTAACATTTTTTTTATTAGAAAAAACTTTTGGGGATACGGAATCTCACCTTATAATTAAACCTAAGGTGAGTTAAAACAACACTCGATTTCGGTTTGAAAAATTCAGTTGAAGGGATGAAACATCAATCGATAGATAAGGTGTTAAAATGCAAATAGACTAGTTAGTAGAACTTAATCCTCACCCGCATACTAATTTTGGAAGCTCTGAATAAATAATAACGAGTGGAGGAGCCGTGAATTCATTACATATTCTTTACCTAAGCCATGAAAACCGTACGAATAAACGGAAGCGAATGCATACCACTACACTTTGATCACGGAAGTAGTCCATATGAATTTCTAATTTTTATAAGGCGTAAAATGGGAATCCTTTAGCAAATTCCAGAAGTTAAGAAAGTGTCATAAAGTTGTGGGATGTTTGAAACCCATCAACAACATGAATTTAATTATCAAAACACAGTGACAAAAAACTAGTATTTTCTTACTCAAAAGTTTCTCTTACAGTGAAACGTCTCAAAAAATGGGGAAAAAATATGTTGGTTAGTGCAGTGAATATTGTGATTAGTTCACAATGAAAATATCTTCTTAAAAATAAAGAAAAGCACGAAAAAACTCTTAAAAGCGATGATATAGGAAAGAATTGCTTGCTTCCCTTCATTTACAATGTATCTATAGAATCCATGTTATAAGTAACAGTAAGTAATCATAAAACGAAAACTTGTCGATTTGATGCGTGCACAGCAACATCTTAGTATGAAAGCTAATTTAAATAAAAGTGAGGGAATAAGAATTTCCTCCCTAGTAAATTAATATTTCCAGCAAATCCAGTATCAATGAAAATTATTTTACTTCATCGCAATGTTTGTGATTAAAAGGAAATAACTTTAGAATAAATGTTAGTACGATTGAAACAATTATTGCCTAGGAATCAAAATTAAACAATTAAAAAAGGAATCCGGTCTAAGGACTTTCTCAAGGGTCACCCTGAGACAGGGATTCAAACCAGGGATTTTTTCAGTAAAGGGTCTGACTTTCGTCAAGCAATTGACCCTTCGTAACCCGAAAATCCCAGAATATTGAGGTTTTGGAGATAAATTAGTATCACAAAAGAAAAGACATCAAATTTTGAACAATGGTAAGTCAAAAACACAGCAAACCAGAAAAAACATGAAATCAATAAATCAGATTCGTCAATATAATTGAAATTTCACATAACATATATTGTAAAATAGACTTAGTAAAATAAGTCAAACTAAAATCCAATAAAAATCACCGTAAACTGACAAACACAAGAATATAAATTCAAAATCAGAAAAATAAAAAGGTAGAAACAAAACACTCACCAAACTGAAAAAGCACCTTCATATAACAGTTGAGAAGGAAAGCGAACGTATGAAGAATTGAAATCCCATATCTGTAATTGTATATCCTAATACTAGAATATTTTATCCGCGTTAAAAGTTAAAAACGCCTATCTGGAAGGAGGAACTAAATTTAGAATGTGAGAAAAAGTAAACATTAAGAAAACATTAATTTCAATTGGTCAAGATCTGGATATTTTTATCTCTAAATTATCTAGAAAATACCATTGGCCTCCAGAGGGTTTTCAAGAATGGAAATAAGGATTTTAGAAGACACTAAAGCCAAATTTAATGCGGGTAAGGCGGGAACCAAAGAACGAGGAATTTATTTTAATAAAATTTTAAAACAAAAAATAAAGAATTTAAAAGAGAGGTTCATTATTACTGTAATAGATAAATCGGCAAATAATTTCTGTCTAATCTGCAAATTTTATTATAAAGAACTATTAATTAAAGAATATAACTCTAATTCGACTTATAGTTTAATTAGTACCAATAAAAAGGAATTAGATAAAAGGATGCTAGCTTTCGCTAAAAAACCAAAATTAAAACTTGCTCCCTAAATTATCCTTATTTATTTCCAACTGTAAAATTTCATAAAAACCCAATCAAATTTAGATTCATAACTTGTAGCACAGGTAGTTATAATTATTACATGGGAAATTTTTTTTTAAATACTTTAAAATTATCTTAAATAAAATAAAAAATGAAGATAACTTTATAATTAATAGTAACAAAGATATCTTAGACTTTCTAAAGGGTAACAATATTAAAATAATTAATACCTTTGATTTTGAAAATTTATACACTAACCTTCCTCACAAAAAATTAATGGATGTATGCATCTTAATATATGAAGAATTTTTAGATAAAGATATTATCACAAAAAATAATTGGCTAGAATTATGTAAATTTAACATCAAAGAAAATTACGTTTTTAATGGTATTAGCTTCTATAAACAAGTAAAGGGAATACCAATGGGAACAGCTTTCTCTAGTGCGTTAGCTAACATTTTCTTACATCACTATGAAAAAAATCTAATTAAACTCAACTCAATTAAAGGCTGGAGATATATAGATGATTTGCTTCTAATAAACGTAGATAATCCTAATGTAGTAATTAATTGTTACCCAAAAGACTTAGTTTTAACTAAAACAAATGAAGATCAAAATAAAGCTAACTATCTAGATTTAAATATAGAAGTATCTAATGAAAAAACTTTAATAGGCATTTACGATAAAAGGGATGATTTTAACTTTAAAATAATAAAACTTAGTAATTAACATTCAAATTTAAACTCTAAAATTTTCAAAAATCTAATATTTTCACAATTTAACAGAATTAAAAAAATTTGTAACAATAAGAATTCTTACATTACAGCAACTAATAATCTACTTAAAAACTTAAATACTAATGAATTTCCAAAAAACTTTTGCAATATCGAATCATTAATTAAAAAACATCTATATAATTTATAATTAAATAACTAGTTTTACTCAAAAGATGGCGCTCCTAAAGTTCTTTTGATGACGTTATATATGACCGAACAAGATAGGCGTTTTTAACTTTTAACGTGGATAAAATATTCTAGTATTAAGATATACAATTACAAATATGGGATTTCAATTCTTCATACGTTCGCTTTCCTTCTCAACTGTTATATGAAGGTGCTTTTTCAGTTTGGTGAGTGTTTTGTTTCTACCTTTTTATTTTTCTGATTTTGAATTTATATTCTTGTGTTTGTCAGTTTACGGTGATTTTTATTGGATTTTAGTTTGACTTATTTTACTAAGTCTATTTTACAATATATGTTATGTGAAATTTCAATTATATTGACGAATCTGATTTATTGATTTCATGTTTTTTCTGGTTTGCTGTGTTTTTGACTTACCATTGTTCAAAATTTGATGTCTTTTCTTTTGTGATACTAATTTATCTCCAAAACCTCAATATTCTGGGATTTTCGGGTCACGAAGGGTCAATTGCTTGACGAAAGTCAGACCCTTTACAGAAAAAATCCCTGGTTTGAATCCCTGTCTCAGGGTGACCCTTGAGAAAGTCCTTAGACCGGATTAATTTTTTAATTGTTTAATTTTGATTCCTAAGCAATAATTGTTTCAATCGTACTAACATTTATTCTAAAGTTATTCAGTTCATTTGTGTTTTAGTAGTAGCAGCATTAGCGCTCACTAAATACAATGTACATATTTTTCTAAATTATTTCTAAACATTTAACAAATTTCCGTAGATAATTTCCTTACTTTACTTTGTTTCTGGATTGATAATTAAAAGGAAACACTTTCATACTGGATTGAAGAATTGGACGTAAATTACAAATCATACATGAGTTTTGATGGTTTAAAAAACAGATTAATGATATTAAAATAATTTTTTACATCATTTATTTTTCAGATACAAGGTATGAAATGTCTTCATAAAATTTAGAATTTCCTACTTAAAGTAAATATCAAAAAATCCGAAATAAGGTATCAAAATGATTATAATTTTCTCGGAATTTTGATGTATTGGCTAAGAAATGTATAAAAAGTAAATTTTTTTACACATTTTATTATTTTTACAAAAAATAAAAAAAAAATGAAGGACTTTTTTAAAAATCATATTATATTGAAATTATTAAATGTAGACAAAATAAGAAAAATGCTCGTTGTAAAGCTGAAACTAAATTGAACCAAATTTTTTGTCAAGTTTTAAATTCTGGATCTTCTGACGTCTTTTAAGATTTTACTTGCTAACAAAAACTGAGATTAGTAAGCTGCAACATTGCATAAATTCTTTTAAAATTTCTAAATTGCGTTTTATCAATAATCCGATAATAATTTTTTTTGCTATACTAAAAATGCCAAGTTAATTTTTAGGATTTAAAATTGAGGAATTTTAAAAGAAATTTGAAATACGAACTAATAAACATTTAAATACTTAACTTGTTTTAAATTCTTTAGAATTTACCAGATTCTTTTGATAAAGGGTTAATCAAAAAATGTAGAATTTAAAGATTCTTGTTTCCTCTAAAATTGAATCACATTTTTCCAATAAAAATTAACAAAAGATTTCGTATGTTATTTCTATAAATATTCAGATGTTCATTCAGAATCATCGCAACGGTTTTATGGTGGAATTTTTTTTCCTCTAAATACTTGATTCATGAACTGTACCAATCCTTGATGAAATGCGATCATAAATTCTAGTTTAATACTTCAAGAAACATAGTATTTAATAATATTTCCATGTTGCATCAAAGTTTTATTTCAAAATTTCATTTATTCTCATTCTGTTATGTTTGGAAAATACAGATTTTTTTAAAACTTACATGTAAATTAAGCTAAAATACATGATGAAAGAGGATATTTAAGATTAAGAGTTTTACGCAAGTCAGAATATTTAGTGGTGCATAATTTTCGTTAAACTTTAAAGAATTCTTGAAAGTAATTCTCTTGTTTCATTTATACAGTGTTAAAATAATACGAAAGTTTTTCCTACTTATGAAAGACACTTCCAAGAAAAATTATCTTATTTTAACTCCAAATTTTGAAGGTAAAAAATTTGAAAAAAAAATTTATACGATTATATTAGATATAGAACATAATTAGTCTCGCTTGGTTATTATTCTAGAAACAATTAACTGTATGAATTTTAATAAGGAATATTTCAGAATTTAAAAGCAAACACAGCGTAGAAATTCAATATAATATATAATTATTTTGCTTACATTGAATGCCGTTATAAATAATAGCCGTTATAAATAATATATAGTTTTTTTTAATGATTGTGTAATGTTTCTGATATTTTCCCATAGATTTATATTACATAAATATATAATCAATTGAAACAACTTTTCTCGTTTCCATGCATACACGACAAAAATAATTAATGAACTCACCTCAGACATAAATGCACATGGCATATTTGTAACGATAATTTTATTTATGCGGTAGGACTCAACATTCAAAAGAATCTTTCATGCATCATACAGAAAGATGAATTTTCCCATTCAAAATTGGTTATTATTCTATTCACCTAGTTGAATCGGCATAGGATGATTGTTAAGACTAATGTTTTCAGTTTCAACATAGAATCATCTACTTGAGGGAAAAAAAATTAATTAACATACTGATTAAGAATGTTTTCGAATTTAAACTAATATAATATATACAGAGCAAAGATAATAAAGTTTTAATTTGTAACAAATTTAGTTCCAATAAGTGGAAAATTTAACGCAAATAGTAGCAAATTTTGCTTTTTCATAATTTTCAGATATTTATATATATATAGCTTAGTTTCAATTCTAAACATATTTAAAAACTTAAATTCAAAGTAAAATTGGAATATGATTTTGAATTTTGATAATTAATATTCCTTCTATTCATACGTCAAAGTAAATTTTATAACGGATTATCAACATATTCTTCAATTTATTTTTTATTATTTTCGGTATATAATATGTCATTAATGAAAGTTATGTAATTTATTTTCACCAATTTTATTTGTTATTTAACAATTATGAAGTTACTATAGATTTGGTGCGATAATTTTTGGTTATGCGGTATTTTAGGGAATATAAATGGAATTTAAGTTAATGTCAAAGATAAACTGATAATAATCTTAATTTCTCATCATAGCTAAATAATGTTTCTGTAGAAAATAAAATTTCAAGTTAAACTATAGCTCTGATGCAACAAAAATTAGCCAGCATTTTTGAAAAGTATTAATCTAGCCCCAAAGTTTCCTTTAATTTTTTTTAATAAATAGTACTAAATGCTGTGGTGAAAAATGCATGCATACTCTAGGGCAAATCTTGGACAAAATTCAAATCAAGTGAATTTGATTAAATTGTAGAATCCCATCTTCAGATCTAATTAATGCTAAAAAGAATGAAGGAACTATTTTATGTATTGCATACCCAGGAAGAAAAAATATGATTGTACTATGTCATTGTAAAAAAGAATTTAAAAAAAAAACCTTAGTTCCAATTTACGTGTTCTCTACTCTCCTACATCTTTTAAAAGCAGTGAATTAATCAAGTTAAAACATGAATAACTGTTGTATTTTCTATACTAATAAATGACCAATATATTAGAACCGAAAAAGTTTGAGAATTTTCTACTCGTGATTGCTTTACAGAGAGGAAGAATTTTGCTGTAATTTCAACATTTGAAAGAGAGAGAGAGCAAATTGGTTTCTAATTATCGGTGAATAAATACATTTTATTTATCGATAAATGAAATAAATTAAATATAAATTGCTTCATGTGAACATTATATTCTTATTTACTTTTAATCTAAAATGTTGAAGTAAAGATATAGCTTCAAAATTTTCTTTCACCTGAGAGCTATTCTTACTGAATAATTCTATGATGCACTTTTCAAGTTCTAAATTTTTTTTCTTAAGAATTTTTATTTGGATTTACTTGTATTGCTTTTTTTGTAGGCATTGTGAAAAAAAATTGCTAAAATAATCTATACTTATAATAAAGCTCAATGTGTGTGTGTGTGTGTGTGTGTGTTGGCACTCTACAGGCCAGACCGTTGGACCTACAGCTACCAAATTTGGTACATGTATACCTTGGAAGTCGGGAATGTGCACTTTGGAGCCCTTTTTTCGAATTTTTTATTAGAATTTGAATTAATTAAAATTTAAGCAAAATTTTCACATTTTTCCTGCTATAACTTCCGTAAATATTATTGCACAAACATGATTTTTACATCAATTTAAAGATAAAAAAATTATCTTTCTAATGGTATCAGTGTTTTAATGTATAACTTATGTTTCTATTTTTAAAGAAATATTTTAACCATGTTTTTTTTAGCACGTGCCTGGATAAAATGAAAGAAAACAATGACGGAAATTCAAATTAATGAAAATAAATACTATTATCGCAAATTAAATCTAAAGAAATGCAACTTTTAGCACGTAACTGGATAAAGTAAAATTAATATAAAATAGGATATTTTCTTTAAAAAATGCAAGGCAAAGGATTCTATGATCGTTTGCAGCATTTAAATCATTAATTCAATAAATTATCTTTATTTATACAGGATATGCATTCGAATTCCGGTCCAATG
>JAPMOQ010058975.1:4168453-4195517 GCA_026543055.1 Argiope trifasciata
AGATTTATCAAGTAATGAAAATCAGAAATTTCTTTGCTTTTATTTATTGCATTAATTATCCATCGTTTTCCAATTTTTTTATATAATTTTTGGAATAGTATAATTCAGGAAAGAGGAAAAAAAATGTTTAAATTAAATTGAAATAATAAATATAAATTATTATTTACTTTATCCCTTTATTTCCTGTTGTTCTGCTTATTGTCGGAAATTTGGTATCTATTCAAATATGGTGACCCTGTAATAAAATGACCCTGTAAGCCCGAATGTCATCTTAATGTAACAACGAGATAAGAAATCCTGAAAATTGAAAAAAACTAAATTTTTATTCAAACCTAGATTTGACTACAATAGAGAAAATTAAAATTATGCTTTTTCAAAGAATGATTCTGGGTTTTTATAATAGAATGGACTAGTTTAAAAGCCGATCTTAGATCTTAGCTGCCGTTTTTTTTCCATCAAACAAATTTTTCGATGCTTCACTGCCCTTCATGTATGTAATATTTGTTTTAAAGAATATCATATTAACTACTAAAGCTACTAAGACCTGAACATGTGTGTATAATTTGCCATTCCCTCCCCTACATTTAGAATCAAAATAATTAATTTCTTAAGATAGTTATAGAGTTGCATTTTTCTGTGTTCGAAAATATTCTTGTTCTTTTTATTCTACATAAAATGAACAAGAACAAATTATTTAATAAACTAGTTATTATATTATTAATTTAATAAACACTAATAAACTAGAATTACTTAAAAAATATAATTATTTGAAAGTTATTCAACATACAAATGCTTCTACAAATTTTACATAAGCTTTACTATATATTTATATTGAATACATGAATGGACAGGAAATTGAAGATACTCATAAATATCCTTATCTTGTTTTAGAGAATGGCTTTTATTTTAACAATTGTTGCTGAAAATTTTACAAGAATTACTAAAAGTTTTATTTTGGATTATATAACAATAGGTGTATTCCAGTGTGCTATTCGTTGAGCTTGAGAGTTGGAGAATCTGGTGGTAGGGGAAATGATTTTGGGTTTTACGCTAGCGAGGAGATTGCTTACCGCTTTGATCGATTTCTCGTTTCCTCCATTGCTATCATATTTTTTCAGTCCGTGTTGCGTTTTTTTACTATAATAAAAATGTATGAAATATTTTTCTGGTTGCGTGATCGGTGCTTTTTAGATTTCATAATATTAAAGTACTCTTAAAATTATTAACCTGAATTGCAATTTTAGTACCGATTGGTTATTTTTGAGTATGACATGAATTATCTTTGAGATCCAAGAATTAATTTTAAATTTGAATAATTCTTATTGAGTTTTTCTGCTCACTCTTGCATCCAAGTGTTGTCTTTAAATACATGCTACTTTGTTTTGAAGTCATGAGTGAAAATATTTAAATTTGCGTAATTACTACTATTGGTGAATCTATTTTTAGCAAAACATGAGTGCATCATAGATGTAATGGTTTTAAAATTGATTTAGTAAATTTTATTGGGCCTTTCCTCTTGTGGGTTAATTTTTTATCATAACATGTAATGCAAATAAAGATTTTTTCTTTTACAACTGTTGCATGATTTCTAAAATATATAATAATATGTATGTGTGCTAGAAAGTGCTAATCTTTTATTTAATATTTTTCCAATTAAATGTGACGTGCAAATGGTATTTAAATAATTTTATATCCGCAAGTTAAAGTTAAACTAGAGAGATACAAATTTTCTTTAATTATTTGGTTCCGAATAGAATTGATCTGCATTTCAAAAAAAAATGTAGAGTACATAGAAATGCAGATTTCTTTAAAATTCGGTTCTTACAGTTTTAAATTTAATTAATTTATTAGAAGTTTAATAAGTTAATTTTTTAATATATTTCAGTTTGCTATATTTTTAAAAATTATTATATTTATAGTTTTTCATTCGGTTGACCTCTGAATTACAAATAACAAGAGAAGATTGTAATATCCTTCTAAAATTATTTCTTCACATACACGTCTGATGGTATCGATTTACATTCATTTATTTATAAATTTTGACTCTTAAAATCAAAAGGTATTAGAATGTTTTTCACAGATATTGTGGTTTTTAAACCATTTTATACTTCAGAAATATTAAATCTAATCGGTATTTATAATTTTCTGGATCAAATAATAGTTACTTTTGGTGGAATCTAAATAATGTGGTTGAGTTACATACGATTATAACTATTAATTTGTAACAAATCGTCTATAGTACATGCATCGGTAATCATTAGTGAATCTGTCGAAATGCACGTACCGAGGAACACGAATAGATTAAACAACAACAACAACAACAAAAAGATTATCTTGAAACTATCGCATTCCGTATCAATAACACCCACCTTTCCAACAAATTTCCAAAAAGAGCTCAGAGTAATCTCAGAAAACTTTTCATGAATGTCGCATCAATTCTCCCACGCAAATGTAACGGAACTCCCCCTTGTTTTGGGAAATAAAATCCTTGAGTCACGAAAGGGAAAAATCTGAAAGAAATTTGAAACATGCATCATAGAATGCATCAGATTTAATAAGTTTTTTACTATCAAGATTTAAAAAAATGAGTTGCTTTATTTCTAAAATAAATGGAACTACACAGAGAGTCACAATTTTCACATACTACCCTCTGAAAAGTTTTAAAGTTCACAAATAAAACAAAATATTTTCATTTCATATAATTTAACATGGGACATTGAAAAACGAATTTGGATATTTCAGTATCTCATAGTTAACTTAATGATTCAGAAACTCTCATAATTCTGTTAACTACATGTACCTTTCATTTGACTGGAAATAATTAATAAGGCATATTTGCATGACTTCTTGCTATGCAAGTCACTGGCTTCCATGCACTTCAAAAATGGGTTTCAACTACTTAGAGAACTATAACAGAACATCTTTCAAAATAGCAGTACATTACAGAACTGATTGTTAATTCTCAAACTCGAGGTGACCTTTTCAGAAGGAATAGATCCATGGCATTGTAGAATATTTATGAAATGAATGATTTATAATAAATATAGAGTCGGTGGTACCTATATCCTTCAGTCTGATTTCCACAGGAAGATTTTAGTCTCCTTCAAAGATTTATGTGCGGATTGAATTAGTGACACTTTCATTCCAAATCTGATATCCTTCAATCAGATTAATCAAATAATCAAATGTCTTAATGAAGCCATATTAAGTAATAATTAATCAGTTAAATTAAATAATCATATATTTACCAAAATTTCGATAATTTAGAAACGTTCCTAGGGAATTATAATAAATTAGTGTTTCTTAAAGCTGTTTAAATTTCAATGTCATAAAACATAAGTTTCAAAATGTTTTTATCTAAAATATAGTTATAATGTATCGACAACCTAGTTGATAAAAAAATATTCGAAATAAAAATCAATATAAAACTGATACACTGTTGGAAAAAAAAACCCAACACCAAGAAAAATTATTGTACAGTAATTAAATTTTAGGAATACATTTGTCTAGGTAACATATTTAATTGATTAAAGTTTCAAGATCACAGGTAGAGCCATTGGCGAGAAAAGCCATTTCAAATGTGAAATGTTGGTACATTAGTAACCGGTGTAACTGCCAGAATTTTGAATGCAAGCATGCAAACGTGCATGCATTGTGTCGTACAGGTGCCGGATATCAGTTTGTGGGATGGAGTTCCATGCCTGTTGTACATGGGGGGTCAATGCAGGGACGGTTAATGCTGTTTGTGGATGACGTTGGAGTTGTAGTCCAAAGATGTCCCATACGTGCTCGATTTGAGAAAGATTTGGTAATCTAGCAGGCAAAGGAAACATGGCGACACTCTGTAGAACATGCTGGGTTACAACAGCAGTATGAGGGCGAGCTGTTATCCTGTTGGAAAACACCCCTTTGAATGCTGTTCATGAATGGCAGCACAACAGGTTGTATCACTAGACTCACGTACAAATTTGCAGTCAGGGTGCGTGGGATAACCACGAGAGTGCTCCTGCTGTCATACGAAATTGCTCCCCAAACCATAACTCCAGGAGTAGGCCCTGTGTGTATAGGCCGCAGACAGGTCACTAGCAGGCGTTCACCTGGCCTCCTTCTAACCAACAAACGGCTATCACTGCGACCAAGGAAGAACCGGCTTTCATCAGAAAACACAACAGATCTCCACTTCGTCCTCCAGTGAGCTCTAGCTTGACACCACTGACGTCGCAAACGGCAGTGATTTGAAGTCAGTGGAATGCACTGTACAGGGCGCTGGCTCGGAGCTGTCCTTGAAGTAACCGATTTGTAACAGTTCGTTGTGTCACTGTGGTGCCAACTGCAGCTCGAATTTCAGCTGCAGACGCAGTACGACTAGTCACAGCCATACGCCGAATACGACGGTCTTCCCTCTCAGTAGTACCACGTGGCCACCCGGAACCTGGTCTTCTTTAGGCAGTACCTTCCCTTGACCACTGCCGCCAATACTCATGCACAGTGGATACATCCCTGCCAAGTCTTCCAGCAATATCGCGGAAAGAAAACCCACCTTCTCGTAGCACTAAAACACGACCTCGTTCAAACTCAGTGAGCTGTTGATAATGGTTTCTTCGTCTTCTCAGAGGCATCCTTGACTAACATTAACCCACTACGTCAAATCTCAACTGTAAAGAACGATCACGAACCTTACAGCGCTTATTTAAAGCAAACCTCATTTGCATGTTCATAGTGTCTCTACTAGCGCCACACTTATGCGCGTAGCTCGAAATTTGAATCGACGTCATCTTTCAGATGTATAAACACGCCTACCAAATTTCGTTTATCTAGCACAGCTCCTTCCTAGTGTTGGGATTTTTTTTTCCATCAGTGTATAATCAGTTTATCGAGCAATTTCAGAATTATTTCAGATTATTTAGACAAGGTACTAAATAAATTAAAATAGTTCTGAATTATATTGAGATATTACAAGATTGCTCTAAGTATATTGAGATATTTTTTTATTGTTAGCCAAAATATCCTGAAAATTTATTATAATTTATCTTTTTTAAGGGGAGGATTATTGCGCATGTATTATTTTGAAACAAATTTGACATTCTGTTTTTCAACAAATCTCAAAGTAAAAGCAGATCAAATCGTCATTACAATAAAAAAATTACTAAATTATGTATTTAATTCAATTTTTATAACAATTTACTTTTCAATGCATTATTATTTTTGACTTTTTAACCGAACTTTTGCAAATACATATAAATGAATGTAAGGAGGATAAAAAATTATTTACATTCTATAATTAACTTATTTTAAACTTTTATAATAATTTAACTTTCTTATTTTATCTTAAAAACATAATAAGTGAAATGGTTCGAAATTCATATTCAAGTTATTTATGATAATAGTAAAAGGACAAAAATGTGCCCAATATAAGAAGTAAAGTGAATAATGTATTAAGAAACTCATTGGACCTTCTGTGAACATTACTAATATTTGAGATAAAATCTAATAAATGAAGTCATATTTTGTTTTATAGTTGTTTTACCAACCTCTCATTAGACATTGATCTTCTGCATAGTATTTATATATATTAACTCGATATATATATTCATTTCATTTTTCATGAATGCAAAAATTTTAAAAATTATCAATGGTCAAATAAAATTTAAACAGCAGAAATTCTGGATATTTATAAAAGATTCAATAATTAAAATTAATTTTAAATTAAAATGAAAGAATCTTTAAAATAAATAATAATGTGTTTAAAATTAATTCATTTAGATTATTGGTAATAAGCCTATGTCGAAATAATCATTTATGCTCCAACATTCAGAACAATTTTTTCCCTAAATATTGATAAATGTTTAGATATTATTCCTCAAATTTCTTTATTTGATCATGTTACTTACTGAAGAAATATTTTCGATAAAAACATGAAACATTTAAACACTTTTATATCTAGAAAATGTTGTTCATGATATTGAGACTTGGTTAGCTTTATCAAATAAATATCGTTAGAAGTCCTTCCATAAGAATTTATTGTGATTAATTTCCCAGATTTCTCAGATGGCTCGATAATAAGAAAAATTGCTGGTTTACTTGCCAAGATAAATCGAGTCTATGTTTACATTCTTGCTATCATCTGTTCACAGAAACTAAAACTTACTTTACTTTATCGAAAGGAAATTACACAGAAACGTAGTGTTTCTCTTCACTCACATTTTTTCACTTTCGTCCTGTTAAAACTATTAAATATTATCTTAAAAATATTTCCTCTAGACTTTTGTAAATCCCCTTCATTCTCAGGAAGAATTCTATGAATTTCGAATTTTAATAAGAATTTTGTTTTGCTTTGAATCTAGTGTTTAATTTTGATATTATATTCATTTTATATAAGCAAACAAAATTGCATTTTTACTTTTCTTTCATTTACGTTTCTATTCCAATTCCTTAAAGAATATTAAAATTCGCAGAAATCTGAAAATATTTTCTTAGTGTTAATTTCAGGTTTTAATTGACGTTAATATCTTTTTTACAATTGAAAAGATAATATTGATTGGAGTGATATTCATATTAGAGTTATAAAAGGTTTTTTAATTAAGCTATAATGAAATCAATAATGAACTTTCATTTTTTGTGATGATATTATCTTCGTTTTAGTTTTAATAAAAAAAATAACTCTTCAATTCAATTTGAAATCCAATACCACATATAGGTACAAAAGGAATCTTACGATTTATTAAACAGGCATTACATAGATTATTTGAGCGAGTTTCGGATCAATTAAGGCATCTAGGAAATATTTTCAAAGTAATTTTAATTGACAGAATATTTTTATGAGCCGAAAATTGAGTCTATAATTTACGTGAGTGCATAATCACGTTCTGGGGAATTCATCAAATAATGATTTTCTTGACGGTAATTTCATACGTCGACATAATCATATTATTTATATTTGTTCAAAATTTTAACAATGAAGGATTCCACACGTAACTTTCTACATTTTCAGAACTTTTACTTCTTACTGAAATGAGTCAATCAGCATCTCCAGATTCCTCTTTAAGCATTACATTTTTTTTCTTCCTTAGGGCAATCATACTTTCTTTTTACAATAATAGAAAAATAAGCATTAGATCATAATAAATAAAGTTCTTTCCCGTATTATAATGCATCGTATATCTAGATCATAATGTGGATTCGTTGAAAGTATGATTTATAATTTTTTTCAGAAAATAATATACATTATTGTTAGAACATGACCCTACCATATTCTTAACTATATTAACATTTCCTATCACACAACAAGTTATACAAAACTCATAGAAAATATTGATTTTTATTAAAAGCTTGTTCCTACTTACCTTACAATGAAAATTGCCAGAAGTAATATAGAACTTTTTGCTCTTTCTCAAGAGAAAATCAAAAGATGAAAGATGAATCTTATTTTAAACCGTTGAATTCTATATATCCAAGAAACTCAGGCATTTAATTTACTAATAACTAATGTAGGTAATAATTACACTGTGGAAAGTTTTGGTTTTACTTTTTTTGCTATTTTTGCTACTAAAGTTAACAAATATAAAAAACTTTTACTGAAAAAAGTCAGGAAGTGTTTGTTACCCTTCTCTAGAGTCCATTATATGAAACGTATTTTTCCTAGCTCTTTAAAACTTTAATTGTGCGTATTGCAATCACTTCTCACAATTTCTTTCACTTACCCTAATTAAATTCAATTTCATAGATTGTTCTCATTGTATCTGGTTAATTTTATCGTGCAATATTATTATATTTTACTCTACCCAAAAGTAGGTAATAATATTTGAAGATAATTACTGTACGATTGATAATCTGTGAAAAGATATGCAGACAAGGCAGAGATACGCTGTTAACAAAACAGTGATTAATTCGTTCTCACGATAAGAGTTAATTTTTATGGCATAATTCTTATATTAACTAAAAGAGAACTTTTAATTAATCGAATTCAAGGTGGAAGTTTTCAATTAATTTGTTTCATTGCTTACGGAATTTAAAAAATATTTGTTAAGGAAATTACATATAACATCGGGATATTTTAATATTCACATAACGTTATTTCTCTTTTTAATATTTAGTTTTAAGGATAAAATTTGTTACAGTAAAATGACAGATTGAATTATTAATAGGCATTCATAAAAAAGTAATATGCATTAAAAGACGAATCTTCTGTTCCTGTACAAAAATTAACTTCATAAGTTAAATGACAATCCTCTGTCATTTGCCGCATGAACTTGATATTTGTTTGAACTGAATTCAAACACACAACATCCTTCAACTATATCCTCAGTTGAATTATAATTATATGTTGAACATTTAAATTATAATGCAAATCAGGTTAGTTTTGAAAAATAAAAGTAATATTTCATTTCACTGTAGAAGGGCAGTCGAAATATGAAAAAAAAATCTTATGCATTTTAATTTAATCTGTATCTCAATGGTATGATCTTAATAAATTAAAAAAACCATGCATATCTTTAATGTTACATTTCTTACTCTTTTAATGGTACATAAAATAAAATCTAGCACCTTTACTTCAATTTCCATAAAAGACCCTATTTAAGTAAACATATTATGGCAGAAATAATTAACATTTTCCTCTTGTATTTCAACACCAAATTCCTCTATGTCAATTTCCATTCCTTTCATAACATTTTATCGACTTCTTTATTCAAACAAAACATTGTTTATTGACCACTCTTAAACATTCAAAAAGTTGTGAGGTTTCTCAATTGCAAAATTATCCCTCACGCATGATTGTCCCCGAATCTTCTATTCAATTGTGCGGATGGATTAATTCTTCATCAAAGGTACTTTCATTTGCTCTAACGGTCATTTACTTTAAGAGACATAGCATGGCAATTACCAAAACGTGCATCGAAATTTCTTTCACTATTTCTTTGTTCCTTAAACGAGTAAAATATTTAGGGATGAAAAATTGCATGGATCGATTGAAGAACTTGCTCGTGTCATTCACCATGGCAACTGTATGAAGTTTTACGGTACTCTGAAAGTTTAAAAATTATGGGTTTCTTTCACCAAGATCATCAGATTAAGTTACGATCAGATTAATTAAGAGATATATCTGCATTACACTGTCATGTTTCAAATTAATCCTGCAAATAAAAATGAAGGAGTGCTTTAATTACGTGTCTGATGAAACAATTTTATTAATAAATAGTTATTATTAACTTGAAATGTATGAAAATCGTATCCAAAATATATTAAGGTAATTTTTTGTTGTTTTGATGGAAAAAAGTATTCTTTGTATCAAGCTTTAACTGTTTGAAAGAAAAAATGAAATAAGTATTTACTGTTTGGAAAAATTATCTGAAGTTATCTGGCAGCAATTTTGAATGAGAAAGCTCTTGCATATAATTTTAAAATATGTTATTCATTTTTTAATTTAAATTATATAGATGAATATTTTTTTAAAATTAAGATACATATTTACGAAATATTAAAGAAATTATAAAACATGAAGAGTTATATCTGAAAAAATAAGCAAAAATTATAAATTGTAAATGAATAATAATTTTAATAATTTTTATTGTAGTTTTGTACAAAAGTGTGACTCTAAGCATATTAATCTAATATTCAAAGTTTGTTTTTCAAGTTATTAGCTTGATTTATATTCCTATTTGATGAAGTAGTTTCATTACTTTGATAAGGTTTATCTGAAAAATACAAGGCTAAAAATTTCTGACATACTAAAGTATGCAAATTAATAATAATGTTACTTAAATGTACACGTATTTCAAGCATATTTTAATTTCATAAATTGAAGCCTAATCTAGCCACACATGCCTTCTAAATTTTTATATGTAACTGTAAGAAGGCATAAAATATACGAAAGAGACAGGCGAAAATTTAAGCGCCCTAAGCAATATTCCCAAACTTTTATCATGCATTTTTTAATAAATAAATATTTTGTATGCGCACGCACAACTTTTAAGCATTCGTCACATATTCCAAAAATAGTATTTATAAGTTCCATTTGTTTCAGGTTGCTGCAAATAAATTTGAATTCTTTTATAAATTTTTCATCTTTACCTTTTGCAGATGTTTGTAAATTATTGATGCAGTATTTCCAAAGGACTTATGAAGATTTTCAGAAAAACTGGTGAGTTTTAAAAATAATTGTTTAATATTAGTTTTATATAATTGAACAACGAAGTAAGATAGCTAGATTCTTAATTTCAAAATTATTATGCAGAACAATTTTATTCAGTTAGTAATTTAAATTTCTTTAAACCTTGGGTGTAGTAATTCATTTAGCATTCTAATTATATAACTGGGTCATTTATTGACAAGCAATTGGTTCAGAATAGTTTTAAAACACACAGAGAGATTTTTGAGTGTAACTAATTTTAACTTTTCAGTTATAAGCTAGATTAAGTTAAAGGCGTATTTAAACATAAAAAATTTTGTAATTCGATGCAATATGAATATTTTGTATTTGAATGAATACTGAAATTTCATTATTTGAAAAAGGATCAATTTGGAAGATTAGTTGAAGTTTTTTTAAGTTCAATTATTGTTTTCTTTATAAAAGTTTGTTAGCCACGACTGCTCACTTAAAACTGTAATAATTTTTTCATCATTATAAATCCACTAATAACTTTATGAAATTCAATATTTAATTATTTGTAATATTTTTATCTAAATGTGTGTTTCTGCTTTCGCAGATCTTAAAAGCCAATAACATTTTTAGCATATATTTTATAATTTAAAAATATATTTCTCCCATCATACTATCAAATAAAATGGCATCGATTGCAGTATAAACTATGTTAATCTTCTGGCTGAGTAATTCTTTAAAATCACTATTTAGGTGCGATGTTTCCAAATAACTTCAAATATTTTTCAAAGAAAGTCAATTTATACCATATGTTACACGATAATAATACAATAAAATAAAAATCTAAAGTCGTGAAAATAAACACTCTAAACTGCTAGAAACGCCGGATGCAAAAAAAAAAGGGAATTGATTACCGATCCACGAAAATCGTGGGTTAATAGCTGGAGGGTTAAAAAAAGCACAAAACTATTTCCGAGATATTTTTTAAAAAAAGGTAACCAATATTTTAAAAAGCCATCAGCTTCTCATATTATTTACACTGACTGATAGATTTTAAAAGGTTATATTAAACTAAAAAATTCAAATCTTTTTTTCTTTAGTTTTATTTATTACAATGATTGATTTTCTAAACAAAATATTCTACAGTTTCGTTGGTACAAAAAACATGCATTTATCGTATATCCAAAAATCTTAGTTAGTCTTGGCAGCTGATTTTGAAATAGATAAACTTGGAGAAATTTTTCAAACATTGTATGGTAGATTTCTCCACAGCTTCGATCAATAAAATACAGCGAATGATAACGCAGTTTCCCATCATAGGGTTGAAAGCTATGATTTTCCTTGTTCACTTATTGCCAGAAGTTCAACATGATTACTTCAGTAATTATATAATTAAAGTCGCACTACAATCTAATTATTATCTGTAAAACAAATTATTGGATGTTATAGTTATTACAAGTTGCATCTAACTTCCTATTAATACAACATTTTCAGTTTTCAAAACAAACTGAATAATCCAAAACAAGACTGAAAAAGTCCATTTAAAATCCATGTTTTACTTTAAAACTCCATAAGCGATAAACTTTAAAAAATGCATACAAGGCAGCAAAATGCCTATTAGATTATTGTTAATCATAAGACTAATTGTTTGCATTGAATAATTCTCACAAAGAAACATTAATTCTATTTCCTTTCATTTAAATTATTTAAAATATTTTGTCATTTGGCTAGGTTCATTCTCTGTAACTTTCTTGCATATCTATGTAATATTGGTCGTCGTTAATAGTGAAAATTCATTTTGATATGAAATGTCTCCAAAAAAAGTACAATTTTAAGCATTAATGACCACCAACGCAAATAGAGGAATAGTAAAGTTAGTTGGATTTCCATATAAGTAATTGTTTTCTTTTCCCAAAAATTTTCAAGATAACCATTTTTCATAAGAAATACTAGCATTTGTACTGTTTCAAAAGTTTCTGAAATTATTGAAAATTATTTTCAAGTATTCTCATCTAACAACACTTTTTATAAAAAAAAACTTCTAAACTTCAATTGAAAAATTTTATATAAAATTTAATTTAATGCATTTGTTTGATTCTGTCAAGTTTTAAACGACACTGATACTTTCAGAGTTTTGTTGGGCCGCGGTGGCCTGGTGGTAAGGTCTCGGCTTCGGAACCGGAGGGTTTCAGGTTCGAGACTCGATTCTACCGAAGATCCGTCGTGTGAGGGGGTCTCTTGCACGTTAAATCTGTCAGGCCAAAGTCCTCCCGCTGGTGTGGTGTGGTGTGGAGAGGGGGGTGCCACTTCAGGTGTCGTCCTCGTCATCTGACCGTGGTTCAAAATTACGAGTTTCGTCCCAAAATAGCCTTCGTGTTGCTTTAAACGGGACGTTAATATAACTAAACTTCAGAGTTTTGTTAAATACTTGATATTTTTCCCCCGGGAAAAGAATCAGAACAACGTAAAATACAACTCAATCAATTGCAGAATTAAAATCTGTATCCTCTCGTATTGATGATATGCATTTAGATATAGCATTATATACAGTTTTATATTTTTAAATATCTAAAATTTGTCTTTAAATATTTTCGATTCCATCAATGAAATGCTTTGGAAAAATAGTAAGCGTTAAGAAATTATATCACCAATATGTTACAAAATTATTCTAACATTTAACAAAAAATATTACTATCCGTTTAAAAAAGGAGATGGCAGTTAATTTAAAATTTATGTAACAAATTATCATTTTTAATTTAAACTGAGAAATTCATCGACGCATTTTTGGTTGAATTTTTTAGAAATCAAGGAATAGCTGAAATGAGATTTTAATTAGAATTAAAGACTTAAAACCAAGTGGAAAAGAAAGTCACTCGGTATTATTCAATTTTTACAATGCATAAATGTCATAGTTACTTGTTATTATTGCTTTTTTGTTTATAAAGCAATTTTATTGGAAAAGATATTTGATGTAAAAAAACTCCCTCAAATGTAATGACTTCATTTTCGATGAAAAAGTGAGTTCGACCAAAATGGTCAAAATTATTGTTGAAGACGTTTTTAATTTTAAAACTTTTTGAAAGTTAAAAAAAAAATTCCTGCTGTACATATCTTTATAAAGATTAACTAACTCGGACAGTACTGCAGTGATCAGAGAAAATATTGCCATCGGCATTCATTTTCCTTATTTTTCTGAATTGCTCATTATGCACTCAGTTTCATTGTTCATAAAATTTATCGGTAAAGTAACGTTAGTAGCATTTTAGTGCCATCAATAAGTATTTTTTTGTTTGTAATCTCGAATATTTTAACATTTTTCAGAGAAGGAAAGAAAATATGTTAACTTGCTAATAATAGGCCCAATTTCTAATTCAGTATGCTCATTTTTCTTACGTATCCATGATTATTAGTGCGTGAAATCCAGATAAATAAGAAATGCCATGCCATTACTTTGATATTCGAAAATAAAATTTCTAAATATCGCTTTCAGTCCTGCTCAAGCTTCACATAAAAATTTCACTAGTGTTTTATTGCATCTAACAAGAGAAATCATTTAATAAATTTCTAGTCCAATTTATTAGATTTATTTTTGGTAAACCTTTAATTTTTCTGAATACTGATAATTCTGCTAAGTGATTAAATTTGAAATGAAAGATGGTTTTACCAATATCCCATTCTTTTAATATTTTTCCAATTTTCCGTGTAAAATATGAATCGAATCTGCTCTCAGTTTAAAAATTTGATTCAAAAACAAAACAATAGCATTTTTATTTTAAATTATCGATATGATTTCTTCATATTCATCTAATGAGATAGTTCTTTCTACATTACAATGAAAAATGACTGAATGCTGTTATACGTACTTTATTATGAAATGTGTAACGATCAATTTGAGTTTTTTTATTCTTTCATTCGTAAAATTTACTGAAAATCTTACCTATGATCCATATGGATCTATGGATCTAAATTGTAGCTTAACAATTAATATGGGACGAATATGTTTCTGAAAACTGATTTTTAAAATCATATGATAAATTTTAAATGTATAGTGCTTTTTATATACTGCTGCACTTTTAAAAATTGCAAATATAAAATGAAGTAGCATCTTACATCGTTATAAGTTTTCTAACGATTTCTTTAAGCCAACGGTATAATTTGAATTGGATAAGCAGTTGATTTGAATTATTAAACTCCCATTTAAATAACGCATATACTACAAGAGCAGCAATATCTAGATTTCTTCATCCTACAGCTAATATCTCTTTATTTTGTGAGGAATGAATTTCTTCAAATTTCTTGATTCTATTACTCTAAAATAATATTTGGAATTTCAAGCAATTTATAGAAAAACATGAGGAATATTTCTTGAATGTTTTCGATAAATCTTTTTATGGGAATGCTCAACTTTGGTCAGATTTATTTCGTTTTCTCTTTCTCTCGTTTGGATATACCAAAAGTGCCAGAATTGAATATGCTGGTTCGTCTCAGTATTTATGGTATCTAGAATGTGCGAAAACTAATTTGTATATTGCGTATACTCCCTAAAGAACGAATTCACACTTTTTTTTTATCTGTAATGATCTGGCTATATTTTGACCCTTTCCATTTGGAAAAGTAATTCGATGTATAATTCACTTAATACAGTACATGTTTATTGCTCCGAAAAATATATA
The DNA here is from genome assembly GCA_026543055.1 of Argiope trifasciata. Taxonomy (NCBI): domain Eukaryota; kingdom Metazoa; phylum Arthropoda; class Arachnida; order Araneae; family Araneidae; genus Argiope; species Argiope trifasciata. The sequence goes on from JAPMOQ010058975.1 coordinate 4,183,223, forward strand.
ACTGTTTTAAGTTGAATCCCCCTGAAAAATTAATTTACATCATCTTATCACTGTGTAGATAGTTTTAACAATCGAAATTAAAATAAATAAAACGTTGAAATGTTACGCTATTTTGAATGATGTCTGATACGAGTCATTTGAGTGCAAAGGGTTAATATGCTTAAGATGGCAGAAGTAAAGCTGCATTGGGTGTGACAACATTTTTTCACAATCAAAATTTAAAAAATTATTATCAGAAGCGCATTATGTTTAACGTTCAGCTGTTATTATGTTATGTTCATTATGTTAACGTTATACAATTGAAATATTGAAGAATAAATAGAATGAGTGAAAAAAAAATGAAAAGAAACAGCTAGTAGTTAAAATTCCTTATTACGAATTTGCTTACCTCAAAAAGACCTTAATACATGTGTTTTAGAAATTAGTAATTGATTTAATCTTATTTGATTTCAATTATTAGTCATAACATATTGTTACGACGCTGTAATTGTCTTTCCGACGCTAATAATGTCATTGAAATGAAGACTGATTTACAGTCATCTATATAGAACGGTCACATCAGAGGTCCCTGAGCTTGGCAACCATTTGGTATGGCTACAAAACGGATAATACCCCAAATATCGAGAATTTTCAAGATTCGAGATGCATCCAGAACTGTTATGATTTGTCCAGAAGATTTTGGCCCCACCTCCTGCAGTTATACAAGGCCAGAATCCGCGATCTCGTTGTGACCAATCGAGAAGACCTGAAATGAGAGGTCCTGAATTGGAGTCCTGAACGGAGGAGTCACCGAGAGAATACCGAAGTATCGGTAGAGTGTTGCATCGCTGTGTTCCGTAATCGTGTCTTCTGTCGAAGCCTGTTGTGGGCGTCGATCCTGGGCAGTCTAGTGAATTGAGAGGCCTTGGGTCTGACGCCGTGATCGATCGGTAGACCTGAACTGAGAGATAATGAAGAGGAGTCCTGAGCTGAGGAGTCACCGGAAGTAGCGAAGGAGTGCTGAATTACAGTGCGGCGTATTCTGACGAAGCCTGTGTCGTTTGTTGTATAGCCCGTTGTGTCGTCGTTGGGAACGGAGTAGTCCTGAGGTGAGTAGTTCCATTGTGTGAAGTAGTGAGTCGGCAGCGAAGGCAGGAAGAGACAGGTGAGTAGTTTCAGCAGTTCAGGAGAGACCTAAGTGATTGTAAACCGAATCCCAGAAAGGTTCCATCTCCTGCTGAATTCTGTCTGGTAGCTATGCGAGCTGCCGCTGTCACTACGAAACTTATGCGTGTGGACTACTGTTGTGGACTACTGTCTGTGGTAGTGTACTGCTATGAGCTGTCCTGTGTGCTTGTCTCGGGTGTATATAATTATCTTCCTGCATAGTTGTGCTGTAAGTATTTGTCGTCTTTGTGTTGTCCTGTCTTCGTCTTGTAAATAATCGTCATCTGTGTTGTGTAGTCTACTAAAGGACTGATCATTGTTGTGCTCATTTTCTCACACCATAAACCCCATTATACAAGGTAATGAACTCGACGGATTAGGATAGTAAGAAGGAGCAGAAAATCCGTAACAATATTTTTATAAGATAGCCCACTATTTGAAATTTGCTTAAAGGTTAGGTAGCGCTATATGTCAGACTAGCGGATCTAGTTCTACCAATTTTGTCCACAATTATTAAGTGGAATCTTAGGTGTGAATGAGAAACAATTTAGCAAAATTTGATTCCAACTTTAAGTTTAAACTTAATCAAAATGTTAGCGTTTTTTTAAGTACGTTTTGAAGCAAAGTTTTTCATTGTTCCAGTCATAGCAATTATACTGCCTCTTTTTATGAAAATATTAACTATATTATTGGCACATAATGAAGGAATTGTAATTAGGAATAACTATTAAAGTATGGAAGATAAATTAAGCCTAAAACATTATCACACTACAATGTTTTAAAATATAGATTTATTTCAATTTCCATCTTCTAAAACCTTCTCTTCACCTCGAAGCGCTTCATTTATCGTGTTCCCTTTTTAGCTATGGGAAGCCTAAAGATAGTATTTTGTCCTTGGTGTCAGAAAAAAAGGTTTGGAACTCGATTTCACAAAAGATTTTCGTGTATTTAAGTCAGGTGTAGATTAAACTTGGCGTCATGGAAGGACGTGCCCCTTCCTTTCCTGCTCTGTTTTGTGGAAGTTTGGAGAAGTGGACGCCAACTACAGATTTTTTTCAGTCACTAAGTTTCAAAATTCGATGTGTATGTTTAATTAATATTCATGTTTCTTCACTAATTTGGCATTAATAATATTAAATGGTTTAAGGTGGCACAACGGAAATTACGGTATAAAACCAAAGATAATCACATGCTTTTTATTAGATCTGAAATGAAAATTGTTTAATATCATTCATGGTTTATGTCCTTATTTATTCACATTAATTGAATTAAAAGACAAAAAATACATTTTTAGTTTAAAATAAACTCAAGATTCATATTATAGATCTTGAATTTTACAGTAGTTATATATTCTGTTATATATTCCATAACATGAATCGGCATTTTCTACTCAATAATTATCTCAATATTTTTCGCATTCGGATATAAGACATTAATTAACAGCTAATGCTGAAATCATTCTAATAAATCCATTAGCGATTCAATTAAAACTTATATTTACGTTAAATTTTTAAACCAAAAATAATTACCAAGTCAATATAAAAAGCCCAAAAATTATGTTTTATTTTAACACACTCATGCACAGTAGTTGATCAATACATGTAAAAAAAGTTGGCTTTTATTCTAACGTTTTGTAAATAAATGGACACGCCTACTCATTCGAGATTTAATTCGCTTATTAGGAAAAAGTGTGAAAATATTGGACCACACCCATACATAAAATTATTCTTTTATTGGTCTCTTACTTCATGCCTATTATTTATTCATAGTTTCCCATTAAATTCTTTTTACCATTCCACATAAACATAGTACTGATTTATCATTTTAATTACTTTATCTGTTTTGAGCCAAATGTATAAAGTTACTAGGTATTAAGAAATTTATTTCATTCATCATAAAGGGAAAATTCATAAATAGCCCATCAAGTAATCAGCTTTTAAAATAATAGTACCTGTACATTTAGCAACATTATCCAGCGAAACTAAATGCAAAAATTATAGCTTTTCAAAATTGCTTTGATTTAAAGCAATAAACAAAGCGTAATCAGTAACTGTGATCTGTTTGGTAGTTATCTAGGTTAAAAGCATATATATTAATATTTTATGGCTGTTGAAAAAAAAGTCATTACGAACTGATTTTCACCCAAGACCACCATTAATTTTCTTTATTAGTGTACTAAATATGTCTGGAGAAGGGTTTTCAGTTGAGCTTTGCCGTCTTCTCTCCAAATAAATTTTTTAATGCTAATATGCTTAAGTTACAGCAACGAAGATAAACGAACTATAAAAATGTATGCTCAAAAAGTACTTATTGATTTTATATGAATGTTACATGCGTTTGAATTGTTTTCGTCAATGATTACTGGTACCCTAGATTTTGAAACCCCATTTTGTCGACTGAATAGAATAATTAATGACATATTAATCTTTATGCTAAATCTTCTCATTTTTCTTTGTGTTGTTAAATTCGACCTTTTTATAATGTGTTTTGTAACTAGAGAAACAATTTTGTTGCAGAAAGATTATGAATTTTCAGTTTTTCAGTCTAATCATATGCCAACCCTTTAGTAATTTTCTGCAATTCCGTTTACCTTAGTTCTCGTTATTTCTAATTCTTCTTAGTTTTTTCTAATAGTGGCCCAATAAGAAGTTTCAAAATGTCAGTGATTGGAATGTATCTTAAAATAAAAAAAATATTTATGTAAATAATTAGTTTTTATGGTACTAGATTAAATAAATATATTTATGAAAAAAGTACGAAGACTGAAGTAACCTCATTCTCTTAGTCATATTAAATAAATACTCGAGAAATTAACAGTTTAAACATTTAAAAATCCATTATCCGCTGCCGGAATCAATCGGCTTATGATGAATAGAATTTTATAATTTAAATCCAATCAGCGGATGCCTCCAAAACATGCCGTGTTTGATTCTCGGATGTTTCTCAAATTGACAATTGGTTCTAAATTCATCTAAAAGAGTGATATTCTTTTTAAAAAACATTCGGTTGGGTTTAGTTATAGGAATTTTTTTTATTAGAATTCTTTTATCCAAAGAATATTCTACTACATATGACGATATGGCCAGTTAAGGGCTATGAATTTTGACTTGGGAATTATTTCAGCAGTAGTTTTTCTTGAATTAACAAAAGACGCAATTAAATATTATTTAAAGTATTTTCTCTATCTGAAGAACGTGATTATTTCTTACGAGGGGTTCTGGCGACAAGCTGATTTGCTAGGATTAACGGTCTATGAAAGTTCTTATTGTTTCCTCAGTAAAATATTTTTTTTTAACTTGAAGCTTTGATAAACATATAACTTGCATTATTTCAAAAGTCCTACTCAATTCTTTTCATCAGGCTTTGTATTTCCCTAGTTTTCTCTCTACATTTTTATATGACCAATTATATCACATGACGAAGAAGCGGTATTTTAATTATTTGCAGGCAAGTCAAAATCTTTTCACCATTGCGCAGTTTTGAAATCAAACATTAAATACAATAAGATATCAGATTTATTAAAAATATGCCTTATGCTAGAACGAAGTGAAACATTCGAAAAATAAACCAGATCTGCATATTTCGATTACAACGATGGGGGGAAAGGCAAGATGAAATACTAGTTCCAACAATTCGAATGATTTGAGTTTCCCTTTAGTAATAAAATATCGTTGTAAAATAAGCTTAAATAGTTTTTTAAATTAAAAATAGGAAGGAAATGACTGAAAAGATAATGCTTTGGAATTTAAGTTGCTGCAAAATTTTATACAATAATAATTTTGGAAGTTATCACGAACAGCACCAAAATTTTGTTTAGTTTTCCATTAAAATTCCAATCAAAAATTTTTTGAAATAGTCCTAAAATGTACATTTCCACCCTCTAAAGTATGTTCGTGCGAAGTTTGATGGCTTTGGATCAAGCGGTTAAATTTACAGAGCGACAGCATACGCAAGCGCGTACACACACACACACGCTTTTATCACAAGCAAAAAATGATTTGAAAAAAAATTTTTGGTCTAAAATTAGATGGGATAGCAAATACAAATATTTAATGCATAAATGTAAGAAGGTATATTTTTCAGACAGTAGTAATTTCTTTAACCATTTGCCCTTTTAAATTATTTTATTAACATTAAATATTAATTTTATAATATAAAAGGAACAAAATTGGGTTATGATTCTAATTTTTTTTCCTTGAGTACAACCTAATAATCTTTACTATAAAGTTTATTGGTTAATTTATTCATAAATTTTGTATTCCATTAAGGCACAATCTTTCAATGATGCCAGCACATTCCGATAATAACCTTTTTCAACTTCAAACATTTTAAAGCAATCAAATTATTATGTAAAAGTTTCAAAATGTTACATTTCTACAGTATTTTATATCAATAATATATTTATCTGTATGTAAGATATTACTATAATTTCAAGAATAATAGAATATTCTATTTATTTTTAGGAGTTAAAAAATCTATCCTTTTAAGAATTTTTGAATTTCGAATTCCCAAAAAATATTTACTTAAATAAAATGGATGCTGTAAACAGTTATCTTACTTTATTCTAAACTCAAACAATCACATGTCTTCAGTGTTTGAAGATTTTTGAACCTTTTGTATAAGGTTGTTTTACTTTTCAATGCAAATAAATTCACAACTGGTTCTTTAATATTGTTGTTACATTTTAAAAGGAATTTATTTTCTGTGCTGTCTTTACATTTTGCTGTTCTTTCTCAAGTTCAGATGCATTTTGAGTTAACCGTAAATTTTCTACTATGATGCCGAAATTGTAAAAACAAAAACTACCACAAATTAGATTTATTCTTATAATAAATATATATAAATATCTCTTATTTTTAAATGCTCATGACAGATGCCTATAATCTAATAAAGACGCACTTTTATATTTATTTCGCTGTAGTTTAAGAAATGGTAAGAATACTTTCACATTTTACTGTGTCTAAGTGTGTGTACTTAAAATTCCGTTATTAGTCATTTCTGTTAATATCTATAATAAACATTACTTTAAGAAATTATTAATAAACAAATATAATCCTAATTAGACATTCATTTTAAATAGTCGTGGAAAAAAGTGAACAGACAAAATAATGCTAGCTTTCAATAGAAGGGCTAAGATAAGATAGTTTTTAAACTATCCTTATTTGTTCCCAATAATCAAGTTTCATAAAAAAAACCTTTAAAATTTTGATTTGTGACTTGCAGCACTAGCAGTTATAGTTACTATTCGGAAAATTATTTCTTTAAATACCTAGAAATTATCCTGAATAAAATTTAAACTGAGAATAATAACTTTAATAACTTTATAATTAATAGCAGCATTAATTATAAAGTTATAATTAATAATAATAACTTTATAATTAATAGCAGCAAATAAATTCTGGAATTTCTAAAAGGTAACAATATTAATTTATGATATTGATCATTTATACATAAATCTACCACATGAGAAATTAACAGATGTTTGTATTGCTAAATATATCGAATTTTTTATACGTGCTGCCGGAGACAGACCTAGAAAATCGGTATCATCGAAGACTGGCGAGAATCCTTGAAAATTAGCAGCACATTCTTAAATTGCCTTAGATTTCAAGGCTAGAACATCAGTAAATATCATCTTGAGAATTATTTAATGGATTACTATTTATATGGGCTTTTGGAGTCGAAAACTATGACCGTGTATACTGCTTAGACTGCACAGCACAAAGTTTTATTCCTTGCCCAGGAAAATTCAATACCATTACTGTACTGCTGAGGATTCGAAATACGTTGTTTTGTTTCACGAATTTATTTTCCAGTTATATTAGGCAGGTGGGTATGGTTATGGAAACAATTTCCTGACTCTATGGAATTTTTATGTAAAAAAGAGACTGCACCATCAAGTGGAGCCTCTAGGATGATACAGAAAATGTGTAATTGTCAACATATGGGAACCTTGATATGTCAAGAGATGAACGGAAAGTAGCCTTTTAGACATCTTAAATTGCAATTATTATCTTATTAATATATACTATAACTGCTATGATTCCACTTGACCTAGTATCTCTATAAGAGTCAATAAGTCAAAGATTCAAAATACAAAAGTGCAGTGCATCGTTTCTGAGCGGTCCGATATTGAGCCGAACCTGTGCTGTTGAACTGCAGTTATTAGACAACTGCCTATTGCCGCACTATACCTGCAAATACAGATTTTTCAGCATATTGTACCAGTAAATAGGACAATCCATTTTTAAAACATAGCTTTGTCTTCTTTGTTTTATAAGTTTCCCTAAAAGAAACATATAACGATATCGGTCTCAAAAAGATCTTCCAATCCACTGTTATATGATTTAAGCATAACATGGAAATTCTTATTTGAATTCACAAAACACTGATGTGATAACGGTTGTCAAATAGCAACTTGCATGGAAGTAAATCATAAAGATAGAAGCAGTTTAAATATTGCATATCTTGTTGCTCTCAAAAAATATATAATTCTTTGGAGAGGAGGAATGATTAAATTATGCTCCCTCTTCAATGGTTAAAGATAGCAAGTCTCTTAACATTTTTCTCTATCTTAATAGTAAAAAGATTCATCCAAAGAGAAAACATTCTCCAACTATTTGTACTCTTCCACTATCACGAGATATTCATTCGCTTCATTTTTACGCGTTTTCAGAACACTACTCTCAAGACATTCTATATATCCTGTTTTAGAAAAGCTAAGATGTACAGTTTTAAATCATTCATATTATGAAAAAAGAAAAATACTCAGCGCAAGAGTTTATATTTAAGATTTAAAAAATGTATATTTTCTTTTCTCTTTCTTTCTTTCCTTTTTTTTTGTAATCTAATTTGTTCACTTGTCCAACTTACAGAATTTATGAAGTCGAATATATTGAGATAGAATGTTTAAATAAAAAATAAAAACGTGAAGTTAAATTTTAATTCTTTGAGATATTTATTTTCTTAGTTTTTAAAATAATATATTTAAGTTATAGATATATTTATATGTTTATATTTGCAGTTTAATTTTGTATCTCACAGCAGAATTTAGTGAAGGTTGAATATATATATATATATATATATATATATAATCATAAAATTATTAAAATAATCAAAATCCATTTCTTGATCAACAAAATTAAAATGAAACCAACTAGGTCGAAATCGAAATTAAAACTCAATTCAGAATTACACGCAAAAGTTCACAAAATGAAAGGTAAATGAATAAGAACCAAATAATGAAATGTAAATGAATAAGAACCAAATAATGAAATAAATCTACAATATTCAAAGAGTTATTTAAACGAAACAGAAGTAACTACGGCAACGAAACCAAACCGGAACCGGAACTAAAAATCATTACTGATTAAACAAGTTATAAGAATTAAAAGTTTTTAAATCAATCATTGTATTTAGAGAGCGCAAATGCAGCTACAACTAAACTTTTTACTGACTATTTTTTTCTAATGATTTTTCTATTGATAATTTTGATTAGGTTATCTTATTTTGTTAATTAATATATATATATATATATATATATATATAAGCCTAGTAAAAAGGAATACAATATAATCAAAATTGTAACAGGTAGAAACATAATCTGTTCCTGAAGACTTTTTCAAGGGTTTCTCTCAGGCAAGGATTCCTCAGGAAAGGTTTTTTTCTGTAAGGAACCAGACAATATCTAAAAGTATTGACCCCTGATGACCCGAAAATTAAGGCCAAAAACACACACCAATTTAACAGCAAAGACACAAAACAACATTAAAAACATCCCCAAATAAAACAAAAATATATACAAAATTAAATAAATTAAAACTAAATAAGAATATTCAACCAATAATTAAAATATTCAACCCAATCATTAAAAAACAGAAAGTAAATAACATACCAGCAACAGGTGAACATATTTAAACTATAGTATCCTATCTGCTACGGGATTTGAATATTGTGTCATTCAGAGAAAAAAAAACTGAGGTTCTAAGCGTTGTCTATTGAGTTAGTAATCGAAAGTCTATTTTATTTGTAAGTTAAAGAATTGATTTTTCATCATTTCTGTTTTTATTAAAATATCATATTGTAGTAGTTTTTGAGGAAATCATTATTGTTTAAGTTTTAAGTTGTTGTTTTTTTTCTTTTATAAATGAAATTCTGTTATTACAAAATGTTTTAATTTTATAAAATTGTGAGAAAATTAAATTATTGAAAACTTTAGAGTTAAGATTAGAGGGGAAATTATAGAGTTTAATTATTTTAAACCTGAATTCTTCTCTTTTATCATAAATACCTCCTATTGTTTTATCTTTAGCAATTTCGATTCTTAAACCCAGATAAATAACCTCAAGAAGATTTTTATTTGTTTCTGTTATAATTAATTCTTTAGGATAGCAATTTGTAACAATATTGGCATTTTCCATGTTAATCAAAATTGAATCATTAATAAATCTTCAGCCATTTATTAAATTATTTTTAATTTTTTTTCGCGTAATAATGCAGGAAAATATTAATAAAAGCACTTGAGAAAGCGGCATCCATTGGAATACCCTTAACTTGTTTATAAAAATTAATACCATTGAAAACATAGTTTTCGATAATATTAAAGTTGCAATCAGCCAATTATTTCTATTAATATATTCATTTAAATATTCGCCATATATAAGAGTACAGACATTTATTAATTTTTCATGGGCCAGGTTTGTGTATAAATTTTCAAAGTCATAAATATAAATTTTATTAATTTTGTTACCTTTTAGAAATTCCAAAATATTTTTGTTATTATTAATTACAATGTTCTCCTCATCTTTAATTTTATTTAGGATAATTTTCAAGTATTCAAAGAATTGTTTCCTAGGATCACCACAATGATATCTTTTCCTGATGTTTGTAAACTTAAAAGTGTTCCTTTCGTCTCTTTATTTCAGCTGGTGTCAAGAAAAGAGCTCTTATGATGGTAGAGATGACATAATTCCATTGAAGATATGTTTAAATCTTTTATTCGATACAGCATTGTAAATAGTTCGGCCGATGGCATCCTGTCATGGTATGTAGCGTTCCTTGCACTAGAGGAATAAGCCACTTTTATCCAATCGTTTGACATCAGAAGCGGAAAATCTGTAATCTAGTTGCTGCATTTATGTAATGAGTAATGTTCTCCTCTATTCTGCTTTCGGTCCCATTTTCAAAGCACGACGTCTGTCATCCTTTCTTAGAACTATACCTACACTTCAAAACCTTTACTAAGCATGTGAAACAAGAATTTTGTATATTTAAACTCTTCGGCAACCATCGCCAAATTACTGTTTTCCGATAATTCTTCCTCATGTGTAAAGCCATCCTTGTGGGGTTTTTATAACAACTTTAGCCAACGATATCACTTTCACTTGCAGCGAATATCTGGAAATATGAGTTTATCTTTTTAAATTTCCTTGCCCGACGACTTTTTCATTTCTGCTCGCATTCACTTCACTTGTGAATCATGATCCTAATATCTACATTTGCATTACCTTTCTTCTGAATTCAGATTCCGTTATGCAAATATTTTATACTATTTCTTGATTGTTTGTTTAGAAATTGCTTTATTGCTTAAGATTTTCACCCACTAATATATACTTAAAGTCAGTTTTTACTACCCGAGGCATCACTTTTAAAGACGCAACACTTTAAAACCTTTTAAAGAGGCTTATGTGTCTTAATTTATGGTCTTATACCAACATATAATTAACAGCAAGGCTTCGTACTGCTTGCGCTGCTTAATCTGATGCTAAATTGTATTCTGAATTTCTAAGACGAGGAATTCGAAGAATAATGGGGTTTGTTAAGTGGGAATTTAACAATAAAACATTGAAAGAAAATTGTTGGAATTTTCATCTCTATCCATAGAGGAGTAATTGCTTTAGGTTCACGAAATCAAAGAATTCACCAGGAAAATATGTATATAGTTATATTTTGCAATAATATGTATATAATTTTATTTTGGAAAGATCCTTACTGAATGCACACAATTCGTTCATGAATAAAGAAGATTCTGTAACTTGAAAAAGTATCTTTCGGCTGGAATTAAACTTATTCTCTTAATATCATGCTAGGAATTCATGAATTTTCTTTCGATTTTATAAGCTCCCTCTAAGCCATAAAATATAGATTAAAGATTTTAAAAATAATATAAATCTCCAATTGCAAAAATAACATTAACGTAGAATCTCAACCAAAACAGAACTGTTTTTTGAAATATTTTACAGAACAACATTTAATGTAAGGTAGCAAACAAAGCGAACATCTTAAAAGGATTTTGTTTATTTTGTGATTTGTAAATCTTTTTCTTTCACTATGAAGAAAATTTTAACGATATCTTTCACTTTCTATCCATGTGTATGCTCCTTTCAAGATAAAGTCTGAAGTCAGAAATTTTTTATCCTCGCACATACGCGATACTCATGATATATTTATTAACCATCGTATCTTATAAACTTCAAAAAATATTTGCTATTTGATATATTTCATACCTGTTCTTAGGAAAAACATGTTTACTAGATAATTTTACAACCAGTTGAATAGAACTGGCTATTATTTAATTTCAAATCATGCTAAGGAAAAGTACTTGTTTATGTTTATAAACATATTCAGGGATGCAGGAAACATATCCATTTTAACATAAGAATAACAGTTTACTTACTGGTCAAAAATGGGGAACATATGAAAAATTATCATTCTTTCTTCAATATGCTGAGTTCCAAACAATTTTCTCATATGCTTTGAAATTAAGTAATTTTTTTCTGAAGCAAAGCCAGCTGAGAAGTAGAAACCCATCTTTAAATTATAAATGAGAATCAAAAGTTAAAGGGTAGTAATAAATAAATGATGCAGATTCTTTTATCCATATAGTACTTTCCAATTTTGTATAACATATATTTTTACTAATATATAAATTGTGACAATCATTTCTTAACAGCTCGTACATCGAAGATGGTAGTTGATCTGAAAAGTTTAATTATTTTACCTATTGTGTGATGGAATTATTTAAGTGTTAAATTTAAATTGATGTCTTTATTTTTCTTATTTATTATCTTCCCATAATCAGAACCTAGGTAGTCTAGAGGTAAGGTTTCAGTTTTAAAATTAAAACTACTCGTTCCTCATAAAAAAAAAA
>JAPMOQ010058975.1:4225517-4236427 GCA_026543055.1 Argiope trifasciata
AAAGCCTGTATTTTTTTTATATTTTTTTTTTTTTTTTTTTTATATACATACAGGCTTTAAAAGCGTCACATCAGTGATGCTGAGAGAGTTTCGGATGAATTATCGTATGACCTTGATATTATTCGAAGTGCTTATAATGAATACTTATAAGTGAATTAAATTTAAATTTTCAATTAAATTAAATTTCCAAAAAATTTAAAAAAAATATTTCGTAATTTCTGACAAACAACAAAGATATACGTTGTCTTGTTTTCTTTTAATAACCAGAAAAGTTTGGATATTCATTTTATAATCACCTTGTAAATGGAAGATAATTATTTCCTATTAAACATTTTCAGTAAACAATAATTAAACCAGTATTAATTCAAATGTATAAATTAAATGAAAAAAAAACCAAATTTTGAAATTAGTTAACTTTCAGATACAACATATTTTTAATGATATTTTCTCTTTTAATGATATTTTCTCTAGGTAAAATATTATATCAGATTTTGGAATTTTGGAATTCTTAATAGACAAGAATTAAACTATTTGAACTACGTCTATCCATTGCCGATATTGTGTTTTTAAATCTTTAATTTAAATTTTGAGTTTTTCACTTTTCTGATCTGTTTATTATATCGATTTGCACTTCAACAGATTTTTCCTATAAGAGATGACCAAGTTAATATTAGTTTCTCTCATATTCAAAGCTTCAAAATCTATTCCTTTTATTAAATTCATCCTATCTAATTCCTGTCAGTTTTCATGACGTAAAAGCGAAATCTCGAGTTTTGCCCTCATCTGTACTTGTTTACCAAAATCAATTAGTAAAGGAGTTTTAAAGGTTATCTGTGCAGAGCACTAACGCGAACAAAAGCAAAATCAGTTGTCAAATGGCGTGTGAATTTATCTCCATATATCATTTATGGCACTATCCTGATTAGAATTTGAGATTATTTTGATGAAATGAAGAGTGATAATTATCAGCGATTTACTCTAGTTTTGCAAATATTTACTTCGTTTTCAAAGGCTTTTCAAAGCATGTATGTTTATTAGTAAGTATTCTTAATATTTTCTTACTCTAAAGCGATTTAATTAGTTATTATGCCAGGTCATTTAACAGAACAACTAATTTTTTGAATCCTGTTCATGTTTTATTTTCTGAATAAGGAAGCACTGATTATATTTAGATTGCTAATGTTTATGTTTAGATTTAAATTTATTTGGATTACCTGGAATTAAATTTAGTTTACAAATGTTAAAAAATAAGCTTAGCTAATTTTTAGAATACATATGGATAATAACAGATGAAATTTTAAGATATTCGGATATTGATAGTAATTTTTTAAATCCACTGTGGTAAAAAAAATATGAATGAAAACTGTACCATGTATTTGCATTTTGAATTTTACAAATCTTTAGAAAAATGGCCGCAATTCAAAGCTTACTACATCAAAATTAAGGGAAGGTTTTTGCAAAAATTTTATTTGAAATTTATTTTTAAAGATATAAAGACATGACTGAGTTTTTAAACTTCCGTGAAAAATAAGTTTTTATTATATGAAAGAAAGATTTATAATTTTTATGTCTGCCTATCTTTATGTAATTCTATATTAAATATGAGAAGAATTTCTCAGAAAAACGTAAAATAGATATATAAGAGTTGATTTTATTACCTTCAGAAAAGCTCAAGTAAATGCTACTTAAGTTTTCTTCAATATCAAATTTTTAATGGCTAAAAACCAGCAAAGAATCTGTTCTGCTAAAGACATTTAGACATTATCTGTACATTTAGAAGCTAAAAAGACGTCAGTTATAATTTGGATTAAATAAATACTGGTGTTTTCCATTATAATAGAAATCAAAAATTCTACTGCTTAAAATAGCATATTTCAACTAATTTAAATATATTTTAAGCAATTTGTGAACAAGAATTTTGAACTCAAAATAATCCGATAAAAAAATATAAAGTTCAAAGAAGTTTCCCATAAAACTGACATGCATACATACTGTTCGATAGACGATTAGAATTAAAATTAAGTAGATTTATAACAATGATTCATTGAAAGTGCACAAGGGTCACGGTGACCCGGGGGTAAGGTCTCGGCTTCGGAACCGGAGGGCTTAAGGTTTGAGACTCGATTCCACCGAAGAACCGTTGTGTAAGGGGGTCTCTTTCACGTTAAATCTGTCAGGCCAAATGTTCTACCTCTGGTGTGGGGTGGAGAGGGGGGTGCCAGCTCAGGTGTCGTCCTCGTCACCTGACCGTGGTTCAAAATAACGAGGTCCGTCCCAAAATAGCCCTAGCATTGCTTTACAACGGGACGTTATTATAACTAAACTACATTAAAGTTGGAAGTGAACATTTTCCAGCCAAATGAAAATAAAGAATACTGATCTCAGAGTATAAATTTGCATTTCTTCTGGTAATGCTTGGCAAAGTAAAAAAACTTGTGTAGAAGACCCAAATTCCTTCAGAGTATGAAAACTTGAAGAGATGATGTTTTGGGCTCAATTAGAATCAAATAAGTTACGAGAGTTTAATAAATCATTTCTGAATTAAAAGCCAGCTTAATGCAAAACATGACTGGAGAATATAGGTAAAACTAAGAAAATATTGTCATGATGACTAATTTATTCAAGGAATAAATTACTCTTCGGATGCGAGTACTTAGTGTGTTTACATTTTTACTCTTCAAATTATTGCTAACTAGTAGGTGAATTGAGAGGTTTATCGATTTGTTTTGTGTTGCGCTACAAGCGGTCGTCTCAAATTCTCCTTTCGTGAGCGAATTTTGATATTTATATTGGCGTTTTTGTGAAATTAGAAGCTATCTTGCAATTGACTATGGGCTACGCTGTCTCGACAAGGCCGCCATATTGAATCTTTTGGCTACCGGCGCATGCGCAAAAGGTTATTAAGAAGCGTTCAACTGGTGAACTGGTAAATCGCTTTATTTCTCCTTAGTTTCTTAAAAATATCTTAGTATTTATCGCTCTTTAGAACACTTTGCTGCAAATATTAAGTTAAGTATGTTGCGATCTTCTGATCCCTTAGATTTAGAAGAGACGGATAGAGCTATGAATGCTAACGAAACGGCCAAGAAAGAAAATATTACAAATGATGATAATATAGCGTTAACTTGCTTTGATACGGTTGTACCCATCATTTCACAGACTAAATCAAAAATTAAAAAGGTTGAACAAGATGCTATCAAATGTCAGCTTGATAATTTAGTAGCAATAATTTTCTCTCAAATGGAGCAAATTTCAATGTTAAAGGGAAAAATTGAAATCTTACAAGACTACAATAGTAATAACGCCAAAAATATTGTTACCTCACAAGCGGATGAGATTCCTACATATGCCAAAATAGCAGCCAAACCTAAAGTAACACTTAGAAAGCTTCCTCCGAAATTCGTCTCATTGATTTATCCTAAAGAAAACGATATATCTTCAGAAGAAACAAAAGCATCTTTGTTCAAAAATATTGCCCCAAGCAAAATTAATGTGGGAGTTAAAAATATTAAAAAAATAAGCAATGGAGGTGTAGCAGTCGAATGCGATTCAGCCAATAGTTTAGAAAAAATTGTTCAAGAAATTCAGACAAATACTCAACTTAAAGAAAAAATTGATATTAAGAAACCCAATATGAAAAAACCTCGATGCATTATTTATGATGTAGATAATGAAATTTCTAAAGAACAGTTCTTAGAAAAGTTATGCAAGCAAAATGAAGTAAAAAAAGAAGACATTTTGGTGCTCTTCAAATTAAATAGCAAAAACAATAACAAATGTCATTGGGTTATTCAAGCAGAGCCTTTAACATTCAGGTTTTTGATGAAAAAGAAAAAAATTTATCTAGAATGGTCTCGACTTTCTCTTAGAGAATTTTTAAGACCAACAAAATGTTACAAATGTAATAGATTTGGACATATTAGTATCAATTGTTGCAATATGGAGACCTGTACAAAATGTGGACAAGAGGGGCATAAACATGATCAGTGCCCAAACTCACCTAATTGTATCAACTGTGTTGAAGCAAATAATAAATTTGGTTATAATAGAGATGTAAGACACAATGCAAGTGATAATAAATGCCCATCTTTAGAGAAAGAAATTGAGTATTTAGCTACAAGAATCCAATATGTGTGACTCGCTTTTTTCTGAACTTAAAATTGTGCAACTGAACTTACATCATGCAATTGCTGCAACTAAAAACCTTAATAAAAGAGCTGAAGATCAAAAAATTAGTATTGCATGCATTCAAGAAATTTATCAAAAGAACAATAGACCAATTGGTTTCTCCTCAAATGTTAAAACTTTTTTCTCTGACAGAGATAATCTGAAATCAGGTATCATAGTCTACAATAAACACCTTCAAGCAATGAAGGTTTTCTCTTCCAACAATATCATTGCAATTACCATTCCTTTTCGTAAGTCTACTTTAATGATCCTCTCTGTTTATTGTCCTCCCTCTGAAGATATTGAAACTACTTTAACTGAATTGGAAAATTGTTTACAGCACTCTCATGATAGAGTTTTGATCACAGGAGATTTTAATGCAAAGAGTTCTGTATGGGGTGGTGATTTTGAAGACCATAGGGGCCGTTTATTACTTGAATTTCTCCTCTCGAAAGGACTTGTTATTTTAAATGATGAAAATTCTCCTAAAACGTTTGATGGTTCCCAAGGAAGATCATGGATAGATATTACCATCAGTGATCCTATATTATCAGAAAACATTTTTAAATGGAAAATTGATTCAGAACCAACTTGCAGTGACCATAATAGTATAAGTTTTTCACTTTATACTGAGCGACCAAAAAGATTTAAAAGTAATAGATTATATGTAGAAAATTTAAATTTACAAAAATTTCGACTTCTGCTTGCTAAAGATTTCCAAAAGATGGAAAATATAGAAAATGAAAACCTCGATTTATATGTTGAGAGTATAACAAAAATTATTGTATCTGCCTGTAGAAACAGTAAATTGAATAAGTCAAATAAACACCTGAAGAAAAAGCATAATTGGTGGTCTATAAAACTAGAGGTTCTCAGAAGTGATGTTAGAAGAGCAAAGAGAAAATTATTTAAGGCCAAAGATATAAGTGATAGGAAGTATCTTCGAATGCAAGTTAAAGAAGCAGAGGCAAAGTATAGAATAAGTTTAAACTGGGCAAAAAGAAATGATTGGTTCAATTTATGCGAAAATGTAACATCAAGTGAACCATTTGGTATTCATTTTGACGTGGCTAAATTTCCAGACTGTAGATCTTTCCAACTCAGCGCAATTAAAAAAGCAGATGGATCTTTAGCTGAATCTCCCAAGGAAGCTACAGATACTTTATTTGATTTTCACTTCCCGTCGGATGATGGCGATTCGACACCTCTTCATAAAAATATTCGTTACAATAGCCGAATTCCTCCAAATACTCCAAATGATCCTCCTTTTTCAGTTTTCGAAGTGGAACATACTATCAACAGCTTAAATAACAAAAAAGCTCCAGGACCCAATGGTATTTCAGCAGGAGTTATTAAAGAAGCATTTCACTGTAATGGCAAAATTTTTGTTGATCTGTATAACAAATGCCTGCAACATGGATATTTCCCTTCAAAATGGAAAGTAGACAAGTTGTGTTATTTAACAAGTCGAATAAAAAAGACACAGATCCAGCTGCTTTTCGGCCTATTTGTCTTCTTGATATCATTGGGAAAATATTTGATAAAATGATTACTCAGAGGTTATTCTATCACTTATTTAAAAATAATTACCTACATCAAAATCAATATGGTTTCATTCCTGGTAAAAGTACTACTGATGCAATTATTCACCTTATGAATTGGATTTCTGAAGCAAGAAATAACTCAAAACACAGTGTAATAATTTCTTTAGACGTGAAAAGTGCTTTTAGTCGAGTTTGGTGGCCATTAGTATTACATAACTTGAAAAATATGAATTGCCCCCAAAACCTTTTTAGTGTGGTTTCAAGTTTTCTCAACGACAGAAAAGTCTTTTTGTCTTATGGTGATCAAATTTTTAATAGAGAATATTCAAACGGATGCCCTCAGGGTTCTAATTCTGGACCGTTGTACTGGCTTCTAGTAGCTAATGAAGCACTCCGAATTAATTTTGGAGAAGATATTAAAATAATTGCATATGCGGATGATTTTTATCTGTTTGTGGCAGCAACCAGTAAGCATAAAATTCAAGATATGGTTAAAAGCGCATTGAAAAAATTAGATTGTTGGAGTAAGGATTCTAAGGTTACTTTTGCGCATGAAAAAACGCAGCTTATTCCTTTTGGGAAGAAAGGGCGTTATAAGCACCCTCCGTATTGCTCGTATGCTGGTAAATCAATCAAGCTCACAAGAAATATGAGGATTCTTGGAATCATTATTGATGACAGGTTAAATGGTTTGGCCCATATAAATCACGTGGGAAGCAAGATGACTAAAATTTTAAATAGACTTACAATAGCCAAGTACAACAGAGGAATTTCAGGAAAAGTTGCCAAAATTTTATACAAAAGAGCCCTAGAAAGAATTTTAGTGTATGCAGCTGCAGCCTGGTGGAAGGGCACAAATAGACAAAGACAAAAGATCAATAGCGTGCAACGCAAAGCACTGCTAGCAATAACGGGAGCTTTTCGTACAACATCCACAGCTGCTCTACAAACAATTAGTGGCCTTGAACCAGTCGATCTGATTTGTGATATAGAAACCGCATGGTATTCTATAAAAAATCACTATAAAGATATCCATATTTTTGACAAATCAATTGACTGTTCTAATATGATTACTTATGAAAACAGATGGATTCATCCAAGTAAGATCGTAAAGGTGCAGTGGGATGTTTCTAGAGTGACAGCTCCATATTCCATCTATACGGATGGTTCTAAAAGGAATGAACAAGTTGGGGCGGCTTTTTGTGTTTTTGAGGGAGAAGATAAAATTGAAGAGTTTCTTTTTAGACTTGAAAATCACTGCTCAGTTTTTCAAGCAGAACTTTTTGCAATAAATCAAGCTTTAAATTGGAAAAACCATAACAAACCGAATTTGCATTACCATATTTTCACTGACAGCCTGAGTGTATTAAAGGCTCTACAAAAATTTAATCCAAAAAATAATTTAATAGAAGATGTTAAAAGTCTGATAAATGATAATATTTCACTACATTGGGTTAAAGCCCACATTGGTATCAAAGGCAATGAGCTAGCTGATCTGGCTGCCAAAGCTGCTACGATTAAACCTAAAATAGACTATGACCTTGGAGAATCCGACATATCAATCAAAAATCGTCTTCGTAAAATCCTCATTGATGAATGGCAATCAAGATGGGAAAATAATGAAACAGGCCGCTTTACTTTCAATATATTTACTCAAGTAAAAAGAAATAGATGCATTGACAATAAATATTTAGCCCAGTTAACCACTAACCATGGACTTTCCCCGCATTACCTTAAAAGATTCAATCTGAGGAACTGTAGTTGTAGATGTGGTAATGATTATGACGATATTCCCCACTACATTTTCCATTGCCCTATTCTTCAACACCTTAGAAATTTTATTAAACCACATCAGCTCATCTCTCAAATTTTGTCAAATAATAAACTGTCTTTTGAAGCCCAAAATATTTTGGATTTCCTGTTTCACAACGAAAGCAAAATTTTCCAAACGGAATAATAATTTATCCTATTATCGCCTATCTGAATCGCCTTGCACTCCATTTTTTTTTCTTTTTGGCAAAAGGAAAAGAACTCTTTCTCGGTTATACCTTGTGACAAATCATTTTTAGTGTAAATGTTTTTTACCAGTTTTAGACTTTAAATGGACTTTATTTTTTGCCTTTCGTCAAAGTTTGAAAGAATTCAAGAAATAAATTCAAGCCCTGCTAAAAGTGGAGAATATTCTGTTTGTAAAATTGCAGGAAGAGCTCTGTATCTGAAGCTTTTTGTTCCGGATAATGGACTATTCTTTATTTATATTTTTATATTTATTTATATGTTTTTATTTATTTATTTATTATTATTTTTAATTTTTAATTTTTCTTATTATTTTTTGTCTTTCCCTCTAAGTTTTTTTTCTTTCTCTTTGCTTTTTTTTTTTTTTTTTGGCTCAGCCTTTAGCTTCTTTTATGCACGTGTACAAGATGCAAAAGTTATGTTTGAATAGCGAGTCTTTTGATTGCTATTTAAATTAGATTTTTTTAATTGTAATTGTAAGCTTTTCACCGGTGTAACGCCACTTTGGGCACACACCTAATCATCATCAGAATCAGAATCAGAGTAAAGGATGGGTTGAAAATTATTTATTCTCAATCAAATATACTTTAAAAGGCTGATAATCTTTAAGATTACTCCGTTATTAGTCAAATGATGGAACTACATGTAGTTATTGAAGGGAGTAATTATTCTTCTACCATCGGATGTCTGCTTCCATACTAACAAATAATACCCATGGTATTTCTTTATTAACATATTTTCAAAGCTTTTGACATAACAAAATAAATTATTCAAAACATCTTTCTTTTACAAATATTCAGCTCAATTTCCCAGTAGAAAACCATGAATTTTAATATTTTTAATTATATGTCATAGCACTTTTATCAGTCATTTCACGATGGCTGGAATGGCGTAAAATATAAATTTTCTATTGTCCGAAGCCGAAAAACCTGATTTTCAAGTATTTCAGTTGCTTGAATTTTTATTTAAACTCACTTAGATCTTTGGATGATGCAATTATTTATGAAATGCTTTCAATGAGCTGAAATTTTAGATGCGTATGTTGATGAATAAAATGCTTTGGAAGCTGTTTATCTTATCTAAGCAGTTGAATGGCATTGTTTGGAAATAACACATGTTCCATTTATATCCTATTGTTAAATTATCATAGTTGAATACATTTCTCTGAACTTATAATGGATGTTAAATTATCATGGTTGAATACATTTCTCTGAACTTATAATGGAATTCTACTACAGATAGAAAACCCTGGAAAATATTTTTCTTTATAACGCAAATACGTAGAATTCAAAGACATATCGAATTTCTTATATTATTTTTTCAAGGCATTTTCAATTGATATCTGATGTACATATGTCGTGAGCAGTTCCATATATTTATGAATAGAAATACATAAAATATTCTAGAAGTTCTTGAACTTCCATTTGAAAGGAAAAATGGCATGGAATAAAATAGAAAACCTCAGAAAGTAAAAGAAATACAAAGGTTTGTGCATTTTTCCCTAGTATATATTAAATGATATGCAGCAATTATTTTTAAAGTGATATTAAAATATAAAATAGATATTGAATCAGTTGTTACATGTGAATTTCTGTCACAAGATATTGTGAAGATATTGATCACAAGATATTGTTGTTGTGAATTTCTGTCACAGCAGTTGTTGTATATGTAAAGCAATGTGTGGAGGGGCTCCATCTTGAGCGAAAATGATTTTCCACAGTCATTGTCTTAGCTGAATTGCCGGAATGACAAAGTTGTTCATTTTCGCTTTTTTTAAAAGTGTAGCCATATTGCACTTGAATTAAATCAGCAAATGTGCAAAATAAAAGGTAATTTTAATTCCGTATTGATTTACATTTGTTAACACTCTATTCTCTATTACACAGCGCCACATATTTCCGCCACTCTTGGAACTTTTTTTTTTGCGGAATCCTTCGTCCTCCGTCTTGTTTAATCTTCCTACAAAAAGGGACGTCATTCTTGCAAATAGATCGTGCTACAGAACACTGTGAGCACTGACAGTTTAATTATGGCCACCCTGTATACTTAACTAAGAGTCATGATGATAAACGCTGCAGATGCGCGTACAAATTTCAGCCGAGAATTTAGACTCCCGTTTCTTGTTATCCATGAAGATAAGAAACTTGCTTTAGCTTATGTTTTTTTAAACTTTTGAATGTTATAAAAAATATATTATATAATAATTAGAATAATTATTATATTAAAGTTTAAATTTTAATTCGCTGAAAAATATCTTAGAAATGATTTAATTCAACGAAATCTACTAGTATTTGCAATGAAAGATTAAAGATAATGAATAATTCTAATAAGGATAAACATAAAACAAGTTCAAACTTTAAGAAAAAGTTCCTTCCATCTTTCTATTCATGAAGGGGATTTTTGAAGATTAACAAAAAGATTTCTTCCGTAGGTTAACAGGATTTTAACCTATGGAAGAAACCTATGTTTGCAAAGCGCTAAAACAAGGGCATTTTGCAATCTATTATAATTTTGAAAATCTTTCCTTTGTGAAACTGGATTTTTCTGCTGTAGCTTCTTTGAAGACAAAATATAGATCTCGGCTAAATATAGAAACAGAGCTGGGAGTGGCTATTTTTTATATTAAGCCTTCATTCGAAAAAGTTTGCTCCACAAGACAGGTTCAAGGAAGTCATTAATAATTATTAAATTTATTTTTAATTTAGAATGTTTTTATCAAGTAAGCTGTTTTACTTTAATAAGTTGTTAAATATGTTGAAATGTATTTTGTTTTCTATGCATATGTGTGCTTTCCTTTCAATCAGTTAATCAATTTTTTAGTTAATATTTTCTCTTGGATATTCTTGCTACCCCCTTCTAGTGTGCTCCCGTCTCCCTGAGGGAGAGGGGGGGGACCCTACAGGTTGAGAATCGATGCATTGATCTGTTAGAACTTAGTGACTGATGAAACTTTATTGTATGTCTACCAATTATTGTATTCTTAAGTCTCACTTTATAATACATTCCTCGTTACATTTTGTTTCATCGCTATTTTCATGCTTTCACTTTCTATAACTCACTTTTGGCCTTCGTATGTAAATATAATTTGTGTATATATGTATATATACAAATATGTTTGGTACGCATATGTATGTATATATATTTGTATATGTTTGGTATGTATATATATTTGTATATGTTTGG
>JAPMOQ010058975.1:4236437-4272694 GCA_026543055.1 Argiope trifasciata
ATATATTTGTATATGTTTGGTATGTATATATATTTGTATATGTTTGGTATGTATATATATTTGGTATGTAATAATTTTTACTCATGATTTCTGCATCTTCCTAAAATTTAGCAAATTCAATGTCGAAATATCCTGTGCCGAAAATATCTGAAATATATGTGCTGCTTAACAAAGTAAAAACATAAAAGTAATAATGTTTCACTCATTATTTGCATAGTAAAGCTCTTATAATTCTATTCAAATCAATAGGAAATCTCTATCGCAGCTCTTTTAATACCTATTGGTCATATTTTTTAACTAGCAGGATATTTATTCGTTAAAGATATAATATTGATCTTTGGCACTGAAATACTGGTAATCCGGCTTCTAATTAAGTTACATCAGTAAAGTTTATTTAACAATAAAGCTTTTGAGTTTTTCTTTTGTGCTATAATAAAAAATTACGGCAAGTCATAGAATATATCAAATTTGAATTTCAAAATATACAACAATATTTATTAAGTGTATGGTGTTTGAAGATATGTTTTCTCAAAATTTAAAATTCAATTAATTGATAAAAAAATTTCAAATACAAGCAAGTGGACTAGAATTATGAATACAAAATTTGAACCCCAGCAAATATTACTTTCGTGTCTAGATTATATCTAAGCCATTCTGCCCTTACAATATAATCATTCTTCTAAAGAGATATTCCCGGAAAGCTAAGTATACATTACGTGTATAAAAGACAATTGTGAACTGAAAAAAGCCAAGACAACCATTCAAAAAAAAAAAGGTTTTAACTCGAAAACGCAGAAAAGGAATTTTGTATGGTAATGGAGTTAAGCATTTTAATTGCCTTGTCTTATTAACAGAATATTTAAGAATTACTTGAATCTTATGTCAATTTAAAATTAAAACTTTTTATTATTTCAAATCAATAATTTTAATTATTTTATTGAATACAATGATGCAATGATATATATATATATATCATTGTATCGTCAATATGGAAATTGAAGGTGGAATTGTAAGCACCATCACAAGTCTTCTACTTACACCTCCAACAGAAAGTACATCCTGTGAAATTAACTCAAACCAAACCATAATTACACTCTAAAACCAGTAATAAAAGAAAGATTATTAAATCCAGATATTTCTTATGTATAGAAAGCAATGACACGCAGCAATTTCTCATTTATATGAAATAAATCCGTATAAGTATTTTCTCGCTTATGAAAACTTTTGTAACATTGTATTTGTTACGAGTTTTTCCGGATAATTAAAATTTTCACATTTTGTTAAAATTATACATACACATTTTTGGATTTATTTTATTGAATATCGCATAATATTTAGTGATGAGGAACTAAATTAATCAAATAACTGTTAAACAGCCTCCCGCAATAATTTTTCATTGTTCAATATATTTTCATCATTCAATTCAAATATTTAATACCTTGCAAGTTTGTGATTAATAACTATAAAGTCTACATTCAATAGAATAAATATTATATTTTCGACTAAAATATCAGATGGAAACAGCTACTCCCATCCTGCCTAGGCATTTGGGTTGAATAAAATAATTATCGTTTAGGCAATTTTACAAACACTAATCATGGAATCATTCACCTTCATAGGTCATGGGTAGCCCTTCTCGTTGGAGGTGAAATCCGTCTTTGTAATTGAGGGAACTCAACCATACATCATTCTATATGTCTTATGGAAACAAAAAAAAATCCTCTTACTTATTCAAAAACCTCTAATCCCCATACCTCAACGTATTTTCCACCGGAGTAAGTTATAAATTAGGCTACATGAAATGTACCTATGGTTAAAAAGAAAAATCTATTTTAATTTATTTATTAGAAAAAAAGGGTTAGCTTATCATTACATAGTATCATAACATGTGCAGATGCAGTAATGCAGTGCTTTCTTTTATAAAATAAATAAATATTTATTTATTTATAAAATTAATTGCTTGTTTCAAACAATTGTCCATATAATGAATACCAAAACCTTTCACAAATATGTTTGGAAACATTCATTATTAATGAAGAAACAACTATTAAATATAAGTTGCATGGAGAAAAATGTAACTTTTATAGTTTTTAGAGGTAAGGGCTAAAAAAACTGAAGTTAAGATAGGATACTTCATTTAAAAAATTAATTCATTTCCATAAATATTTAAGGAGTTTTATTTATTGATTGATTTGCGAAACCTTTTATGTATCATCGTATAATTATACATTAATAAAACTGAAGTACTTAAACTTATCCTCTTTAATACAATAGATCTCAAAAGTAGCGTAAAATAACTTCTAGTTCAATCTCCATGTTAACGCTACATTGTTTATATCTTTGACTATTTATTCTCAGTTCCTGAGAAATATAGTGAATGTAAAAAAGCTTATCCAGATAAGTGGTTGCATCATTCATTTGTTTTCTGCCTTATATATCTATACTACCCGTTATCTAAATTTTAAAATATTGTAACTTTACATTCAAACTATTTCGTGAAACCAATTCCCCAGATTCTCATAATACTCTATACGAAGAAAATAAAAAATTTTAACTTCCACTTTTATTTTCTGGAAGAAATATCGCTATAGGATAAACTAGATCTTGAGGGAGCTAGGAAACTGAAATGATGTTGCTCTTCTAAATTCTAAGAGTAGTAATAACCGGTCTATGAAAACAACGGCAAACTTAAAAGAGACTTGGTAAATGTTTAAAAATATTATTTGCTACTTTTTCACGAAGTTTTAAGATTTTAGTTTAATATAAAATATATTTATTCATTGTTTCAAAGCTTTTTCAAATAAAATAAATTCAGACATGTTGAAATTTGTTTAAAATGCATTAACTACGCTGTTATATAACATATAACCACATTATTTTCTGGCAGGCAGATATCATTATTTATGTTATATAGGGATTGCATGATTATATTAGCCATTTAAAAACCATAAACGGTTAAATAAAAAAATTCACATATTAATAAGCATACAACTATTGCAAAAATTTATTAATTGTTCCACTATGACATAAGGTAGTGATGTCGAAACTTTATGGATTACTGTACTAGTGTTTCTAAAAGTATAGACGCGACGTCAAATAATTTTGACTTGTGATTATTGGAAAAATAAAGGCAAACCGTTTTAATCGGTGACATGTCCAATATGTTCTGTCAGGGTGCTATCAGGGGCAGACGTGACACTGCTTCTCCATCCCTGACATAAGGAATCGGATTATTTATAAAATGAGCTAAATAACAATGCAGCTTTAAATGCGTTAAGAAATTATCAATTACCAAATAATGAGAACTATATTAATTAACTTCCAGTTACTAGTTGTTCCTTTCTATGTAGATAAGTAAATCAGCATTGTATATTTATATATCTTGAGAAAATATGGGAATTCCAACTCTCTTTTCATTGTATAATTTATTGTCTTCTAGTTTCGGTTCTTGGCATTTGAAATTTTTGTTTCGCTAGAATCATGCATGGATTTTTTTTAAAGAGTGTAATTTTTCTATGTATTGAGTTAGTCTCTTGTGAGATACTCTTATTGTTGACCTATGTTTGATAAAAATTCTAAATATTTATGATCAGAGACAAATACTCAGAAACGAATTTTTGCCATCAAATTTGTCATATACTTTTCCAATTTATTCATCTATTCTTTTTCGAAATAAGGCATTTTATCAATTCAATTCACTTAAATACTGAATAAATTGTTTATTGTAGAAATATAAAAATAATCTCAAAAAATTTTTTTATAAGAGCCGAATTATATTTCTCAAACATGTCACAAACAAGAAAACACAACTGAGTCAGAAAAAAGAATATTCAGAGAAATCATTTGTCTTACTCCAAGAATGGAGATGATGGCTTACAAACTTCTGTACGTATTTTCAAAATATATACTAAATGAGTCGAAATAGTAGAATGAACAAACATTTATCAGAAATTCTTAATAATTTAACAATATTTTTATGAAAGCATATATTGTCAGTATGTAAATTTCATCGAGTAGTAATCCTCATACTTTATTTAACAGTCGTATTAACCTGATTTTTGTAGCCTGACTTTATTATAAATATGAACCTATTTCAAGCCTTTAATGAGTTAAAATAATAATTAAACATTTGTTAAAGATGTTAGTAATTTGTAGAGTTGATGATTATTTTCATGCATTGTCCGATACGTGTAGCAACTCATTCCAAATATATTGTTTAAATCGTTTACTTTCCTAAATCCCACAAATCACGCTGATTACTCGTTTAATGATTGGTTAATTCATTAGCAGGATCATCCAGCTAAAGCGCACTTTCAGTTCAAAACCATTTCTCCGAAGATCTAAATGTTTCAATGACTGTTAAAAAGTTTAGTTACATTAACGTTTGATTTTAAAATAATGCTAAATTAATGATTTCATTCAGAATTTCGACCCGCGGTAAATGACAAGAACGATATCTGATCTGGCACCCCCTACCCTTTCCGTCAAAACTTTCAAACTACACCAGTGGAAAAACACTTGGATCTGATGGATTAATATGCACCAAAATTGCTTACACGCTAGTTCTTCGGTAGAACAGGGTCTCAAGTATGGGATCCTTCGAAACCAAAATCTTACCACAAGTTGTAATGGCCTCCACAAATTTTGAAATAAAAAGGATTAAGTTTTAATTTATTTTCTCGATCATATTTTAAAGTGAATAAAAACTGACGTGAAAATGATATAGAAATACCAAAAGAAACATTTTATAGACAAGATGACCTTTAAGTAGCTGTTTGATTATTCTGGGTTCGTACCCGTTTGGCAAATATTTTTTATGGTTTTGTCCCAACATCAAGTTTTATTGCTTTTGCTTGTTAAAGAGTGAAAGTACCTCCCTGTTATTTCTTTCTCTGACAATTATTTTATTCCTCCTTTTTTTTCAGTGCAAATGAAGTGTTCAGAAGCTCTTCTCTAAAATCCTTCAAGCGAAAAGGTGACTTTTAGACAAATCATTAGGAATACTCCCCCTTGCTACGAAGCATAGTTGCTGCATTTCTTTCTGATGAAATGGAATTGACTTCTACCTTAAAGAAAATGTTTAATCCCTGGGGAGGAATGTTTGAAAATGCTCAAATCAACGTTATGAAAAAAATTTAAAATAACTTCTTGTTGTTATATAGCTTTAAATTTCAAATGTCATTTGACTTTCTACTCACATATTAAAAAAAGTTATTATCTTAATCATCATGGGAAATCATAATGAAATACTATAAAACTGCGATCGCATAAACAATGGATTCGTATTTTATGCATAGAAATTAAGCTTACAATTTCTATATCAAACTGGCAAAAACAAAACTGTATTAATGAAATATATGACGAATTTTGAAAAAAAATAAGACCATTATCCCAAAACAAGAATAACTACCCCCCCTCTGTGGGCGTTTGAGGCTTTCAGCGGGGCGGTAAATGACCCAAAGAAAATTAGGGGGCTATGATATGGCACGGAAGGGTGATGGGAAGATTAGCCAAATATAGTTTAAAAAGACTTAAAAATCAAGCTGATAATTCATTTCTAACACGTGGGCAAAATTTTCCATATTTCAATATGAGACTTCACTGCTGAGAGAAAGAGATACCTTTCTACTATATGTGGCTACATGCGTCAAAATTAGCTATCTGTTTTGCCAATTTAGCGAGATACACTCCTCGCAGCAACCCTGAAGCTAGCCTATTTCTCTCTCGCAGAAAACTGATGGCTCATTCTCACTCTCTGTATGGTTCTACGCAGCACGTATTGCGTACGATGAAAAGGACGTTTATGTGCTTTAATATTTTGCTACTTCAACTTGTATAAATTGACACCGGCAGTATTCCTTGCAGCTCCCTTAACTTGGATTAATTATAAGTAAAGAAAAACCCACTTCGGAAGCAAAAACTTAGAATCGGCAGTATAGTGTGGGTTATATAAAATACAGATTTATCGAAAATCCCACCAATCCATCATTTCCAATGTGCCTTATTTGTCACAAAACAATTTCGAATGAAGCAATGAAACCTTCTAAGCTTCAATATCGTCTTAATAAAATGCATCCGGATAAGAAAGACAAAGATATGACTTATTTTTTAAACATTAAAAAGAAGTTTGAAAATCTGTCAATTAAATCAAAATTATTTTCACAGCTTCTAAACAAGACGATGACGGACTTCGAACTTCGTACAATATCTCATTGATTGCGAAAACAGGCAAACCACATACTATTGGGGAAGATTTAATTTTACCAGCAGTTAAAGAAGTAATAATCTCCGGGCTCCATAAACCAGCAACAGATATTATCCGAAAAATTCCTTTGAGCAATAATTCTGTGCAAAGGCGAATCGATGAGATGGCTGAAAACTTTTAAGAATCGTTGTGCAATTATCTGCAGACTTGTCAATTTCAATTCAGCTGGATAAGGCTACTTT
This sequence comes from Argiope trifasciata, assembly GCA_026543055.1. Taxonomy (NCBI): domain Eukaryota; kingdom Metazoa; phylum Arthropoda; class Arachnida; order Araneae; family Araneidae; genus Argiope; species Argiope trifasciata. The sequence goes on from JAPMOQ010058975.1 coordinate 4,242,885, forward strand.
ACCTACCAATGAAGCACTGTTAGTGTCATACATGAGGTTTATCAAAGATGAAAAAATATTTCGAGAAATGTTGTTTGCTACCCATTTGGAAAAAGATACAAAAGGAAAAACCATATTTGATACACTGGAAAAGTGTTTTGATTAAAAGGAATTTCCTTTTAATAATATTTTATCAGTTGCTACGGATGGTTCACCGGCTATGATAGGGCGTTGCAAAGGCTTCATTGCATGCTTAAAAAATAAAGTTCCTGGAGTGCTAGCTGTGCATTGCGTAATTCATCGACAGAATTTGGTTGCGAAAAATTTGAGAGAATGACTCCATACATCAATGCAATATGTTATAAGAGCAGTTAATAACCTCAAAAGCAACTCGTTGAATGACAGATTATTTAGTCAGATTTGCATTACAAATGATGAAGATTTGAACCGATTGCTGCTTCACACAGAGGTGCGCTGGCCTTCAAAAAGTACTTATTTCACTGGATTTTACAATCTGTTTGAATCTATGATAGAGTTCCTAGGAAACAAAGAAACGGAATTGCACGACAACCTCATCGCATCAAAGAACGATATTGCGTACTTAAGAGACATGCATAAATTACTTAAAGATGTGAATCTCCAACTTCAAGACGACGACTTAAACTTGATTAAGACTAAAAATAGCGCTACTGCTTTCGTGTCCAAACTGCTGTTATATAAAAGAAATGTAGGCAGACGTGAATTCAATAACTTCCCATGTTTATCAGCAATATCATTCAAGGATGACGACTTACTTGTTTACTGTCAACACTTGAAAAACCTCTACAATGACTTTAAGGAACGGATTTAATACTGTAGTAACATTCGTAACGAGAAAGAGAAATCGGTTCCATGTTACTGAACGCGGCGATTTACGATTGTTTTTAAGAAAAAGCGAGCTTGATATTAACAAGCTCCTTAAAATGCATTAAATTCAGTCTTCTCATTAGTTAAGTGAAAAATTTAATATCTTTAAATTTTAATAAAAATACTTTTTAATATAATTAAGAATGTGCTTTTTCTCACAAACTGTCAGTTTATTTATTTAGAAAGCAATAGTTTATTATGGATTACTTCGTATCATGAAAACCCTTGCCTGTTCTTATAACAGATAAGTCGAAACTTTTATTTCACCTTTTTTAAATGAAGAAGAAATTCAGTAGCATATCAATTCCAACGATATTCTATCTATTAGTAATTATTTTTACTTAATTTTTGTTTTCACCATGCATTATGTACGCTCTTATTTCTCTGGAGTGGGAGGAGGGCGGTATTGAAATATTCACTAGAAAAGGGGGTACCAGTTCAAAAATCTTTGGGAACCTCTGATCTAAAGGGAGACAGTGTGTTCATAAGAGAGGAGTTCGTGTACGTTTTTGGTATGTAATACACTTCAATTGTATCATTTTAAAAGCGAAAAATTTATGCTGCCTCAATTGCAAAAGAATACAAAATTTGTTTATCGAATTCCCGGCACCCTTCAGGAAGACATATTTTCAGAAAGGTTTAGTGATCGTAAACTACAAAATCTTTACTTGTCTAGATAAGACGGGGGAGGTGAAACGATAGATTGCAAACCAATTTTTGCTTTTCTTTGTTATGTATAACATGTTTCTTTTTCAATTTATTTAAGATTAAAATGCATTTTCCATTTGAAAACAAAAGGGAAAAAAAAGAAAAAAAGAACATCAATTTTCTGAATTCAAGTGTTCAGAGGAAATGTGAAATTCCCAGAAAACTTTCAAACCTTTTTATTTAATATTTTGGTTTTTCAAAAATAGGTAACAGATTTCGAAAAAATTCTGGATATTTTTAAAACAAATGTTCTGCACAAATATTTAAGTAAATGAAAACTTAGTTCCACTAAACTACATTTTAGAGGTTTATTAAAATATGAAAAAATCCGAAAGTTATTATTAGTTACAGATTATTATTTTCAGGTTGGTTTCAAGCAATGTCAAAGATTTAATTAATTTTTAATTACAGTCAAATGAATTAGAAATTTCTAAGAAATCAAAATAATAAATATCAATAAGCAAGCAACTAAACGTACGTAGTATGCCTTTTGCAATTAAATAGCAATTGACGTTAATGAGAATCTCTGTTTAATTATTAAAGAACACTTTTTTAAAAGCATAAATTTCATAAAATTTTATTTCTCTTGTACTGTAAAGTGTTATATAATTGTTGACCAAAAGTTAGTTCTCTTTCTGTGTTAACAATAGAAAATTCCCACTCTTAACATAAATTAAACAGAAGTACCACAGGAAGCTAAAAAATCAATTTTCATTGTCAATGGAAGGTATTTATACATTTTATAATGTGAGAAAATGACTGACTTGAGATTTTTGAAGTGATTTTAAGGAAACGAATTATTGAAACCTCAAAATGAGTTGGTAACAAAATGGCAATTTATCCTTTTTTTATTTCGGAGGTTAGTAAAAAAAGGATAAAGTCGGCTTTCACAGTATAGCTTTCGAAATATCTCTCTTTTACTAATGTAGTTTTATTTTGAAATCGGCTTTCACAGTTTTTCCATTATCTACCATCTACTAATGTAGATTTACCCTTGAAATTCGTAGTGTTATTGACTAACCGCGCAACCTTTTCTTTAAAAAAATAAGCCAAAAATATTATTAAAATATTGTCTATTTAATCGGTAAAAATTGTTGGTTCAAGGATAATTCCAAGTAATTGAAATAGGTCATTAGAAAAAATGCTGAAAGTTGTCTCATTTGGCCATTTATCGCCAACTAAAATTACAACTTGATTTCCAAATTATACATTCTCTGAATTCTTACTAATTGTCTTAATTTAAGTCATTAACCTGTTCAAACAGGCTTCAAACATCCACGAGACTATCAAATTACGCATGCGTCGATATTTAGAAATGGATGCGTTTTTGCATGTGAAAATTGTTTATTCGCAATTGTTAGAGAAGGTTTGATTATTATAATTCTTATCTAATCTCAAAAGAAGTAGAATCAAATAAAATATTTTTTTGAACTAGTGGCATATATAACAACAATGGTTTTAAAACTTTATTCTTCAGTATTTTTCAAAGATATTCACATGAATGAGTTAAGGGCTATGATCAGAATTCCAAAGAGAAGGGCATTTTTTAATTACAGAGATTCTAAAAAAGATTTTACTTTCTCAAAAATTTTTTCAATTGATAAATTATTTTGGGACAATTTACTTTGGCTGATTCAAGTAGATAATATTTTTGGATATATTGCTCATATATCCAAAAATATTATCTGTATATTTGCATATTGCTATCCCATGACTTTTGTCACTTCAGTGCATATATATATATATATATATATATATATATATATATATATATATATATACAGGGATAGAGACCGCAAGAGAAGTCACTTGATTGTTTCATACTGGTTAATGATTTAAGACAAATAATAACTTAAAAAATAATAATATTATTGCATGATAACTTGAAATTTGCGATAGCAGATTTCAAGTTAATTTTTCAAGATTAATTTTTCTGATTTACTTATCAATTTCCAATCACAAAAATCGATTTCCAATTTTATGGGAAAAAGTGGTGAAAGGAAAATTGTTGCAGCAATATTAAGAAAATAGAGGTTTATTATTCCAGTTTTATTATTTAGCTATGTTTAATTATGTTAAATAAACATAGTTTTATTTTTATTTCATCATTAATTTCCCTTTCATTCATGTCTCTTTTCAAATCAACACTGGATGGTGGTTTAAATGCCCATGTCATATCTAGTAAAAATGTTCAGTACTCTTTGAATTCTAAGCAGAATATTAAAACTTTTCAAAAGATCTTATGCTTTTCTAACGTCTGGTGTATTTTTAAAATAGCGCCTGTAAATTTTTTTGAGATATTTTACATTAACCGCTAACATATCTCATGTTCCTTGTGAATAAATGTTATAATTTTGAAATAAGTATTTTAAAGCATTTAAATAAAATTGGTGTCATTTATATCTTTGAAATATACCTATATAAAATATGTTTTTGAAGTATAAGTTTCATTATAAATATGCTTTGAAAAAGTATTTCATTATTTGTATAAAGGATTAATATACAGTATTTTGAAAAAAATATAAATAATTAAGATTAAGTTTTTTAATACTCTTCCTAAATTCCTTAGCGATATATTGATAAATTTACCTAATTGACCTTTAAATTATAAAAACTTCATAGAGTAGATTAATCTACATCTTAAAAGAGAATATGTTTGAGATTCATTCATTTAGAAGAGAGAGAAGATGAAGGGCATTTTTCTTATAAAAATCAAGTTTATATGTAATTTAGATAAGCGTTTGGGAACTCTGCATTTTTCTGAAACTAACCGATACTACTTAACATCATATTGCAGAATTTATATTCAGAACTGGAATTCCAGAGGCTTACTGACATTCTAGTTAATTAGCCATGCATTTCTGACAATCTTTTGTCCTTGAAATATTCTTAAATACTTCAGATATGCAGATACTTAAATATTTCACTGTACGTCCTTTTACACTAGGTCACATATCTTATTTTGTTAAAAACCTTTTGTTTCTTTCGTTCTCGCAGTACCATAACTTGATGCTTGTTCATCTTGAATATTTATTTGGAAAATTACTAAAGCAATTTAATCTCTAGTATTCCTGTATTCGATCTCTTCATAAAAGGAACGAACCTTTAATGTTTAGTGATTAATAATAATTTAAGGCTAATAATGATTGAATTCATGATCAGATAATTTTAACATTTTAGATAATCTGTTTTTTCGTCCGTTTTTTTTTCCAATTTTGTTTAGCTTTACAACTTGTAATTTTAACTTTTATTTTCTATTTGTTGAAATTTATATGTTTATAAACTTCAGAAGAAAAAGATTAACACAAAAGTAACAAATATAGATCTTTTTCAAGACTTCATATCCCTATTTCCACTAAAACCAAAATTAAAAGAAATCAGGAAGAAAAACCTTTAAATTTGATTGGGTGAAAAATATTTCAAATTTTAAAAAATAACCATGCTTGCTTTTAAAGCAGATTTTTCTTGAGAAAATAATATACTTTTTTCCAAGAAAAAACTTTTTTCATTGTTTAGATTTATTTTATTCAATTTTATAGCACTTAATAATTTTGTGGTATTATAATTGCAAATTTAATCATTTCCTCAAATTTGAAAAAGATTTGCGAGGGTTTTATAATATGACTAACTATCTCTTGATGTTTTGATCATTCAAATACGTTTTAACAATTACTTATTGCTTTTATAAAAAATAACCAATAGTATGACCATCTTTTATAATGAATTAAATAATTTCATCATTACAAATATTTTTGGTTTCTATCGTTTGCTATAACCATCAAATATATTATGTGCATTTAGTCACTGTATTAAATCCTATTTTGAAACTGCGCGAGTTCTATTTTAAGGGTGACTTTGAGTCGTAATTGAAACGCAACGATGGTGCGCGAGATAATTTACTCCAGTGGTATACGCAATACTAGTACAGTGAAGTTAGGGCTACTGCAAAAGATATAACACTCACGATATCCACATACATGGAGGATTTAAGGTAAAACCTTGTCTCGACGTCACGATCCTCCAATCTGGAAACCAAGGCACTGATATTAAATATATAGATACATATTATTTACTACTTATGTATATATAGGATATCTTGTATATATAATATATAATATCGAATCCCGAGAGATAAATTCTAAACAAAAATAGGTATAAATTTCTAGTTGGAATATACCCCAAATAAAGAAAAAATTACGAAATCTAATTTTGTATGTAATCCCCCAGTTCAAAAAATGCATTCTCTTGTTGCCTAAATCTACTAAGTTATGAATCTCTGAATTTCCATCTTTTATTCCAATAACAATTGTCTTGGGGGAAAGTTTCCCATTGATTTTTAGGACTACATAAGGGCTGACATTGAAATAATCTAAAATCTTCTAAAGAAGTAATATTCAGAGCTTCATAGTTAAATCAGTGGCAGAAGAGTAGGACTTTATTCAAAAATGTTAGCGTCTCAAAAATATTTTCATTTATATAGTTTTTTAGTAAATTCATTTCATATTGAAAGACATTTGAAGCAATTTATAAAGCATTGAGATGTTTAAAGATTACTAGAACTATTTGTTATTGTTTAAGCTCTTTCATATATATTGATAATTTAAAAAAATAGTAGAATTTCATATATATTGAAATGGTTTTAAGCCATTTTAACTCTTTAATACGTTTAATTATATGGTCACAAATGGAAGATTTGCACAGTTAATGTGTGGCTCAATGTGCTTTAGTTAATGTGTGGCTCAGAGGTAAAGTTCGTGCTTCAAAATACAAGGCTGGTGGTTCGAATGCCAGTCAAGTCGCCTTACATTAAAGGGTAAACGCTAACAAATAATTTAACTTAATATTATATAAACTTCTAGAGCTTTTTATTACCTTCTTTATAATTATAGATTATTCAGTAAAAGTATACATTCTAAGTTCCACAAGCAGTGGAATGTGTTCTCCGCCTGCATGTAGCGAATTACTTCGATTTAACAGTGTTACTTCATGAACTGTTAATATTTGGATCTTCATGACAATATTTTACTTATATATTATAGAAGCGAATTACATTTATATAAGTAATATGATACATTTTCTTATGCTTGGGAATAGCGATTAAAATGACCTTTGATCGTAGTTGTGAGTAAGCGGGAAACGAAGTAATTCTAATGTTAAATTACATGAATAATTATCTAATAATTAAACAGTATAGTACTATAATTTCATACATTTAAATACGTGTAAGTTCAGTTAACGTCACACTCATTTTATAAATAACTAAGTTAAATAATTTTGGAATACTTTAAGCCAAAAGTTCAAACACATACATTGTTCCCTTGAGGGTGTGCCGTGCAAGGAAAGTTCAGATTGCTTTCGGAATATTTAATTAAATCTAATTGATTTACTAATTAATTTGCGTCAGATCAGCAGTATGGAAAACCTCTTCTTCAGTATTAAATGGAGACCTAAATTCAAACAAAGCAGTTGAAATATATTTAGTTAACAGATAATGATACTTGTTTGAATGCAACCATTTTAATTTTTCTAATTGGCAATGAAAACAAATTGTCAGTTCAATAACATCAATATCTTGACCATCGCAATAATATTCAGAAATCAATTAATTTTCTTAAATATACCAATATTATCCTCACATTCTTAAGTTTGTTTTCAAGTTTCATTTTTTTTGCTGTAGTTGCTTTGATTTGTTTTTGAAAATTTGATATGAATTTTGGCATCTATGGAGCCTCTAATGACCTTCATTTGTCTAAAATTGTTGCATTTGAAATCTCCAATTTTGAGAAGAAAAAAGAAATGTGATATTTGTTTTTGAGAATTCCAAAAAATATTTTTAGAGCTAAATTTCTAGGACTAATCGAGATATTCACATTTTAGAATAAATTCTAAAAGACCGTTCTTCAAAATTTATCGGAAATGATGTATATTTAGTTCTCGGAATTCATTCATGGCCATAAAAGACAATTAGAATGGTTTCATTTTAATAAATGCTGGTGTTAATAATTACAAAACGATACACCTTTCTTTTCTAAAGTTTTTCATATTACAAATTCAAAAAATAAAACCCAAGATAAACCCCTAAAAATATTTTTATTCATAAATAATTAATTGGATTCATTGATGATAACTTAAGTACAAAAAGGTTATTGGTATTCTTCGAAGAAATGGTTAGATGGATTAATCCATCTAACCATTAAACGTTTTCAAACAGAATAACTGAAAATAAAACTTTTGAAATTGTAAATAATTCTACCTATTAAAACAGTAATTGAAATTCAAGGATATTGATATTCGAAGGATTAATCTAGGATTAACTTAGACACGTGTTGGCCTGGAGGTAAAAACTTGGCTTCGATATCAGAGAGTTTCTGGCTCCAGACCCGATTCCACCGAATAACCATCTCTTAAGAGGGTCTGGTGCATGTTAAATCCATTAATGCCAAACGTTTTCACCCTGGTGTAGCCTAGAAGTTTGGAGAGTGGTTGCTAACCCAGATGTCATCACGTCATCTGAACGCAGATCAAAATTACAAGGTCTGTCCCAAAATAGCCCTAGTATTGCTTTAGAAACGGAGAATAATATATAATATATATAAACTAACTATAATATATTTAAACTAAACTAATATCAAGTTAGTTTCAAAAATTTAATTTAACACAAAGGGACAAAAAGCACATCTTGGTTCTATAGACGTGCTTAACTTTTCAAAAGTTTTGGAGATCATTCTGCTGTATTTCAATATCTGAATTTCATTTTTAAAATTCTGGTGATTTCTATATCGAATAATCGTGAAAAATACTTTCGTAATTTTATTTTGCGTGCCGATGTTTTAGTTTATAACATGGTACTTTTATTGCAATTTAGAAATATTTCAACTAGAAATGCAGCCGTGAGAAAGAACATCATTTATTTATAATTATAAAAAGTTCTTTGTTTTACTTATCATTTATTCAGGAGTTTATATTTATTACTAATGATATATAAAAGACTGAAATATCTAATACTATAATACGAGGAATGGTTGCCAAGTCGAAAATCGCCCCAGAATTAATAAACTCCTGTAAACTTGGGAGTCTGGGGTTTTTGGCCACGAGGAATCGATTGGCGCTGGTTTTGAAGCGCTACGGTCGAGCAGTTAGGAGTTACAGATAGGATATTTTCAAACTTTATTAGTTCACCATAATGGCTACTTAAATTTTCAAGTGGTAACGTGCTGCCATCTATAGCCAATATGGCGAACAAATAAAGTTTTATGTTTATGCTGTTATAGGTTTATAATATGTTTCTTATGTATGTATATATGTTTGGTTTTTCTAAATAAATTTGTCAAAAATATTGAACTTCAACACACTTCAATCTTTACCTTTACTTTACCTTTGTATAGAATAGTTCCCTTTCCAAACTCTAACTTTGTTTAGAATAGTTTACAATGGTGCACTTTAACCGGTTATCTTTTCACCAATGGTTTCACAAATTTTCTTATGGCATGTATTGTTTTGATAAATCACAATTGAAAATTTAAATCTTCGAGTTAGCTTCGATACCTGTTTTCTCCGAGCGGAGCTCGGTCACCCGCTGGTATTTATGTAATCGTAGCTATGCAGAATATTAAATGAAAATCATATAGAACTGTTTAATGCGTTACTTGGTTAAATTGCTAAATTATTTTAAATGTAATTAGATTTAATAGATAATTAGACAATTTGAATATTAAATGTGATAATTTTTTTATATTATCTTGCTGATATAAGTAAAATGTATATTAGAAGGATTTACATGAATGTGTAATTATAATTCCTGTAATAAAGATGTATTATAAAAATTATTAATATCTAAAACTTTAGATTAATAAAAAAAAACTTTTAGATGTCTATTATGTATCATTTCTAATCACTTCTTTATTTTTGGAAGAAAAAGATTTTAATTTGAACATAATATGATTAAGTGAGGAAATTTCACAGAATATTTTAATAATAATCGATATTTTGTTTTAAAGCTGAAAAAGTGAAAACTTATATCTTATTCATAAGTGTGATTATCAATTTCCTTCTTAAATTGAATTACACAAAGAAATTATATACTAAGTAAGTCAAAATTTATTTGGAATCATTGAAAGATGCAAATTAAGTAAAAAAATATGGGGCTTTCTTTTAAGATGATTTATCAAGGTGTTTTGCATAACATTTAGAGAATTAAAAAATAAATGTTATTATCTCAAATTCATATTAAGGCCATGAATGCAATTTAATACTACAGTTTAGTTAAAAAGGGATAATAACTTAGAAACAAAGATTTCCTCCTCACAAAAACAAATGGAAGGCATTAATTCCAACATCAATTTTTAAACTAGAATTTTGCTCATTATTAAAAGCCTTTTTTTTTAAATTTATGATAATTTAAATTAAACAAAGATTATTGCTTTTTCATTCGAAACGCTTTCATTGCGCCTTGACTTCACGCAAAAAAATTGCTTACCATTCACTATGTATACTTCCTCAATAAAACTCATTCTTTGAGGGAATAATTTTACAGAAATATACAAGGTGATTATAATTAAACTTCCGTGATAAACAGCATCATACAACTCAAACGGATGAACGGATGAATTGAAATTGGTATGTAGACTATACATGTGATGCGCTCACGGAATTTCGAAAAAAAAAGTTTCCGAAATGGCTACTAGGGGACGCCTTTTCGGGAAAAAGAATTTTAGCACAATAAACCTCCAACACGGAATACAGAAACATTATTAAAATTTATTGACTAGTTTCTGATAACCTTGTTATCGAACTATGTTAAGTAAAGGAAAGGGGAGAAATAGCAGTACTTTTTTTGAGAAAAACAGTCCTTTTTGCAGAAATAAGAACAGATTAGAAAGAAATTGCACAAGTGGAGCAGTTTTTTATCATGTCTAGGATGATGTAGGAAAAGGTGCTATAGGTGACCACCCTCATTCACCTGCAAAAATTCAAGCCGATGGACAGTTTGTTCAACAGCAGATCGTAACTGATCAGTTGTGATGCTTCGCACATGAAGCGTTATGGAGTTCTTGAAGTCATTCAATGTCGCAGAAACCGTAGTAACCGTCATTATTACAACGGGAAACATCCTTATGAAACATAACAACGATAAAAAACGCTTCTTATCCCAACCTGTTTTGCATAAAGCTTCCTCTATTTTGTAAGCATACAAAATCCGACATTTTTTCTTAAAATTGACAGCTTTTCCCGGTTTTATATTTTATTAATCATAATTGTTTCTGTATTCCATTTTAGGCGTTTATTATGTTAAATTTAATGGGGGTTTTTTTGGAATAGGCACCCTCTGGTGGACATCTTGAAACTTTTTTTAATTCCGTGAACGTATCTCGTGTATAGGTCATGGTATATCTTATATATATATACATACCAAACTTCACTGCAATTCGTTTATCCATTTGCGTTGTAGGATGCTGTTTATAGTGGAAGTTTAATTATAACCACCCTGTATACATGAATTCAAAGCAATTACATATGAAGATTCATTCAAAGTAACATTAATTGACACAAAATATTGACTTTCCCAAGTTAAAATGTTTGTCTTTGCAGAGGGTTTCGATGCATTTTTTTCCCTTTTTTAGTGTTTCCCTTTTTTACTTTTTTTAGTTTAGTTTTTCTTAAATGCCAAGATAAAGAAACCATTGATAAGATTGAAATGTCTCCTTCAGTCAAAAGATTGCGCTTCCAGAACCTCTACTGTTTTTGTAATTATCTCTGAAATAATTCAGGATCGAAAAAGAATGTGTAGGTTGATTTTAAATATGTGTTTAAAAATGAATTTAATTACTAAACCATGGAACTGTTTCCTAGAATCCTTTGTAGACGCCTCGTAGTTTAAAAGAGACATGGCATTCTGTGTTCATTGAGTCATTAATGGGACATATGTCGCTTTGTGGGACCTCTATGAAGGCTTGTTGTACTTTTCAAAAAGTTTGCCACTAGTCTATTTGGGATAGAAAGTGAAGAGCCTTTTTTTCAACGTATATCCAGATGTGTTTTTCTTTTTTGGTATTTGAAGAGTTTATTTAGTTCATAATTGAATGTTAGCATCTCTAAGTGCACGATAGATAACGGTTGAGGCATGATATTCCCCATTTTCGAAAAAGAATAAATCCTTAACCACGATTTCATTATCGATATCAGGATCGTTGTATAATTATTTTTACATACATTAAGTATATAAAGAGTAATTTCTGTAATCATTAAAAATTCAAGCCTCAGATTTTGTCAAATCTGCTGGTTTGAGATCTCCTTGACTTTTAGACATTGTTCCAATTATTAATATGTGTTTTATCTGTCTACCTAACTGGGAGCAAAACAATTCTAAAATGTATCAATTTAGAGGGATGAAATTTGGTATATGATATTTTACAACGTATTTATAGATTTCTATCAAAATTTGAAAGAGGTGCATTACGAGGAATTCTATCATACCAGTGCTCGAAATATAAAGGAATAATACAACCGCAAAACGCATTTAGATGTATAAAATTTAATACACATATTTCATATCTAAAGCTCAGATACGTATAAAATTTGGGAAGAAATTCGTTAAGGTATTGACCGAATATCTATCGGCACCTTTGCAAGAATGTAAATTTGAAATCTCAAAAATGCAATAAATTAAACATAGGAAATTCGGTACATAATTTTGGGAATCCATTATAGTTTTGTGTTAAATTTTGCTTTTATCCATCGTCATTATCGATTAATCATCAAAAATTACACACTAATAGGGTATTAATAACTAGTACTTACTAACAGAATAGGGTCAATAATGCACAATTAAACTCATTGGAGATAGTAAAGGAAAATTTGGTAGAAATAACTTCTGCTGGTTTTTATAATATATTTAGCTCGTCTGGATGACAAAAGATCTTATATTTTTACCTATAACATTTTATTGTTAATTTAAGCTTTCAATCTTTAATAACAGCTTAATATGCATGATTCTTATATTGAATCTATTACAAATTATGAATTAAATAGCGTGAGTATTGAAAGAATATTGGAAAAAAGTTCTTTATATCATTTAAAACATTTTTCATCTTGAAATTGCCTGTCTATCTATGATAATTTAAAAATTAACTGTCTATAATGGTTGATGAATATCGCGTATAAATAATTCGAAAAACCTTTTACATATTTTATTTACGCACAAAATGTTCTATTCCAGAGTTTACAAAAGACTTTTTTTAATTTAGAAAGAAATTTATAAAACGTGATTTAATATTAAACGTGTGCAAAATTGAATTTTGCAATGTATCCACTTTTTTAAATGGAAATAATTCGCTACTACTATATAAAACTAAGTAGTGCTTCTAAAAGATTTGAATAAAAATCCATATAAATTTGCCATATTAACATAGTAATCAATTTAAAATTTTCACAAAATATTTAGCAAGATATTGCTAATTTTGAATCCAAAGCTTCAGAAACATTCCTTTATCGCATCAATCCGATTCCAGTAACTATCGTCTCTGGAAAACTTTAATGCGAATTCTAAAGTTTTACGCTTATAATTTACTCTCTGTCGAAAACTATTAGTAAAGTTCCGAAAAGTTATCATTTTGAAGGATTATCGTGAACAAGGGAGACATCAATTGTGAAATCGGACTTCCATCTGACACCAGAGCCTCATTTTCAGCAGCATCTTGATTAGAATCCGAAGCTGTTTTGATGAAATGAAGGGTGATAATTGACTGTAATTCGAACTAGATGTGCAAATATTAACTCATTTCGGAAATGCCGTATCACTGCTTACTTTGTTTATATCTAGAATTTGCCATAACTTTTACTTCCTCGTATACAGTTAAAAAGTATTTTTATCTTATAAAAATCTAAATATAACATTTTGATGAATCTTGCGTCTGCTTGTCTGTGAACGCCATAACTCAAAATATCTTTCAATTAGGCGGATGAAATTTGATATATCGTCTTTACACAATTTTTTTTAATTTTTATGATCTTTTGAACGAAATTCATTCAGAGACTCTCTGCCTTCTTGGTTTTCCAAATGTAAATTAATGCATTAACTACAAAACAAAAAGAGCTCGATGGATAAAATTATTCAAACCGATTTAACATCGAAAGAGTATATTTGTATTTAACCATTATTTAGAATCAGATCCTTCAAGGACTGAACTGTATGTAGGTCTGTCCTTTACATGCAGATTAAAGTGATGATTCAAAAATGGAACAATTAGATAAATACAATTTGATATACAGATTTATTATTCATGATTTTGATATCATATTTGGATACAAGTTAGTCAAGATGGTTGTCCATTTTTCGATCTGTTTTTTCGAAAGCACAAAGATAACTCATAAACGTACGTAAATGCTAGAATAAAAATATAAAAATTTGGTTATTGATCATATGACTTCAGTTGTCGTTCAGTTTCAACTTTTTGAAGGAAAAAAGACTTCAAATTATATGATTTCTTGTTTGGTACTTATGAAAACTGCATTACAACCAATATTAGCCAAAAATTCCATGCTATAAGGCTGTTTCATAATATTATTCATTAATATCATGTAGTTACTAATACACAAGCACTTCTATTAGAGGGTATGTGAGATGTTTCGTGTAGACCTACAGGTGTAATGTAACATTTTTATTGTTTACGTTTTATTTTTATTGTTAACGTCAGCCAGACTCGCTTATACGGCGATTCTTCGGTGGAATTGGGCATCGAACCTGCAAAACTCCGGTATCGGAGCCAAGATCTTACTACCAGGCCACCTCGCCCCTTGTAATTAAAACTCAAAAATGATTTAATAAAGTCTCAAAATCTCAAGTGCCTTTGATTTTATATTAGAGATTGGAATAACCATAAATGTTCCAAATAGGATTTATCATCTAATTAGGATATAAAATAAATGATAAATGATGTTAACCAGTGGTTATGGGAAAAGTTAATACTTGATGCTGTAGTTGTTTTTCTCTTTATTAATTTTGATGAGATTACTGTAGCAAATTAAATTATGAAAATTCATATTTTATCAAAAAAAATACAAAACGATACAAAAATCAAAATGAAAAGTTTTAGAAAATCCTTATTAACACAGCCTTAGGTTTCATTTCTCTGCTCTTTCTTTATCTTTCAGATTTCTTTTTATTTTTCCAGAGATATAAAATGTAGTTACCACAAATTTCTGATATTATTTCAATTCCCTTTATAAATAAAACAATAAAGGAAAATGTAAATGAAAACATCCAACATTGAAAAAATGAAATGTAAAAATTTGAGACAAATTTATTTATGCAGACTAAGCCTTCTAAGAAAAACGGAAAATAATGAATGAACTCGCAGAAATATGAAAAATGATTAAAATACTGTTAATGGCAATTGTTAATAATTAAATCATTTAATTTATTAATTGTTACAAATTAATTTTAAAAATTTCAAATGGAAATTATGTACATTGATAGTAAATTAATATGCAAAAATTCATTTTGACATACATTATATTTATTTCCAAAATTCATTAGAATAGTAAAAAAGTAGTAAATGTCATTGGAAGGTGACGCAAATTCTGTTGGTGCCCCCTTCGAATGACGAGTAAAAATAGATGTCAATGAAGCAAAAAGGGTTTAAGCCTTTGATACATTTATATCTATCTAATTCTTACATATCTTTCTCTCTATCTAAACAAATCGTGGATCAAGCGTTATTATGAGGACATTATTTATTTTTATTTTTTTAACTTTTACAGAAAAAATCTCTGATTACAAATACTAGGTTCATAAAAGTTCATTATATATTTTCACCAATTTATTCTGTCATATATACTCAAACAGTAACAACCATTTTAAGTTACAGTCAAAATTTACGCAAGCATTGTATAATAAACCAGGTGATTTTCTTTAATGAAAAGAATAATAAAAAATTCTGATACAAAAAGGTTACAAGATTGATTGAAATATGCTTTTAAAAGAACAAAAAGAGCCAGAAGTTCCAGTGATGCATGGAATCAACTAAACACAGCACTCTTTGATCAGTGATTCATTGAGGAAACATAGCCTTTTGCAATCACATTCTATGGATAGTAAAAAATCACTCAATGCCGTTCTAAGGGGGGGGGGATGAAATGGGTGTTATATTGTCACTTCCACCTTTTATAAAAAGCATGAATTGATCTTTTCAGAAGCCGAATCAATACAACTAATGACTGAAAGGAGAAATCAATCTTCTAGATATGACACTTCACTGAAATAAATTATTTTATTCTGCTATTTATGCTAAGTCTAAAATATATATATTCTGGTGTTTTTTTTTTTTTTTTTTTTTTTTTTTACAAAAGTCGAGTTTTCTAAAGAGATGAAAAAGAATATTTATCATGAGGCTTCACGTTTTGAAGATTCAGAAATGAGTAACTAATAAACTATATCATTTCTTTAATAAAATTGTACAATTAATATTTAAATTATGCCAATGCTCTATAAATTTTCTTATTTAGCTTTAGCTAACTTTCCCAAACATACATATATACAAAGTATTCCAGTTTTTTCAGAAATTTTGATAAATCTCATCGATTCAGACATACTTCAGTCTAAAATTATAAAACTTTCTATTTTTTTCAATTTTTGGAATCATCTATGTTTGTGGAAATGATAACTGAAGAGGTTTTCGAGCTAGATCAGTGATATTTGATGTATGATAATTACACCAAATGTCTTGAATCCTACTAACTTTTATATGAAACATAGCTATATAAAGTAAGTCTTTCTGTTGTTTTGTTATCTGAATGGGATAGCAAGTAACATGAAAATTAAATGGCTAAAATTTGATTCATAATCTTATCACTGGCATTGTAAATCGGTATCTAATGTTAGAAGAAATCCATCGATTTGTTAATTGTCTATAGGCTTCTATATTCGTGAATATGTAAAAACAGAAATAACAATTGTTTAAATAAATAAAATTTGGTATTTTGTCCAGCAGACGAAATTACAGATTTATATGAAATTTTTGTTTCAAGTAGATGTAAAATTGATTGAAAGATCAAAATGCTTATTCATATTTTTAATAGCACTACAAAGCAAAAAATATATATACTATAATGTTGGCATTTTGAGAAGAAGCACTCCTCATTCAATCTCAACTACCCACTATACAATCAGTTAATGCCCCATTTTATAAGGAAAATAGAATAGAATTGACAAAGTAAAGGAGAAGAAAGAGGACATACGAACCATGAAATCTCAAAACTCCGATCAATGCCAAAAGTATCCCCAATTTTCGAAATTTTTTAGATTCGCTTTGTTCAAATCGAAGCAAAAATTATCGACATTTATTTCAATAATTATTTTTTATAAATCTAATTTATAATTTCAGTGTCA
The DNA here is from genome assembly GCA_026543055.1 of Argiope trifasciata. Classification (NCBI taxonomy): domain Eukaryota; kingdom Metazoa; phylum Arthropoda; class Arachnida; order Araneae; family Araneidae; genus Argiope; species Argiope trifasciata. The sequence goes on from JAPMOQ010058975.1 coordinate 4,259,863, forward strand.
ATAGATAGAAACTTGTATCTCTCTTGGTACTTCAGAAACGAATACGCATATACAACAACACAAGAAAAAATTATAATTGCAAGGACACGAAAGAGATCGTGGAATGAAGGAAAATGCTGCGAGTATTCTACTCCACAAATAACATATGATTGCTGTATTTTGCAAAGATGAGTGGAGTCAACTTTTAATTAGCTATCTTCGATACAGAGGTTGCAAAATGAAGCACGTCGAGAATTGCAATTACTCCTCTTGGATTCTGGTTAAATGGAAATAGCTTTGAAATTTCTCTCATTTCTCTAGATCAAATATGTTCGCAGTTGAATATTTTCCTTCATTTCCAGAAGAAAGACGGCTTATTCAGCAACATGTTGAAAATGTGAATGTGTTGAGAAGTGAACATGTTGAGAAGTGAATTTTCATGCATTGAAGAGTATATAGAACTATTATTTTTTCTCTTTCAATTTTATGAGTTCTGATACTTTGTATTTACAAAAAAATCAGTTGTAAACACTTACAAATAAAATTTCACAAAGTTTTGTAGGTAAATTTGAAAGTACTGTTTGTTGACGGATTCTGAGACGACTACATTTCAACGATTCCATTTCATTAAGGGGTGAGACGCAGAACGATGAGCAAATTGTATTGATTGATTAAAACAGAAATTTTATATTGAGATATAGCTGTATTCACAAAATGACAAATTGACAAAATCCCAAAAATAGTCACAAAATAACAAAAAATGACAAATTGACAAAGTCACAAAATTAAAAAAAATTAACAAATGAGTAAAAAAAATTCAATTATTTATGCCATTGCGTTTACATGCATGATAAAGTGCAGTCTTAGGGACGGCAAATCTTTTGACATGTTTGGTTCAAAGTCCTATAAGATTCTGCAAATTTACCTCTGAACCATTTTTTATCTATCTCTTTGTTTTGTTGTTATTAAGTTTGCTTTTATTCAAACATGTTAAACATTTACATGTTTCCACTTAAAGTACTCAGTTCAAAATTTGGTAGTGATCTAAAAATGTGGTATTAAGTCAATGTACCATATTTTATCAGTCTAGTTTAAATACGGTTTTGAGTATCGGATTTATATATAGATACATTTCCAATAACGCGTTCTTCCAAACTCAAACACACAACAAAACAACTAGTAGAAATCTAGATCTGTCACCGGGTCTGTAAAGTAACAACAACATATTTCGATTTTTTTTAATATTACAATTCTTTCTTATTGAATGCTTCATATACGAAAAAATAATCATTGTGGGAGGTCTCCCTGGGTCTTTCTCTCGTACTCTCTAATAAAAGCTCATTTCTGCAGTTCATTTAAAAGTTCAGTTCATGCAATTTTATCAAGAAACCAACGCACATTCACATGACGTAGATCTGTAAAGTCCTTATTTCCATTCCTCTCGGTTAGCTTTATCTTTCTTTAATTGACTGGAATATTTTTAGTATCGCTTCATAGTAAATTGTCAGTAAAAGAATATTTTCCAAATTTTTTTTCTCAAGTAGGAATGATCAGAATTTTAGGAGATTGCGACTAACTAAATTAATAAGGAAAAGAAATATATTCTACATGAAGAGAGATTAAATATCCCAAATGCTCATTAAAAATATGAATAGCAATTCACAGTGAAAGGAAACAATTAAAGGTTGCATGCATTTCATGCAATTATTCATCACTATTTATTTGAATTATCTAGTGAATAAAACATTCTACATAATATGATAACTATCAGTTTTAATGAAGAATATAGATTGGCCTGTAATTAAACCATATTAATATAGTTTGAATTGATGTTTGCTCATTCTGTGCATACAAATCATACATAATATATAAACAAAGTCTGCAATTAGATGACACACAAAATCGTATTATACCGAACTCTCAGTATTTCAATATATTAAATATACCAATTTTATCAAGAAACCAAAATTGTTATATATAACTTTTTAAAAATATATTGAAGTTTTAATGGTATTTAAATTTATAATATAGATTATTATTAAGTAGCCTGGAATGAACTTTTGGGAATTATTTTCTCTTTGTTTATCTCAACAAATAATAAAAATGAATGTGTGCATGTTTTGTCTCTCTACAAGTCAAACCATTTGACCTACCCTTATCATATTATCACATAAATATCTGGAGAATGAAAATGTGCACGTCCGAACAAATTTTTCAAAATATTAGACTTTTAATTAACTGGAAATTGTGATAGATTTTTGTTTAAAAAAACTTCCAAAAGTATTATTGTAAAAAATAATTTTACACTGTTATAATTTTAAAAAATGCACTACTATATAATGCTACCAATTAAATTTTTGCTGGTATTTGGCAAATATTCAAAAATATTTGTTTACCTAATTTTCAAGAATAGATTATATTATTGTACTGAAATTCAATCCAATTTCATTGTTTCCTGAAATGATTAATCACGAGTCTTTCTTCCATTTTTGAAATCCAAAGAAAAAGGAATTTGTTAGATATCTGTATATAGTTTACAAGATTAAAAAAAGTGAAGCAATAATACCTCGAAAATTAGAAGATGGATAAACCGAACACATATAGCATCACATGCTTTCAGGATCGTTTGATGTTATGGAACCGGTCTCTCAATAGAAAGTTTCATGTAAACTATAAACAGAATTCAACTAAGACAGTTAAAATAACTGATATCACCGTATCGTTATCATTTCACGTAAACAATAAACAAAACTCAAATAGGAGAATTAAAATTACATGGCGTCACCATATCTTTATCATTTCACGTAAACAATAAACAGAATTCAAATAGGACAGTTAAAATAACCAAATCATCATCAAGATTCAAACAAAAGATTCCTTATATATTTATAAATATCAATTCAAATTTCGGGTTTGATATAAATTTATGCTAAGTTCAATTTCTTTGGAATTTATGAAACTTAACCATGTGACTCCTGAAGGCATTCGGAAACTTAAAGCAGATGCACACAGAAGTTTGTAAACAAACAGGTTATGTAAAATGCATTCAACAGCTTTCAGCACATTTATCATCAACATAAAGAGGGGGGGGGCAACATAATAGAATTAATGACTAATTAATGCAATTCTTGATAAAAGTTCAACAATTGTCATTCTTTTGTTTGGACTGAGAATGAAAGATAAGTTAATGTACCGCAGAAAGAATATGTTTTTAAAAAATTAGTTCTTCTCTAATGCAAGACCCCTATTTTTGTTACAAAGAAATAATTACACGAATAGATTCATACCATTTTTTTTCATTACATTCACTCATCAATTTATTGTATTCTTGCTCTTTATCTTCCTCTTTTTATTTCCCTCATTCAAATCCTCAAAAAATTATATATATATATATATATATATGATTCTGTCATCATTTGAAGTTTAAATGCTAGCAAAAACAATTACATTTAAAACAGAAACCGACCTTCCAATATTGAATTTACACGCCCAACTTGGCATATTTAGTATTCAGAGGGTTAATGGAACTTTTAACCCAAAAGCTATGTGACAAATTCCATAATTCTCCAAGAAATATAAGTAGAAATCGCCTACTATTTAATAGTTTACTATAATAAAGTGCAAAATCAAATTTTAAAGTCCTATATATCATCCGATGTATATTTTTCTTTGTTTTTAGAAAAATATATAAAACGATGAAGTAGAATTTTATGGGAACTCTACCAATTTTATTGGGATGTTATCTGAAGCAATTTAAATTGTCTTAGTAATATATATATTTGTCTTTAGTAAATTAAAACTTTATTACTTTCATTTCAAACGTTTAAAGTAAAGATAAAAGTCTCGAGAGTGTAATAATTTAAGGAGTTTGCCGAAATAACTTTCGGAACTGTTTTATAGACCATTTGAACATTTGAATGAAAGCCTAAAAGGACGATAGTTCAACGCATACGATAAGTTCAAAAGCTACATGAAGCATTTACATTGGGGAATATCAATTCCACACCATAATCTCATGACAGCTATTTTGAGATCTTCTGTTGCTTTAAAGGCAACGATTATTCTTTCTTTAAGACAATTTGAATTTCAATCTTAAGATAAATGTGAAAAGCGTAAGTGTAGCTCAAAATATTTTATAGTCTATTTTTTGCTTAGTGAGGTTTATAAAAATTCCAAACAAATCATTAGGAATCATATGTAAGAGTCAAGACGAAATCACAAATAAATATAGACACATTTTTTATAATAACTAATTCATAGAAAACTAATTTATATAAGAACAAAGATTGAATACAAAATTTAGATAAGAACAAAGGTTGAAGAGCCAAATAAATAAGAGCGTGTCTATTCATTTAAAACATTAGAAAGAGATCCCTAAATTTTTTACGCAATTCAAATTGCCAAGTTAGTTAATTGGACGTATAATTGAAAAAATACTTCTATGAAATGAAGCATGGTTGATTAATATATAGAATTTTAATTATAATACTTTTCATGCTAAATTATTTTTTTCATTCACATTCAAGACCTCGCATCATAGTATTTTAGTTGAAATTTACTGCACCATCTTTCATAAATTTTTATGAAACATCTCCTCCATAATTTTGTTTACGTATGGAACGTCAACTAATGTCAGTGATTGTTCACGCAGTTAGCCCATCCCTCCAAAAAAAACTGTTGCATGAATATTGTTTTTTTTTTGTTTATTTCCGCAACATGCCCTCACCCATTCAGAAAATAGGAAATTGCTTGTCAATGAAGAGAAATATAGCAGATATATTATTGTAAGAAACCGATGAAATTTCTCACTTAAATATAGTCATAATGTTATTTTATTTATTCATTTATTTAGTGCTCAAAAGTAGTTCAAAGATTTTTTGCAAGCACCATTATTTATTGTAGTTCCTTTTTTTACAGTCGTTGTGGTGGGAAAGTTAGAATATGCTAGCTCAGATTTCTTTCATGTCGTCTGATAGTGGTTCAATACTACAACATCCATATTGGAATTGCCTTGGCCTTGTTACTGAGTGGGACATTTATATGACTAAACTTATCTAATTCTTGATTATTATATCATATTTGGTTACAAACTGTGATCAAATATTGATTATCGTTTTTTTAACAAAAGCAACTTTTTAAGATTTTAAAAGATGTTTAATATATTGTAGATATGCGTTTTGTAATTACTGTTCACAAAATTAAACACTTTGCTTTTATTTGACATTCGTGAAAACTAGTTGGAATTTTTTTGAAAATATATAGGTATACTTTCATTTTTATAAACGATTTCCTAGGTGTATAAATCATAATTAGCAGAATACTGGATATAAAAGAGCACATAAAGTTACAAAATCATTTACAATTAATTTCTGTTTGGAAGGATCTTTTGTCTGATCTTTTAGAACAAACACATCCTATTTTCATCATTTTAAGAGTACCTGTCAAGCATGTTAATTTATGTTAGAAAAGTCAAAATGAAAGGAAACAAAGATTAAAAACAAATAACATTAGATATGCTTTTCATAAACGGATGGAAAAAGTAATCCACATTTTGCAGTAAAATTATCTAATAAACGGCTGTAACGAAAACGTGTAAATAATTATAATAAAATAAATATGAATTTCTCCTAAGAAATAATGAAAGAAATACTTTAAAACTTCTAAACTAGAACTACTAATAGAAAAAACTAACAAAACCCCTGAAAAACATGTTTTTTTATTCTTCCTTTTTTACAATCACTATTAGCATCAAAGATTTTATTTACTGAATTGGTCACAAAATTAACTGAAACCGCTACACTAGATGTATTTAGTACTCTTAATACAGAATGTCGCTAGTGAAAACTCAGTTTGTAATAACCTTTTCCCTGCAAGGTATAAAGACATTAATTCATATGCTTTGACTTTAGAATATAGTCGAGAATGTGAAACGTCAATGTGTATTCATTGTTTATTGCTTTAAATGAAGAGTATCATAGAAAGAGCTACAATTTTTGCTTCAGTTTATTTGAAAAATGATGTTTAACGTGTAAGATTTATAATTTCAAAGGCTGATTGCTTGTTGAAATATTCATGGAAAAGCTCCTATAACGAATAAAAGAAAATCTTACGAGTTAAAATCTTGTAAATATACACTTAGGGATCAAAACATACGATGCAATTTAAAATATATGTCTGCGCTTTAATCATTTAGCTTGGTAAAAGAAAAATACTGCACAATAGTTATCCTATTGTATTATTCTTAAAGAAATGTGATCAACGAGTAAATAGTTTCATGTATGGGTGTGGCCCGATATTTTCACACTTTTTCTAATAAGTGAACGGGATCTTAAGAGACTTGGTGTGCCCATTTTTTTACATTAAAATGTAAGGCAATTCTTTTTGGAAAATTCTTAACAATACATATGATTTATAATGGGTATTAATCAGCTGCTACATGTTGTAAGTGTTCTTGAAAGTTTTATTTGAAACAACAAAACAATACTTTTTTAATAAATGTAACAATGCATTTTTCGTGAGAAAGCTCAATCAAATCGAAAGAAAAACATGGTTTTTATAAACATTTCTGTAAAGGATGGTAAGATAAATTATTTTCCTAAAAAAGTGCTGGTTCTTTATTTAAAAGAAAATAAATAATAATATATATTTTAAAAACAATTCAAAATGAAAACCTTTTGATATAAAAGATGTTATTTATAGTGCATCAAAAAAATTAGAATGCAGTTTCCAGATCAATTAATAGACGTGAGAAAGATTTTTAGAAAATAAAGTCAAGCTGAAATAAAACATGTCTATCATGTTGCATTGACGTAGTAAGTTTTGTAAAAACTTTACATTATTATGGATAAACAACTGATACATAAAAAAAATTTAATGATGTATACATTTTTTTCCAAAACTCCCCATTGGGTCTTTCTGACCTCAAGTATAAATATGAGGGGCCTGATTTTAAGAATGGTGCTGAGCCAGGTTTCACCTAGGATAAAAGAAGAGTAGCTACCTTAAAATAAGTAGGTTTTTGTTTCCTTTGGCTGCATAATAACGGTATATAGAGGCGAATTTTCTTTTCATGGCATTATGAATCAGTTGGAAGCTAAGGGTAATACTTTTGCAGTACTGAATATTACCAGAAGTGGTTAAGTTAGGCATATTTAATGGATCCAGTTGAAGGGGTGCGGGCAATTTTCGTAATGTTTCAAAATAGCGACTCCAACATTTTTATTGATTGTTTTCTTTTAAACTGTATAAAAATATAGATATTTTGTTACTGTATTTATAGTATCGTACGACGGAATTAAATTAATTCATAGTACTTAACTATTGATAACAACTTTTAAAATATTTGGAACGTGTATGCTATAGTAGTAGTATAAACGTAAAGCTAAAAGGAAATCATCTCTGAAGAATACATGAACAATGATTAATTTTCGATTTTTTTAAAGTTTTGATATTCAAGGACATTCAGAGTTATGCAGGAAACATATCAAAAATTAAAAAATAAGTTTAGGATTTTTTTGACAATGTAAATACCTTGTGATAAGCGCGCTTAACTTTTAGAACTTTCATTTTTCACTTTCATTTCAGTTTTTAAGTGAATAGAACACCATTTTTTTACATATTTTTTTCGAGTAGATGGAGTTTAATACAATTAAATATATAATCTTGTATTATATTTTCAATTGTATATTATTCAAATATATTAATTCATTCAAAACAAGTTCCGAATTTAAACTCTTTCAAAAATCTAATTTCAAATATTTTCGCATACTCGTACCTAACGGGAATGCTGTTTAATTCAAGCAAAAATATGTGGCAAAATTTTAAAACCGTGTATAAAATGAACAAGAGCAACATTTCGAGATTATTGAGTTTTAAAAATGTATGTATGCTAACGAAATAACAAAAAATACCAGAAGAAAAAAATTCTTTCATGATAAATTTTCTTACAATATTAAGCGTAACATTTTTAAATATCATATAATCAAAACCTTTTAAGAATTCAAAATAAAACATCTTCACATTTAATGTAATCTGAAAAAATTTCATCAAAATTAGGAAACTTTTAACTGTTTACGTGCTCACTCCTTTTTTGGAGATCGATAACTTTTAGGCTTAAAATATTAGAAATCAAATTTGAACAATTATTTTCCTAATAAAATACATAAATTACTAGCCATTTTTCAAGTTAATAATTTGAACATTAATGAAATGTGTTTATGTCAAAATCGTACTATATCTCGAAATAAAGAAAATTTGATTTCTTGCGTCACGAAACAAAACCGGATAATTTTACCGCATTATTAAATTAAAATCACGTCTCTGCCCCATGTTCGTGAACGTGAGAGAATTATCAGTGTTTCGAACAAGGAATAGGTGTGGTTAAATAGACAGCTATTTAATTACACTTGAAAATTATGAAATAAATAATCTCATAAATTCATCTTCCCAGTAATAAAGTTTCTGAGCAAATTTCCTGATGACAGGAAGCACATTATCTGGAATTTGTCCAAGGACCAATTATAATTCAGGAGACATGAAAAATGTACAGTTTTATGCATCTACAGCTTTATTTCTATTTTCTGTTTACTAAGTAGTTTTCAAAATTGATTTTGATACACTGACAAAACAAAACTTCTTTTTGGTTTTATTTTCAACACATAATGCTCTGTTTAGTTTGTATGTATTTTTTATTCAAAATCAGTACAAATAGATTTGAAACATTAAATCGAACTGGCAGATTGATGCTTCTTAAGATGATATACATACCATTAAACGTACATATTTTATGTGCAATAGAATTCATATAAGGCATATTCCTGTCATTGATGTTGTATAACATCAGTGAAATCGATATTCCGAACCCATTCTTCTTTGTTTGTAATGTCGAAAAAAAAGCTGGGCAATAACGAATTTTATAAAATTGATTGTTAGCTTAAATCGCGAAATAAATATCTGAAATTTTTCAAGCAGTCTGTAATTTAAAATGAATTTTCAAAAACTAAAACCTAGTGAGTGGGTTTGAAATCTTAAATTGGGGATAACATTGAAAAATGTACTCATCGGATATGTTTCTGCTTAAGAAATTGTACGTCTATAATTGGAAAAGATAAAGTAGATATTACTTTATCTGGCAATACGTAATTTTGAAATAGAAGATATCAAAATAAAATTTAAATGTAGCAATGATAATTATATTACCTCACTACTTAGCATTTCATTTAAATGTTGCTGATTTAATAATAATGTTAATATAATGTAAGAGAAAAATGTTAACAAATGTGATTCAAAGACATTTTCTATAATTAAATTCGCAAAAGTAAATGAGTGGTAAAAATTGCTTTTAAATTGAAAAATGCTTCTTTATCTAATGTAATATTCTTAATAAAGTAAATATTCCTATTCCTATAAAACATTCCTAATTTACTCGATTTAAATCAATTTAGTAAAAGAAAAGAACCTTAATTATACGTCACTGATTATCAGTATTTCCATCTGTAATTTTTTTTTAATTACTCTGCTTGCTGAAATGAAAAGGAATATAGATAATGATAACTTCAAGCTAAACTTATAAAATAGAAATATTTTATTAATTTGGTAATTTAATTTACTTATTGGAAATATTCGCATTCTTTCCACACAATGCAAATTTCACATTTAGTTAAAGCAATTTTGTGGAAGATATGAATATGAAATATTGAATTATCATTGAATTTGTATGCAGTTTTCTTTTTAAAAAGCTTAGAATTAGAACCTTAAATGCTAGCAGGGATTAAATACACGTGAGGTGAGTGTAAAATTAATTAAAAACTTTAGCCCAAAATCGAAAATTATCTTTGTATACTACCCAGCTACCAAAAGATGCTTTACAATATTGTACAATATTATATAATTATTCAATATTTAGTATTGGGATTATTGCTTAATATCATACAATATATGTATGCTGCTTGGGTAATTGCAATAACTATAAAACTGATTTTTATGTAAATATAAAATACAATTATATCATCGAATTTCCTTTAAAAATTACATTTTACAGAAAATATTAGAATAACAATTGAAATTTAATTATACAATCACTCATTATCCAGATTTATTCCAAGGTAAGAAAATAAATCTGCAAATGAATTCTTCCCAAATAAAAATATAAAGGTTTCGAAATAACTAGCTTTGACTAATAAATTTTCGCATCAATATTTTAATGTGAATACAAAGTATATTAAAGAATTTTCAACCCTGAACAGGTAAAATAAAATATAAATAAGAAATATTTTTATATCTTTTTTTCTTCAAACTAAGCCAAATCAATGCACCTGTGAGATAATAATTATTTAACTTCTTTTCTATTCACTTTTCAGAATCGTCTCCAATATGCGCATCGAAAATGTTTATATAACCATAATATCATTAAAACGTATCATTTTAATTTCATATTAAATTTTGAAAATCAGGGGAAGCCGCAAGATTCTAGGCCAAGGAAACACGGTAATGATTTAACATACAATTCTATCTTTTGAAGAAAATTTATGAGCAAAGAGATATGACTGCGAATATTACCATGCAATAAACAAAAATTGCATTCAAGTGGATTTTCTGGATGAATGTGCTGATTTCTAATCATCAAAGGATTTAAAACATTTAGAAAATGCGAAGAATTGTTTGTTCAGTCGGAATAAATTCTTTATTGATTATACAAACGTTTTACATTTATATCGTCACTGTAAGCTACAATCTATCCCAGGCGTACCAATTCTTTAATGTTATATGTATAGAAATGTAAACACAATCTGTATTCATGAAATCAAAATATTACATGCAATTTTTTTCAAATCAATAAAATTTTTGATTAAATATCCTGTTTTCAGAATATTAAATTATTTGAGTCTATCATAGTTCCAATTTATCCATCCAGATATTTGGAACTATATTATAAATTAACGATTTTTAAGACTTTTCTGAATTCTTGAACATTTTATGCTTGAACATTTTAATCTTGAAGTTTCATAGATTTATTCAATGAAAAACTATTGAATAGATTTACAAAATATCAGTGAAAGGTAAAAAAAGTGTTCTTAAACTGTTTTGCTAAGATTTATTCAATAATTATCAATTATTAACTCAAGTAAAGAAAAGAATTTCATTAGCAGTTTATTTAATCAGAACGCCTAAAAATTTTCAAAGCGGGAAATTACACAAATTAAATGAGGCATTGGTTCCATGGATGCTAAAATGTATAACAAATATTATCTGCATTTCAACACTTATTTCTCTTACAGGATTAAAATCGATTATTGAAATTTTTGAGCGCTTTTGAAAACTTCTCTATAATACAAATAGCTTCCCCATGGAATGACTTTATATATCAAAATTTTCACCTTATGATTGAAACGTCAAAGAAAATATCTGGGATATTGTAAAATAATCGTTACGATTTAAACTTTGTCGAAGAAATAAATAAATAGAATAATTTAATTGCAAATTTCTTGACATTTTCGCTATTACAGTCAAGAAATTCAGTTTCAGAAGCATAAAACGGAATTAAAATGAAAAGTAGAACAGCAATTTGTGATATCTTAAATGCTTTTGTAATTCATATGAATTCATTAAAAGTATAAATACTGGTATTAATATTTCAAAACCTTTCAAGTGGTCTTTATTTACATTTCTCTATATGAAAAGTTTTGTTCCGATGTTTGCATTGGTGAACTTTAATTAGTTGAGAGTTTAAGTTGCGCTTTTTTTCCTCAGATGGGTAAATGACAAATACGAAACCTTTATTCAAATGAAGGAAGTGGATGCTATTCAATTAGAGAGAAAAAAATTATCAACAAAGCAGAAATTTAATGACATCAAAATTCTAGGAAGCGAGGAAAATCAGGATTTTTCTGTCATTAGCACTAAAAAGAACTTTTAACTCTTTTCACAAAAAAGTGCACAATTAAGGTAACATGAAAAGAATCACTGGAATTTATAAATGTAGATTTCTAAATTAATGTAGTACTTCCCCAAAATAAAGCTATAGTAAAGACACGAAACAAGAAAAACACGATTTGGCTTGTTAATCATGGTTTTTTAGTTCCAAAGTGAATTACTTAGATCAATGCTTCTTTAAGAAACGAGAAAAGTCATTAATTGAAAAAAATTCCTTCTATAAAAAGATATAAGTTTTTATTTTCTCTGATTCAAAAAATTATTAAAGAAATAATAAAACATATTCAACAGTTACCTCTCTCTTTTTCTCTTTTTTTTATTTTTACCTTCCACACATACAGTTTCTATAAATATATATAAAAAGTTTGAGATTTTGTAAAACATTTTCTATTTGAGTGTTTATATTATGATTCATTTAAATTTCATTTATTTAAATATCTTATGAGAAAGAAGCTTACATAGCGGATATAAGAGTATTGTGAAATCGAATTAACGACCTTCAAATGCCGGGACGTACCTCCTATGAGAGGGTTTCTACTGTAATCGGTAATGACTAATAGAACTTAACTTGAGTTCCCACCTCAGAATTGTAGAGGCGATGGACTTTCAACTACTTTGAATGCTTTAGCAGAATGGGGCTTACTCTGACATGTTTATACACAGTTTATGCGGAAAATTATTGCATTTCAATTTGAATATGCTTCTAGTTTTTTCACTTATACTTAGATAATCAAACTCCTGCCTCAAGAGTAATACTCATAAGTTTATTTCAGTAATTGAATTTACTGTATTGTTATTTTTTGCTAATTATAAATTCCATTTTATGGTATCGAATTAACTACTCGTTGAATTTAAAAAAGAAGCAGTTGAGGATAACTTATTTTAGATCAAAAATCGACCACCATTTTTTATCGATAAAATA
>JAPMOQ010058975.1:4272704-4301496 GCA_026543055.1 Argiope trifasciata
ACTTATTTTAGATCAAAAATCGACCACCATTTTTTATCGATAAAATACTCCTTTTCAGTATCAAATATTCACAGTAAAACTAAATTGGAGGATATATTCTTCGAGAATCTGATATCCTTCATGCTGCGTTTCTAAAAGTTGTTAACAGCAGGAATTAGATTAGGAAAAATCATCTAAAATTAAAGAAGCAAAGAAGCACCCGTTTCTTCCTTAAGTGAGATTTCAGTAGATAGGAGGATAATCTTATTACTTAGCAATCTATTTAATATTAAATCAAGTTAATTCCTAATGAGGAATTCAATTAAAATATTTAATGATTTAAGGGTTTCTGAGTGTTGTACGAAAAAAATCTAGCAACCGAAATGCTCTCTTGGAAAAGTCTCGATAGAAATGTAATTTGATCAACATGTTTTTAATAAAATTGTATTTAATCTCGAACTGAAATATCTGTTTAGATTTAATAAAATATTAATTTATATATAAAATAAATAATAAATATATAAATAAGTAATAACATTTATTTTCTTTTTATGTATTCTTTTCAGTTTAAAAAATCAATTTTTTTTCCATTACTAATGGATAAAAATATCTGATTCAATTAATGATTTTCTAAATTTCTATGTAGATTTAAGAATATTGATCTATGTAGATAAAAAATAAGTATTTACAATTCAAAAAAGGAAATGCATAAAAAAAATCTTTGCAAATTGAATATGAAAGATTCAGTAAATCCAATATGAATTCAATTTTTAAAGGTATTTAATATAATTATCTAAGCAAAATTAACCATTTATATTTCAAAACCTTATCTTCATACATTTACACATTAGTAAATGGAGATGAAATTTTAAAAGAGGAATTGGAAATGCATCAATAGTTTTTACACACATTATCTTTTAATCTATAAAGATCACATAGTGCTATGAAAATCTACCAGAAATTATGCGAGTTTCTATATTTCTTGTCTCCTCACTCACTTTATTCACACACCTAATCAACTGATGATTATTATACATTCGTTAGGATTCAGGTGCATTGGAGGATAATGCATAAGTTGCTGAATGTCCAGCTGGGAGTAATTGGACTATTGAATTGAGTTTAGAAATATATATAAACTTACAAATCTGCACAGAAAAGTTGTAGAAAATAATAAACAATACTTTTAAATATTAATTTTGTTTCGAAAAAATGATTGTTATGGTTTATTTCTAGAAACGATATGAATATAAATATATGTTTATATTCATTTTATTTTCTATGTTTATGTTCATTTGTTTAATAGTTAAGCCATTGGATTAAACTATGTTCATGAATAAATAGTTACTTGAAATAGAAGTTGTTGATACAAGTTATTTAAAATTTGTTGTAACTTTTGTTTTAAAGAAAACTCTTCTATCAAAGATAGCAAACAAATTTATAATTATATACCGCCACAAAGAATAGATGATATATTTAAGTTCAATAAAATAACAGAAAATACGTTTTTTGCATTTTTTTTAATAGCTACTACCTTATAAACAAATTTAATGAAAAATCTAAATCTTTTGCAAGTATTGAAAATACCCATAATTATATATTCTATTAATTTTAAACTATCAGAGCTAAAAACGTCATGGTTGTTTCTATATTTAAAAAAATTATATCCTATAAGAGAAAGAGAATGATTAATGATTAAATAAAAATCGATAATAGATAAGAGAGTGTGAGAGAAAATATAGAATAGAGAAAGAAATAATATATCAAAAAATATCATTTTATGATTAAACTTTACTTTATAATTCATATGATAACATTAATTTGTTCTCGAATGTAATCTATAATGATAACATTAGAGAACAAAAGAATTAGGATAAAACAAAATTAAGGTTTATTTTTTCACGTCATTCAGTATCGATAAATTATTGCTTTGAAATTATCATTTATGGTTTCTAATACATAGTTTATATATTGTAACGTAGAATCTCATTAACGATTATTTATGGTTTCATTTATATTATTTGATGCATAGTAAAACGCAGCTAAAATTTATTAATGATACTCGTCCAATACCATGAATATGATATAAGTACAGTTTTAATGAAAGTTTTCTTAACATTTCTGATTCTTTTTTAATACTTTTATGTATGGGGCATTATTAAAATTCTACAAAATCTGGTATTATTTGTTGTTACTTGTGGCACTTATCATACACTAACCAGCAGACGAACTCACAGATTTAAGCCGAATTTGCACAATAGATTCTAAGGGTATAGGTCGCTAAGAACCCTAAGCCAGAAGTCTAATTTCCAGCACATATGAAGATGACACTCACGCATTCACTTGCTCAACCCCCTTTTACAGGGGAACTCTTTAACACTCTTCACAGATAGAACACTTGGTAAAGAACAACCATGCCCTAACCAAGACTCGAACCCGGGACACCCAGATCACGGGAAAATTTCGCAAACCCCCAAACACTTACGAATCCATTATTATGAATTTTTTAATAGACTAGAAATAATAATGTCTTATTTTTATAGCATTTTTTCACTTTTGTGGAATCATTTAATGGTTTCCAGATAGCTAGGAAGAAATATTTAGAAAAAAAATTAGGAATTTTCTAAAATTAAAGAGGTATGCATAATAAAATTTTCATTAAATAACAATTTTCAAACTAAAATATTTAAAACGTTATAATCTATAATGAAAATACATATAAGGCGCTCTGGAGGTGAAAAATCATCAAAGAGATCAGAGAGTCACGAATTTCTATTAAGAATTCCCCAAGAATATTAGGTTGTAGAATGTTATAATCTATATTATACAATCACAATTCAAAGCAGGGATATAAGCATTCTTTCCCTTCTTGTATTTCTTTGATTTTTATTTATAATGGCCTGTATTATATTTGGTTTTGTACTACAATAAAACAAATAACGAATGCATTTTTAATTTCTTCTTATCTAATAAATGGATCTAAAATGAAGCAAAATCACAATTCTGATGTGATCACATTCATCTATTTAGTAATTAAAAACATCTTAAAAATATAAGTGTATGGGTGTGGTTTCTGGCTAATTGAAGTACATACATAATTTTTATGTAAGAATTATTAGCTGAAATTCATCTTTTTAGTTTGTTGTTTCTCTGATTTACTATGTTTAAAGGAGAAAGTAAGATTGATGTGGCTTTTAAAATGTTGTGTTGGGGACTTTGCAAAGTCTATGTAGTAAAGATTCTTTAAAATTTCAAACTCCAATTTGTTTACAACTTTTATTTTGAATATATCTTTTACGAGAAAGAAAATAAGGGTTTACAATTCAAGTATTTTTTTTTTAATTTCAGAAAAAAAGCAAATTATTAGCTATTAAATCAAAGGAAATATCTATAACTTTTAAAGCAAAAATAATCGCAAAAGAAAATTAAATTTTAATTCTCTATAATAACTTCGAAATATTCCACTCGTAAAAATTGCTGTTTAATTATAAACACATTTTAGTATCTTCTTCTAAAAATTTATATTTTGCATATCTTTCGATATTATGTATTCAGCGTCATTTACCAACATCATTTCTACTTGTCTTAGTAGTTGATATCAACTAACGCAAAACTTTTTCGATAAATAATAGTTTGTTTGCTGATCTTACAGTGATAAAATAAAATTAAGGAGATTGTCTGCTCAAAAGAAATAAAATTGTTACTTTCATAGAAAACCATGTTTCGCTTTGTAAAGTAACAAATGCCAGAGCCGCAGTCTATTTTATCGAAAAAAATTGATGGAAAGTACTTTTAAACGTGTTTATCACCATTGATTTCACAGATTTCTGTTAAGCCCTGATAATAAAAACAAAATGTTTATTTACCAAGATAAATCAAGTCTATGTTTAGACTATTCATATCGTAATGTTAACAGAAATCAATAAAATAATGTCCATTTTACCAAAAGAAAATTATTTATAAAATATAATGTTTTTTTTTTATTTTCTCACTTTTCATAATTTTCAATCGCTGCTTAAATTATAAAACCTTGAGGTAAATAATTTCTGTAAATTTTTAGATAGTTCCTTTATCTTACACAATCAAACATTTTCAGATAGAATTCGTAGTAGTAATTAGTACACAATTTCGACATAAATTTCACTTTATAATATATCACCTTTTTTTTCTTTTTCTTTTAAATGAATATATGTCTTTTTTGCGCTGCCATGCCACTCATCCAATTGCGATAAAACTTTGAATACTTATTACTTGCCCTTACTATATATAGGCATTGTAAAATTATCTAATACATAAAAATATTTTCGAATCTATTTACTGCAACTATTAACTACGGATTATTGATAAAATAAATTTCCAAGGAGACACAACAGATTCAATAAAGATACTTAATTCAAGATTGAGATTAATATGTTGTAGCTATATTACTTTAATGCTATGTAAGTCATTATCTGAGGTAACAACATTATTAGAGTGTATGCGAGAAAGTTTTAGGGGAATCATTCCCAAAGGATTGTAATTTTAATTGCAAATTTAATAACATTTTAGCTGTTTTTTTGCAGTGTCTTCGGGGAATATTAGAGTGCATATATTTTTGCTTCGCTTTAACTTAAAAAATATCAATTCAACTACATCAACAAATGTATTGCGTCTATATATTTTCTGCTGCACTATTCAACCGATTTCTATGCAACTTGTTCAACTCATTGCTTGCCATAATGTTATAGGCAGAGTACAATTATCATATCTCTGATACAAAAATAAGTTGTTGTCCGCTTTCTATGCGCTGCTGTACTATTCAACCGATAACAATAAAACTTGATTAAACCTACTGCTTGCACTTCCGCAAATGTTATATTTTAAAATTGATAATTGACAAAAGTAAAACAGTAAAAACACATCCTATTCGTGATTAATCGCACATATATAAAACAAAGTAAAATTATTATAGTTGATGTCAATCATTATCTTCCACGCAGGATGTTATCATTCAGCGTGTTCACTATGTTGCCGGCAACAAGCCGCGCATATTATTCAGAGTTTATCGCATACCTACAAAAAAATGATTAGATTATTATTGATCCCGAGTAATATATAATGGAAATTTTCCAACGAAAACAATAATTTTGCTATTTATTAGCCTAATCTACAAATGATATTTTTAGTATAAAGTGTATATCGTTGATTGCTTGAACGAAAAATGCGTACGTCAATTTATCAAGTGATCAAGCAGTGCAACATATCGAAATTAGCCAAATCGAGCTTCGTAAACAAATGAGGAGCATTTAAGCAGATCGCTCACAATTTGCAAATTCACATGTTTCAAGATCAACTTGAGGCAAGAACCGAAAGTCAATGTTTACATGCTACCTGATCACGAGAACCAGAATTAAAAAAAAAACTAATATGAGACAAGATATATATATATATATATATATATATATATATATATATATATATATATATATTATAGGAATTTTCTCGAGCTAGTTGAACAATTTAAAGATTTGTTGGGAATTTTAAGGATGAAAAATATCTGCTTTATTTTGAAAGCTACTGTTTCATCTATCCCCTGGAGTTATGAGACGATTTAAGACTTTATAAAGTTTCTTTTTCACCTAGTATTTAAGAAAAAGTCGGTAGAATCAAAAAATAGAAAAAATATCTTTATCATCTTTCCTTTATGAGACTTATATATATTACCTACTTTTAAGTTTTGTTTCTATTTTATTAAATCTCCTCTGTTCGAGTTAACTAACTAAATAAGATCTTTTTTAGTTGAAAAGATTGTTATGCATTGCGCCTTATAGATAGTTTATTTCTTTGTATTATATGCTTTCCATAATGATATACCTGATTAATAATGAAAAAATAAAGCCTTTTCATATTCTCTGTTCAATTTCATGCAAAAAGTTGCTTTCAAGTTTACAGTGAATGTGATCTACTCCTTAAAATAAACAGCAGAATTAATATACTCTTCGAAGTTTTTTTTGTTTTGTTTTAAACTAAATTTCATGGAATGATGAATTCCCCCCCTCTCTTCTCGTCACCGCTGGTTTTTTTTCATCTATTCTTTAATTGCAGTACTTTGTTATTTCCAATTTTTCTTCCTTCCAGATGCTGCGACATTTCCCGATTCACATTCTGTGATCTTTGGTGGGAAAATCAATTGTTTTGAAAATGACAAAAAATAATGAAACATCTCAAGTTTTTAAATGTCTTGAAATTTGATTCATAATTAGCAAAGTTTTTCAAACTTTTTTGGTACCTTTGAAATGATATCGTCGTTACCTATATTATCTCAAAAAGTTTCATTATTCGAATAAATCCATCAATTATGAGTCATTCCAAGCATCAGAGCAGATATTTTAAAATTTTGATTGGCATATTTATACTTTAAAATAATAAATGTTAAATGAAAACATATTACATACAAGATAATAAGAATAAATTTCATTATTTACATATATTATTAGGCCATATTAGAAGAGGCTTCCCTAATATTAAAATGCATTATATTTACAATACAATACAAAACACAGCATTCGTTCCGGTTCTTAACAGTTTCTAAATTACAGTATTGGAATTTGCTTAAATTCAAAAAGAAAAGCAATATAAACTAACAACTCACCTATTTTTTAGAAGAGATAAGGTGATTTACAGTGCATTTTAAAATAATGTTTAAAGTGCTTCAAAGAAGGGAAAATAACAAGAGTTTTTCACTTTTTCAATTTGAAATAGCTTAACATATTTCAAACATAAACTTTATTATATATTTGTATTATGATAAAATTCTGAAATGCTAATTGTTTGAAAATTACAACGGAATGTTTATTTTTGCAGATTTAAAATAGCTCGGTTTTACACTTAGCGTACCGAAGAATTCACCAAATTTAATTAAATTAATTCTAACTTTTTAATGAAAATCAAAATTAATTAAATTATAATTTTCAAACAAATGTATAATTATTTGAAACAAAATGTGTACTCATATTATTAATCTATAATTTACAATATATAATTAATTTATTTAGGCGTTCTTATAAATTTAAATTTAAATGCATTACTTCATCTGGTAAAATAAATTAATACTTCATACAGGTCCCAAATATATGTGAAATTTGAAAAGAAATTTCAAAGATTTCAAAAATAAAGACTAAAATAAAAATTTGCCATTTAATGATTTTAAAAATTTAATAAATTTCTGCTTGAAAGTTGAACAAAATTTAGAAAAACTGTTTTTCTTTTAAAGAAAATATACATTGAAAGTAAAAAGTATACATAGTTGTTTAGGCCACAAAACACGACAGTATACAATATTCATTTATGTATATAAATAGAAATAAATATATGAATTTGGGATTCAACAACTCAATATCATTTTAATATGAAATTCATATTCTAAATTAATGCAAATCTTTAATTCATCATAAAATAGTTGGAACATAGAATCAACTGATGAACTATATTAATGCCAATTTGTTTCTGGTATTGAATTTTTTTCTATAAGTTAGTCCAGTAGTAACCTTATTAAAAAGTTAAATTTGCAAAGTGAAATTTGGTTGCAATTAAATAAAATAAAATTTCAAATAGCAAAAAAATTAATAAAACGAGATAGCATTTCAAGAAGTGTAATTTATTTATAATTTTAATCCAAAGCACTTTATAGGCACATTATGTTATATAATTAACTGCAATTAATTCTCATTTCATGTTAAAAATTAACGTTACACTAATAAAAATTATAGATTTCTCATGTTGAATATAAATCCTTTATTCATGAGCTTACGAGATTACAACTTGAAGAAAGTATACAATATTTACTGCAGTGAAAACTTTTCATTTGAGAATATGTTCATTGTATATTGCAGTCATACAACCCATACAACATCTAAATTAATTGTTATTAAATTATATCTAAATTAACATGCTGATAAGTATTTATTCTACACAAAATGTTATGCCTAATATTTTATTCTTTCATATTTTTATCAAATGTTATTGAAGAGTTTGAATTTTTAGAAATATGATTTCTTGAAGCCTTTTTCAATTAAAAAAATTATTCTAGAGGAAATTGGTGTTGACAAACTTCAAAATCTGGACTTTAAAATTAATAAATGCACCCTGTTCTGGCTTATTTTGGCTGACTAAAGTTATCTTTAAATTCACCGATAGAATGGCCAATGTCAAATTGATTCTTTTACTTTCTTTTTTATTCTTGGCCTATTACAGCTTAATTCGATATTATCAAATAAATAAAGTGAAATACTATACATCTTCACAAAATTCAGGGAAGAACACAAGTACAGAAAGCATTTTTAGGGGAATTAAAAAATTTTTAGATACAACTTATTAGCTTCATTTTATTTATTTTTTATTTGCAAGTATTACTATAATCTCATCGAAAAATCATTATATTAGTAAAATAAATTTTATTAGAAGAAATAGGTTAAAATAATTTTTCTGATAGGAAATTTATTAGGAGTTATTATCTGTTTAAACTAATTTGCATTTGATTTTTATAATAAAAGAATTTCAATTAGATATAGCTGATATCGGCAGTGTAATTAAAGATTAATTAAAAAATAGCAACCATTGTAATGCTTGAAATCAAGTAATTTGGAATTTAAATTTCTAAATTAAACCATTTTTATATACATTTAATGCAAAAGATATATCGAAACAAACTTCTTGAAAATAAGACATCTCTAAATTACACCAAACGTCATTTAATATTACGTAATAAAAATATCAAGAACTATAGGTAGATAAATTAGGGTATCAAAGAAAATTGCTATTCCGCTCTCATTCATTCAGTGATATACAATTTTTAGCTCCATTATAAGCCTATCTTCTATCATAATAATGCAGAAATTATTTCCAGCAACTTACTATTTTCTTTATAACGTATGTGCCTGCCTCTGAAGTATTAAAGCCAATTATACTGTGTATTTTATGTCTTGATAAGTTTTACATAAAAGGGGATTTATGTCAAAACTGGTGAATTTCGCCTTAAATGTAAGAGAGGATTAAGTCATAGAATTTCATCTCCCTGCCTTTTCTAAGTAATCGTTATCTGAAGGCTATTATAAAATGTCGATGTCATTATATCTTCGATTTTGATTTAAAATATCTTTATGCATTTAGCTGTATCAAAATAATTACAGTTCTTACTATTCACAAAAACTGCAGGTAAGGATCATGTAATAAATTAACTATATACCATAGTTTTTCATTTTTAATTATCAAAAAAGATAAAGTTTTAAAATTTTAATTTCATTAAATTTTGAGTACAATTTTCATCTAATAAATGTTCTAAAATCGTATCTTATTAAATAAACGTGCCACTGAAATTTGGAAACCCAATCAAAATTCATTAAGATTCGAGTAAAGAAAAGAAAATATTAAAAGATCAATAAAAATAATATTGTTGCATTTTTCTGCATATAACATAATCATTTATATCTATGGAGTAAAAATAAATTTAAATTCTTCATTGAACGGCAAAAAAGTTTCGAATATTATACTTCATTATTTTGAAAATGATTTTTACAATGTTTCAAGTATTTTTTTTCGGCAATTTAATTTTCTCCTTACCTCTGATTGTATTAAATCAATGAAAGTAATTTTATTTGAAATAAGAGAAAGATGTCAGAAGATATATTTTTTACAAAATACATTTATTGCAGGAAAATAATTTTTGCCTATATTTGAATTAATACGTTTAGCAATGGAATCTATATGATCAGAAAGAAAATTGAAAAAAAATGTAGCTTATCAACAATTTACACAAGTGTCCAAAAAAATATAATTGTCCTAATTTTTTAAAAAGTGAGTATAAAAAGTATTTTTATTGTTGCTTAATCTGTTTTGAATAAAAATATTAAAATAAATCTTAGAAGAAATGGTACATTGAAATTCTGTTCTTTGATCTTAGTGTAAATTCTTCTTACAGTGATCATTATAGCTTTTTTCCTAGTGTAACCGTAACTGTTCCTCGGCCCTCTATCGGTCGTTACGATGAACAATCAGTCCATGTCTTGGAAGCGAACGTAAAGCATGATGTATCCCCGAGTATTATTTTTATGCATATATATTAAATGTTATTGTCCTCAATAGTTTTGTCCCCTTGTAAATCATGTCCTTTAATGTCATTAAATGTATTTTTAACTAAATTGGCATGATTTATTGATTTTAATAGTCTGTCCTGACAGAGTTAGATTTTTGGCGCCCTTTCGGTCACAATAATTTGGCAGCCCAATCTTCGGCCCGAATCACTATTAAACACTTGAAACATCAATGCTTACGTTCCAAGGCAGGGACTCGCTTTTATTTCAGTTTTTTTGTTACCGCTCTGGATAACTGGGTTGTGATGAAAATAAACCATCTGTAATTCTTCGCTCCGAAGAAAAGTACCAGATAAGAGTTTTGTTTTGTAAATCTTATTGGTAATAGTTGTAGATTTAATTCCGTTACTGTCAACGAATTAATTTACCAAAGAAAAACCTAAGTTTTGATGCAATCAAAGTAGATGTTTTGTTTTAAACATGTTTCTGTTCTTCACCCGAAGAAACTCGAAAGTGTCAGATTTGTTGCATTGAATCTTATTAATATAAGTTGAAATTTAATTCTATCAAACCTGATGAATTAATTTATTTGAAAATAGCACGTAGAGTTTTGTTGCTATTAAAATGTAACTGATAACTGTGTTAATTAATGTTTAATATCGTCAATCCAGACGAATTAAAAAAAACGAAAGTTGTAAATAAAAGTCAGTGTGGATACTTTTATATTTCAGTTCTTGAGTAAATTGATAAGTTTTGCTTTTGAAATGCTGAATATTCCTTGAAAATCTTCACATGTTATGGCTTTTATAGAAATGTAAAAGAAATAAAACGCGTAGAACTAGAGTTATTTTGATAGGAGTAAGGATTCAAAGACCAGACGGGAAAAACGCAGAGTAAGCATAAATCGGAATGATTTAACACCAGTCTCTTCCTGTCTGAATTGCTATTAGATGAAGAGAATATTATTATTCTTTCTTTTGAATTACTTTCATTTTTGTTGAGTTGGTATTTATGCAAGAAAAAAATATTGAGCATTTCAGAGAGTAAACTTGTGATAAAACTTTTCCTTCTGTGAATCTGATTATTCTTTTATTTATACGTTTAAAAAAAAAGAGTTAAATAGTAATTTTTACAGTGTTATAAAAGTTATGTGTGTTCAATAAAAACAAATTGTTTGTGAATATGAAAAATATTTCTTTTTATGAATGATTCATATATTTTGGAAATACAGTAATTGAAAGAACTGTTTCATTCTTTTATAAATTGCTTACATATTGTTTTACTAAGAAAGGATATTTTTAGAATAATTGTTGAAATTGTTGTCATAAAATTATTTTATGTTGAATATCATAGGATATAAAAAATTGCTGAAAAGAAGTTAAAGTATTACTTTGATGACTCATTTCCGGTAATTCTGAAATAAGAATTTTATTTTTATGGTTAAGAATTTTTTAAGATAATTCTTCAGTATTTACCTCAAATTTTATAATACTAATTGTTCACTGTATTTACTTTTCTTTTGTATGTATATATATACTTACACTTTAAAAATTGAATTATATATTATATAATTATTATTATTTTGAATTTAGTTTCGCTTTGAAAAAAAAAAAAGAGAAAACAGCTATATAGTTTTGTTTTATCAAAACAAAAATACTAAATTCTTTGAATTGAATTTCATTACCTTTTTGTTTAAAAAAAAATTGATTTAGAATATTGAAATTTGTTTGTTGTTTACTTGCAGTTTCGTTTTAGGAAGCAACTTTGTAATTGAATTATTTTCGTTTTGTATTTGACTGATAATTTTTGTATTTATTGACTTTATACAGTATAAAGTGTTTATTTACAAAGTAATATAGATATTTCTTGCCTCGCTGTACAAATTTTAGGAATGTAATAGCTTGCATAATTCTTTTATTTCAAAGAAATTTATTTTTTGATCATTTGAAATTTTAAGTATTTTGATCTTCTTTCCCAAAATCATGGCGTATTTGGTGAAAGCTAATAAGCCTGACCTTTTAGAGATATGCGAGGAAATAGGGATAGAGGTAGATACTTCCACTAGAGTAATTGACATAAAACAAAAAATTCTTAAAAGTCCATCGTATGATGAGCAGGAGGTGAGGATTATTCTTGATAGAATTCTTACAACTAGAAAGGAGGAAAGCGCTCGGGAAGAGCAGCGTGAACAACGTGAATTAGAAATAAAGAGATTAGAAGCAGCAACAGAGTAGTTAACGCTTAAATGATGAGTCTAGAAATACAGTAGAAACCGAACCAAAAATTCAGCTCGCTCAGATCACACCCAAGTTTGATGAAAAGAATGAGAAATGGGGTTATATTTGATTAGTTTTGAAAGAAGAGCAGAAATGGCTCAAGTACCTAAGAAAGATTGGGTAGCCTACTTGTTAGCAGTTTTGCCAGCAGAAATCTCAAATATATTAGCCAGAGAACCTGCGAGCAATGCTATGACTATGATTTTGCGCAAAAAATCATATTAAAAAGATACAAATTAAACAGTGAAAAGCTAAAACAATGTTTTTATCGGCACCAAAAATCAGAAGAGAAATCTTGGAGGAATTTTGCACATGAACTAAATAGTTACTTTACAGAATGGATCTCAGATTTAGAAATCAAAACCTTTGAACAACTGAAGGATCTGATAATCACTGAGAAGCTGAAGTACCGTGTTACTGTTGAAGTGATAGAGCATTTTCTCCATGAGTGGATTGATATGAAGACTCCATATGATCCAGCAGAAAAACTTGATGACTACGAAAGCATTAAACAAAGTTTTAGAAGAGATTTCCCAAAGAAAAGGGGCTATATTTTTCAAACTGGAGGGCATTATAGCGGAATTAAACCCAAGGAGGTTAGATCCAAATTTCAAATAAAAAAGGAACCTGTCAATGAGAAGGGTCATGAGAAAGATCCTTTGTGTGATTACACCAATACTGTATCTAATTCAGACAATAGGTCATCACGACATGTGGAACATTCTGTTTATTGTTATGGTTGAGGTCATCCCGGATTTATAAAATCGAAATGTCCAAATTATTCTTCAAAGAAAGATAAGGCTCAAGTTAATGCAATACATATGTTTACTTGTTTTACTCTCCAGTAGCCTTACTCCCCATTGAAATATATGAAGCTACAGGAACAGTTTGTGCTGACACAGGAGCCAGTCAGTCAGTTGGTGGAGAACTGATGTTTAATTTTTTAAAGAAGCGTGGACAAAAGTTCACAGAAATTGACCTTGCTATCTGTTTGGCAGATGGTCAACAATCCACATCATTTGTTTTAAAAACTACAGTGCCAATAAAAGTGCTTGGTCGAACTTTCCACATTGATTTAAATTTTCTGCCACATGCTAAAGGTAATCGTACTCTCCTCGGAGTTGACTTTTTGAAGAAATCAGGAATTGTGATGGATATTAAAAATAATTTCTGGTATTTTGGTGATAAACCGAACTGCAGAATACCTTTTGCTGAAGATATTCCCTTACCTAGGAATAATAGTCTTGTCGAAAAGATTAGTAGTTCTTGTCCTATGAATTCAGTCATAAGTGATAATTCAGTGCAAAACAATTTTTTCGCTCCTTAAACTAATAGTCTTTGTTTACGCCCAGAAGAAGGTAAACATTTGACAACCAAACAACGTGACAGCCTTAACTCGTTGCTAAAAGAATTTGAGCCATGCTTTCATCCAGGGGAAGACCCCACTCCTTTCATTGAGCATCGTATACAAACTGGAAATAATTTACCTGTTTCTGAGCCTCCATATCGAATGACTCCTGCGAAGAAGGAACTGTTAAAAGTGGAGTTAGAATCCTTACTAACCAAGGGTATCATTGAGGAATGCAAGAGTCCTTACGTAAGTCCTGTTGTATTGGTTCCAAAACCTAATGGTTCTGTTCGTTTGTGCATTAATTACAGGAAATTGAATGCCACAACAATTCCTTACACTTATCCTCTGCCTAGAATGGATGATTTATTTAATGAGGCTAAATCAACTAAGTATATGTCCACAATAGATTTGAGAGCTGGTTACCACCAAGTGAAAATTTATGAATCGGATCAAGAAAAAACTGCTTTTATTTGTCCTTTTGGCACATACAAATTCTTGCGGATGCCGTTTGGTTTGCGAAACGCTACCGCAACATTCCAACGCCTTATATATAAGTTCAGATCTGGACAAAAGGATGTTTTTGCCCTCTCATATCTTGATGACATTATTGTTTTGTCTGAAAGTTTTGATAAACATTTTTCAGACTTAAGGCAAGTATTTGATAGACTCTCTCTGTTTAAACTTACTGCTAACCGGAAAAAATGCAATTTTGCTTGTAACAAAGTGAAGTATCTTGGACATTATATTACTGAACAAGGAATTGAAGTCGATCCTGAAAAAGTGGAAGCTGTGTAGAAAATTCCTGAACCAACTTGCGTTAAAGAAGTACAGTCATTTTTACAGACTTGCTCATGGTTCAGAAGATATGTTCCACATTTTTCAGAAGTAGCGAGACCACTCAGTAATCTCACAAAAAAGAATAAATCCTGGACTTGGGGTGAAACTGAAAAGAAGGCATTTAAAGAATTAAAGAAGAGGTTGATTTCACCACCCGTGTTTATCACAACCTGATGGAAGCAAGCCTTTCATAATTAGAACTGATGCAAGTAATTATGCACTAGGTGCAGTTCTTATCCAAGGAGAAAGCCCAGAAGAACACGTCATTGAGTATGCAAGCCGATTGCTAAGTTCAGCGGAAAAGAACTATTCGACAACAGAAAGAGAAGCTCTTGCTGTTGTATGGGCTTTGGAAAAATTTCGTGGTTACGTGGAGAACCAAGAAATAATCATCGCAACGGACCACCAACCCTTGAAGTGGTTGATGAGCATAAAATCGCCATCCGGTCGACTAGGCTAGGGCTCTACAAATTCAATCTTTTCACCCGAAAATTCACTATACGTCTGGAAAGTCCAACGTTGTCGCAGACCTCCTTTCTAGACCAACTCATGAAAAAAAAAGAGTTTGTGTGCGACCTCAACACTATATCTATTGACCTACCATCTCAAAGATCTAAAGACATCCGCGATGAACAGATGAAAGATGAGGATGTAAGAAAAATTATTGATTGTTTTGAAAGTGGAAGGAAAGATGAAGACTTTATCAATTTGACAAGTAGAGGATATCTCATGAATCAGGGCATCCTTTATCGATATTCGCCAGAAACTGAATCTGAGGAGGCACAGCTTGTTGTTCCTTGTCATGAAAGAGAACGAGTATTAGAGCAATACCACGATTCACCCACTGCAGGACATAGTGGAGCTGAAGGAACGTACTTCAAGATTGCTTCTCGATACTACTTTCCTGGAATGAGAAAATGTATTACCGAATATGTAAAAAATTGTGCTGAATGCAACCGGTACAAACCAAGTAATCAAAAACCTGCTGGATTATTGAGAACGCCCATTTATGCTCAAAGATTCGAAACTTTGGCCATCGACCTTTTTGGCCCTTTACCAAAAACTCAAACTGGAAAGAAAAGGATATTTTTAATAGAGGATACCAGTACAAAGAGGGTAGAGCTCTTCGCTTTAGAAAATGCTACTGCACGAAACTGTGCGAAAATCTTAATAGAAGAAGTTTTCCTTCTCTATGGACTACCACGAAGACTAATTTCTGACAACGGTAGCCAATTCGTAAGTGCGGTAATGCAGCAAACCTGCAATTTCCTTGGTATCAAACAAGAATTAATTCCAGTTTATCATCCTCAGGCGAATCCATCAGAAAGGAAAAATCGTGATCTGAAGCCCAAACTAGCTATCCTAGTAGGCGATGCTCACGATACCTGGGAAGAAAAGTTGGCAATGATCCGATTTGCCATGAAAACTTCAAAATGTAATACTACTGGTCACACTGCTGCATATTTACAATTTGGACCTGAATTAAGAACAACAGACAATGTAAACCACGATTTAAGAAGTCTCATTGAAAACGACAATTTTGTAGCAGAGATGACGCCTTACTTGAAACAATTTGCCTGCTTGACACCCCAAATTAGAGAGCGGGTAAAACAAAAACAGGATCAAAGAAAGAAATATTTTGATAAAAATAGAAGACAAGTGTACTATCAGCCTGGTGACAAGGTTTGGGTGAATTCACATCCTATAAGCAGTAAAAGCACCAAACGAAGCAAGAAGTTTTTCCCTAAAAGAGAAGGCCCTTATCTAGTAATCACAAACAGATCTCCTATGACTTATGACCTTGCTGATCCCAGTACACCAGATCAAGTTCTTGGAACTTACCATACCAATATGCTGAAACCTTATGAACAGCCTCCAGAAAGGAACACAACTCCTGTAGTTCCCCTCAAGAGAAGAGGTAGACCTAGGAAGTACAGTGCTGACTCTTCGCCGAGACGTCGTAAGAGCCAGAGGGGGAGTCTGTAACCGTAACTGTTCCTCGGCCCTCTATCGGTCGTTACGATGAACGATCAGTCCATGTCTTGGAAGCGAACGTAAAGCATGATGTAATCCCCGAGTATTATTTTTATGCATATATATTAAATGTTATTGTCCTCAATAGTTTTGTCCCCTTGTAAATCATGTCGTTTAATGTCATTAAATGTATTTTTAACTAAATTGGCATGATTTATTGATTTTAATAGTCTATCCTGACAGAGTTAGACTTTTGGTGCCCTTTCGGTCACACTAGTAAGTTTAATATAAAATAATTAATGATCAAAAGCAAAGAAATATTTCTTCTTTTTTCCCAATAAAAATTTTTTACTCCAACCTGATTGAATTATTTCTTGCTGTTAAAGAGGTTTCTAGAGAGGACCAAAATAATTTTTTGGAAAAGAAGCCATTTAATATAATAATCTTTCTTTTCCCGCTTCTTTTTTGGTCAAATTTCCTGCATTCCAAGATCAGGACGTACCTACTACGAGAGAGATTGTAATTGTGTTTAGTTAAATTTAGTTTCCTTAAGCTTTTGTAATTGTGCTTAGTTAAATTTTCTGATTAAATCGACGCACTTACTTCTACTTCTACTTACTACTACTTAGCGAAATGTTAACAGGTATGCTTTTTGAACTCCTGATGCTAAAAGGAAACTAAAATATTTAATGAATACGTATATTACATTGATTTTTAAACGCTACCTTTGTTTAGTTAATTGATAAGCTTTTGAGCTTGGTTTATATTTCAAAACAAAATCGAAAGTAAAACAAATATCTTTCCAGTTACTGATGATAACACATTAATATAAGTCGCATTTTCCAAAATTTTAGTACATATTAGTATTAAAGAAAATGTTAGAAAAAAAACAATGTAAATTATTCTTCCAATGTTCAAAAGGAAAGGGGTCATTCTGTTCTGAAATTCACAACTGTTATTTAATTCGTGCATTTTGTCTTCTTTAAATTTTGTCACTGAATTTACAACGCAAATAGCAGATTGATATTAAAGGAGAAGAATATACTAAGAGGCTAAATTTCATTTCCAGGTTTAAAAAAATAAATAAAAGCTTCGAAATAAATTAATCTGAAAGGAAAGGTAATGGTTCAGGAAAGTATTTGTATTTCACCTATTACTGTTCAGATGCCATTTGAAACAACATCACTGAGACAAATAAAAAAAAGCTAAAGCAAAGCAAATACAAAGCTTTGAACAATTTCAAACCAAACCTATTTATTAAACTCACTAACAAAAGTTACACAACATTTACTTTCCCTGAAGAATTTTAAAAAAAATACGTCACTTTGACTCTGGGTTTATTTCCTGTTCCTAATGTATCTTCTGGGGATTGCAGCGATCTCTTTGTTGTAGAAACTTATTATCTCTCCTCTTTCAACAATAAGTTCCCTTTTATTTTATTGCTTAGATGAATTGATTGAAAACGCACTGAGTGGTACTATTCTTTTATGTACTATCAGATCTGAGAGTGTCATTTAATCTATATGTTTAATAAGGAATTATTTTAGTAAACTATTTATAATAAATCATTTATTTAGTACAACAAAAATATTGTATTATGTCTTTGAAAATTTCAATGTTTCCCATTTATTTGAAAGAATCATAAAGGGAAATGGCATCAAAGATGTTGAGGTACAAACAAGATATACGAGTATTTGTAGAATTTATTAGTACGTTCTGTGTTAAGTAATTCAGTTCTTGAAATAATTTTATTATATATTGTTGCCAAAAACGAAATGGAACGTTAATATAACTAAACTAAATTATCAGTAGTTAAATGGTCAATATAGCACCTTTCTTCAGATAAACCTTTGGCATCTCAAGAAATGAGTGTTTTTCTGAAGTTTTCTTTTACTCATTAAATCAGAACGTTTATAGTAATAAACTATTTAGTTATCCGATTTCACGCATCACAATAAATCGTATTTCCTTCTTAATTATATTATGATAGCTCATTTTTTTTTTAAATATTTCTATTAGTAGAAAAAAAAACTTTTATTAGTTGATTTTAATGCACTAGAAATGTGTGTACATGTATACTTGCAATTATACATGTACACACATTGCAATTATACATGTAACAATTTTTCAAATGTATGAAGAGAGATAGAAAAAAAATTATCATTACTTATTGTAGCAGCTTTCAATATTTTAGTTATTTGCAATAAGTTGTTTACATCAGCAACCATAACATAATATTTGATGAATATATCTCCATTTGATGATTTTCATTCTTTCAGTAGATCAAATTATGCTTTTTGTAATTTCTCTATTACAAATCCAGCACTTTCCTTTATACCATTAAGATGTGTTCCTTCTTACTTTTCTTTTGAAAAATGAAAATGACAATGATCCATCGTAGTTCCTAAAGAATTTTATACATTTTTGGGATCACAGTCTATCAATTTTAATAGGGCCTGCCATAAATTCACATCTACTCATCTACTTAATACTTTTAGGGGGTTTCACAAGGTTTGGGTGTAAAAGTGATTTAAAAATTTAAAATCTTCAGAGAGATCAATTTTATTCTACTGTAACCACAAACAGCTATTCCGATTCGCCCGAAGGCACACGGATAATTCTGAATAATGTGACATCATAGACGGGAACTAATAATGAATTCTACGAGTCCTAGGCCATGGTACAACCTCTCCCATTTGTATAAATCCCGTCCTTCGTGGAAGGCAGTTGACTCCACATCATTTTTATACCAACCGGGTGGCAAGAAACAACCACCATATAAAAAGTTTATCATCCCCCATGTTACCATCTACCAGAGCTTGTTCTACTGTAAAAAATCTTGCAAAAACCAGTAAAAAGAATGTTTTGTCTTTGAATATTAAAAGTTTTCAATTTCTTTACATCTTTCATGCAAAGCAATAAATTTGCAAATTCATATTAAAAATGTATAAAGATTTATTTTGCGCTACCTACATGTGTTTATTTTTTTTTTTTAGAAAATATATTTTAACTTTATATTACAGAAAGGAGTTTTCCACTTATATAATTCCCCTTAAATAATTCATTACGCATTACGGTGTGTTTGCTATTTGTTCCCAACCTTATGTGTATTATTTTTTGTTCTCTGTATGAAATTTATCTCAGAGATTCAGAACTTTTGTCAGGCATTTGAGAGTCAGATATGTTAGTGTAAGGCTAAGTGCCACCTTTCTAAAATAATTACACAATTGCAAACTTTGTGTGTGGGAGAGGTCAATTAACACTAAAAGTTTGTATAAAACCTATTTTATCTCACTTTGAAAATGATGGGGACCTACAATAAAGGGAAGAAAATTGAAACCTCAGCTTTAAAACATTTTTTAAATTCTTAATTAAGCTTGCATTTAAAATAATTACGCCATTTTCAAAAATTCGTCATTTTTGTTGTCGTGAAGTGTGATATTCATATCTCTTTGGTCCTGTACTGTATTGGGTTGTGAAATTTGAAAAAGAAAAGTGCCACACCCAGATTTTGGGTTTTTCCGTTTAATCTGACGAAACACACACATCAACCACAGATACAGCACATACACATAACATATATATACAGCACATACAAAAAATCATGCCATTGGCATTTTGAAAATTAATTCTGTTGTTAGCCCGAAACACTATTGGATAAATGCTTTCCTTCTATCTCCATCACCCTCTTCTGCCACCGTCCTCCTTCGCATCCCGGCTCGCTCTCTCTCTGTCCTGTTCCAGAGTTTCTGGCAACCCCGTGAAGACGGGACTCCAGGTCTCGTCTGCATCAGTACAAACCTTCCTCCTTCCTCCAGGATTTGGTTTCTCCATCTCAAGGGGAAAGCAAATGGTTCACAGAGTTCCGTAATATGACTGGACAGTCTTAATTTTTCTAAAGAAAAATAATAGTTCCAGGCTGGAAGTAAAACACAACTGAAAAAGTGTTCACTAATGTTCGTGAAAAAGTTCACTTCAGATAAATTTACTACATATTCTCCCTCCATTCACCATGGCCAGAATTTCAATAAGTAAAAACACCAAATAAAACAGCAAAATAAAAATGATAAAGAAAAATTATAGAAAATAATATAGGATTTGATATGAATTGATAAATTATTCATCAGAAATACACAAAATAAAAATATATATCTAATTTCATCACAATAATTCTTTATATAGAAATAAGTATATGAACATCAAAAATATTCTCCCCAGGTTGGGTATTGAATGATTAAATAATTTTTAATTTATGCATGTTGTGGATTTCGACTTAGACAGTCGACATTTGAATTTTCTTTACCTTTCTTGTGTTCGATTGTAAAGTTATAGCCTTGCAATGCCAGCGCCCAACGAAGTAGCCTTTGATTGTTACCGGCATTTTTTTGTAACCAAACCAGTGGGTGGTGATCGGTTTGAATAGAGAATTTTGTTTGCCCATCTATATACCCTTTCAGTTTTTTTCTACCATACAATATGGCCGCACATTCTTTTTCTGTGGTTGAGTATTTCTTCTCGGTGGCGGTGAACTTTTTACTCAGGTAAAGTATCGGGTGTTCATGGTTCCCGTCATCCCTTTGGGCTAAGACGACACCATATCCCCAGTCTGAAGCATCAGTCTGTAGAATGAATGGTTTAGAAAAATCTGGTGCGTGTAAGATGGGTTTGCTAGTGAGTTTCTTTTTCAACAACTCAAATGCATGAGTGCATTCATCGTCCCACTCGATCCGACCCTTTTTATTTCTCCCTTTCAACAACTCGGTTAAGGGTGCCGTTATAACAGAAAACATGGGTATATATTGTCTATAATACCCTGCCAAGCCAAGGAAAGCTCTAATCTCTGTTTTAGTTGTGGGCGTTGGAAAATTATGTATCGAATTAATTTTGAGCTCAGCAGGAGAACGTTTACCATAACCAACCACATGTCCCAGACATTGCACTTCGCTTTGAGCAAATTTGCATTTATTTGGTTTGATGGTTAAATTTGCTCGTTTAATTCGCTCCAAAACATCGCCTAAGTGCCTCAAATGGTCTTCCCAAGTATTCGAAAATATCGCCACATCATCAAGATAAGGAACGGCATAGGCATCGCATCCATATAATATGGTGTCCATCATTTGGCTAAATGAATATGGGGCATTCTTAAGGCCAAATGGCATGCGCAAAGGTTTATAAATTCCCCAACTTGTAGCAAAAGCAGCGAGAGTCTGGGCATTTTTGCTTAGTGGGATTTGCCAATATCCTTTCGTTAAATCTAACAAAGAGATGTAATTTGCTTTAGCTACTGTTTCAACCCGTTGTTCTATGTTAGGAATGGGGTAAAACTGAGTCCGTGTTATTTCATTTAATCTTCTATAGTCTATACAGGGTCTTGGTTCTTTACCAGGTGTTTCCACGAGAACCATGGGGGATGTATACTCGGAAGTGCCTGGTTCAATAATTTTATATTTCAACATTTTCTCGATTTCAGTTTTAAGCAATTCATTTTGTCTTTGAGTCATTCGATAAGGTTTGTGTTTAATAGGACTGTCATTGATTAACTCTATTTCATGTTCCACTAAATTAGTTTTTCCCGGTATGTTAGAAAAGATTTTACAATATTTTGTTAATAAATTCTCTAGTTGTTCCATCTGTTCATCATTAAGTTTTTCTTTTAAGGAATTGTTTTGAATTATATCCTTAAATTCAAAAATATTTGGATCTGCTAACATACAGGGAAGATCTTCTTCCAAAACAGTTGCTGTTTCAGAATCCATATCTGAGTACTGGACTACATTGATCAATTCTGGTCTCCTAAAATACGGTTTCAACATATTTATATGATACACTTTATTTATGTCCTGTTTCCCTTCAAAACTAACTACATAATTGGTATCTGATAGCTTTTCCTCTATAGTACCAGGTCCCTTCCACTGTGGAGCCAATTTATGCGGCTGGTTCATACTAAGCACTAAAACTTTATCCCCTTCATGAAATTCCCTCTTTATGGTATTCCGATCATACTACTTTTTCCGCTTATCCCTCATTTCTTCCATTCTCAATCTGGCAAACTCTCGGCTTTTCCGTAGTCGATTAATTATATTGAAAACATGTTCTAGAACAGTGTTTTCTTGTTCTGGTGGGTTTAACCATTTCTCATATAATAAAACCGTTGGTGTCCTAAGGTTATTACCAAATACAAGTTCAGAAGGGCTGAAACCAGTGCTTTCGTGGGTTACCATTCTTAAAGCAAAAAGAGCACCAGGAATTTGAGTTTCCCAATCCGGGGCGGATTCAATACATAAAACTTTAAGAATTCGTTTAACAGACCTATGAAAGCGTTCTACAGGGTTGCTCTGAGGGTGGTAAATAGAGCTTCTAATAATTTTGATCCCAAATTTTTCAAGAAATTCGACTGTTAAGATACTTACAAAGGATTTACCCTGATCTGTCTGGATTTCTTTTGGAAAACCCATACGACTAAAAATTTGAAGGAGTGCATCCACTACAGATTTTGAATTAATATCAGGCACGGGAACGGCGTCAGGATATTTAGATGCGAGGCACATTACTGTGATAAAAAACCTGTTCCCTTGAGTTGAGGTAGGCAAAGGCCCACAAGCATCAACATTAATTTTGCTAAAAACTTCAGATATTACAGGCACAGACACTAAAGGTGCCTTTTTCTTGTCAGTTGACTTACCTACACGCTGGCAAGGATCACAAGTTTTTACAAACTCTTCAATGTCTTTATAACAGTTTGGCCAGAAAAACTGTCTCACTAATCTATCTTTCGTTTTGAGGATTCCTAAATGTCCAGACGTGCCTTCATGACTCATAATTTTTATCTGTTCCCTGTATTTTTCAGGTACAACAATCAAATATTCTTCAGCCCCTAATTTATTTATTTTCTTTTTTACTAGAATCCCATTAATTATGTCAAAATGTTTTTGAGAATCTTTTGTTTTTGCTAACTCAAACAAGGGTGCTAATTCCTTACTTTGATGTTGTTCGTTTATGAAAGCACTCGAATCTAGCTTAAGTATTTCTTTTAGTGGGTCACTTAAATCTGCTTTAGTTAAAATTTCCTCGATATCTACCAGATCCTCAACGTTTTCATTTAACTCAACAGTTTCCTCATCTTTATTTTCGATGCTCAGCTGTTCCTTTAACGACTCATCTTTTTCCCGTTTTTGAGACCGTGTAACGACAGCATTGACGCTTTCAACCTTTAAGTTTCCTTTCTCATTAAATGTTTTAAAAAGTTCCGCGGTTTGATTACCCAAAATATAACGACCTTGATCTAACTTTTCCTCAACAACAACAGCTTTAGTTGTAACTGTGCCCAAGTCGCACTCTACATCTATTTCAGCTACTGGTAAGCACGTCATATGTTCATCAAAAATATGTTGAATCCATACATGCTCCCCTGTCATTCTATTTCTATTCACATATTTTTGGGAAACCACGTCAACAGTTGCTCCCGTATCTCTGAGAATAGGCAGGTTGTATCCATTTATTTTACCCATTTTCGTATAGGGTTCTAACAAACTTTTACTCGTTTGTTCCCTTATGTGATTTACTTCTGATTTATGGCCTCGAATCTGAGGGCACTGTGGCCTTAAGTGCTCGTAAGATCCACATTCGAAACATTGTAGTTTCTTTCTTCTATCTACGTTCGGTTCGAACCTTTTTGTATAACCACGAGCTTAATTGTCTTTTTTGAAGTTCGAAACCTGTGGTGGTTTACTCGTTTTAAATTTATTTCCCTGGGTATAATTAGTTCTCGGCGAACTGCCATAAACTTTAGGTTTAGATTCTACTACTTTACCTTTTCCTGAAATTGTCTTTTTGGCATCCTCGAATTCTTCCATTTTAGACACGAGATCTATCGGGGATACTATATTTGCCCAGGAATCCAAGAAATGTTCCTTAAAATCAAGAGACGACCGCCTTTTGATTTGGTCTACTATCATTAAATCCTTAAGTTGCTGGAATGTTTCGATTTTTAGACCCGTTAACCACCCCTCTAAATATGTGTTCATTTCATAATAAAAATCATGCCACGTAGAGTCAGGATTTTTCTGCGATTTTACAAACATTTGTCGAAATTTTTCAGCTGTTAATTTAAATCTTTTGAGTAATAACAATTTAACGTGGTCATAATCTCGCGCCTCTTCTTCTGGTTCTCGTGCTATCAAATTATTAATTTCGCTTGGCAGAGTACTTATGAGAAAGGATACCCATTTTTCTCTAGGGATCTGATTAACCTTGGCTTGCCTTTCAAAAATTTCAAGAAATAAACTAATATCATCAGTTTGAAGGTTAAATTTAGGCATAAGTTTTTGAAAATTTTGATTAAATGACGGTTCGACTGTTACTTCATTACTTGTTTGTTTAATTTTTAAGCTTTCTAACTCTAACTTTCTGATTTCTAAAAGTTTTTCTTCTTTTTGTAATTCATATTCCCTTTCTTTACTTTGAATTTCAAGTTTTTCTTTCTCGACTCTCTCCTCTATAATAATATTTAACATATTAGTTGCAAGTTCTAACTCATAATTTTTACTTTTAGTTATCAATTCTTTGAGTTGGATTATTTTTAAATCTTTAGTAACAGTTTCCCCTAATTCAGTGGCCAAATTCACAAGATCCGATTTCTTAGCTTTTCCTAAAAATGCCATTTTTTGATCGAATTAAACTAGAATCAAATATTACAAACAACGGAATTAATTCTCTTTTTTATAACACCATGAAAAGGGCAACAGATAATCCAAACAAAACTCTACATTCATAATATGAAGAAAAATAATATAAGTAAAAATGTTGTGTTCCTCTCAAATATTCGCCTTTATACTTTTTATTCTGAAGAGTTCTTTCCTTCTAGAAAAGATGTAAACACAAGCATTACTCACTCCCCCGAAACAAAATAACATAAAATCAAGGAGAGACTCATATTTCCCCCCCGCTCCGTCAAGGCATCTGGCATTTATCAGGCGAAACACATAAACGAATGGTTACCAGTAACAGAATGTAAGCAAAGAGATCCGCGAGAGTTCTTTCTTCCACCCCACTTCTTCGTTCGAAGTAAAGCGTTCAATCGAAACTCAATTACTACAGTTATAATTATTATATTATTCCTTTTGATAACATATTCATCAGGATTAAGTTATTAAAAGTATACAATACCAGCAATATTTCAGAACGTGAAAAGCACGTTTGTGCGTATTTTTAAAAAGCAAAAATAATTAATAATTCTCAGCTATATGAAAATAAA
The DNA here is from genome assembly GCA_026543055.1 of Argiope trifasciata. Classification (NCBI taxonomy): domain Eukaryota; kingdom Metazoa; phylum Arthropoda; class Arachnida; order Araneae; family Araneidae; genus Argiope; species Argiope trifasciata. The sequence continues at coordinate 4,298,439 of JAPMOQ010058975.1, forward strand.
GCACACACAAAAATTATTTCTTATGATTAAGAAGTTTCAATGTAATTGCAAACAAAATATACAATTTTCATAAAGGTTTCTCAGGGCGAGAATAATTTTCACACAAATACCTCAGAATTATAAGTATATAACAAAACCAAAATTCAAAACCTTGAATGATGAGCATTTAATACATTCTCTGATGAGAACTATAAAACCTGGTAATAATTTACTTTCTTTAATTTCTAATGATAAGAAACAAAATACGATACTGATCTATCAAAAATGCACACAAAAAACAATTTTAAATATTTCCTTTGTTAAAGAAAACTATCACAATTATATTTCTCTTCAAGAGAAATTTTTACTTACCAATAAATCTACTACAATAATCTTTAATTCTCCGTTGGAGATCTTTCTCATTTATCAATCGTACTGTTGTACTATTGTATCAAACACACTAATTCTCAGTTTGAGAATTTCAAATATCTATTCAATCTACACTGTTGTGTATTAAATATGTTTTGCTGATGAAAACAAAATTATTTCATGATTGAAATACAACTTAATACCACAATCTTTCTCAGTTTGAGAAATTTAAAATAACATTATTTTACTTTACACTGTTGTGTATTAAATATGTTTTGCTGATGAAAACAAAATTATTTCATCATAGAAATGCAACTGTTTCTCGTGACGAGAACACTATAACACAGTAATAAAATATTCTAAATTGCTTAGAACAATACAAGTGCTAAATCTTTATATTTTGCACTAATTATCTTCATTACTCTTAATGAAATGACAACACAACAAATGAATCACTTCAAAACAAAAATTACTCTAAATTGCTTAGAGTACACTTTTTTTTTGCACTGATGTGCTTTAGTTTGCAACATTAGTTAATTACCAAAACTAATTTTTTTTCCAAATGGCATGGAACAATAACACATGTTGTGTTTCTTTTATCAATCAAGCAAACTAATTTAAAATTTTAATAAGGCCAGGTGATGGATTAGTAAAGGAGAACATACCTCTTTCCTTTGTTTCGAATCTCGGTGGAACCTCCATTTAATATCGTCTGTACTGTATTGGGTTGTGAAATTTGAAAAAGAAAAGTGCCACACCCAGATTTTGGGTTTTTCCGTTTAATCTGACGAAACACACACATCAACCACAGATACAGCACATACACATAACATATATATACAGCACATACAAAAAATCATGCCATTGGCATTTTGAAAATTAATTCTGTTGTTAGCCCGAAACACTATTGGATAAATGCTTTCCTTCTATCTCCATCACCCTCTTCTGCCACCGTCCTCCTTCGCATCCCGGCTCGCTCTCTCTCTGTCCTGTTCCAGAGATTCTGGCAACCCCGTGAAGACGGGACTCCAGGTCTCGTCTGCATCAGTACAGTCCCAAGCTGTTAGCGTTAAATAACGGTCTTCATAGGGCGTTGTTACACGTCTTCGCCCTTGCGATTATCTTCGGACTGCATTTCCAGTCTCTAAAACAAGGTTCCAGATCCTAGAAACTACACTTTGTGAAAAACAATTGTTTTCTGCTACTTCAGCTTGTGTTTGAACCCTACCGCCTCTAATTCCCCAACGACACTCCGAGCTTCTGATTCAGTTAAATGACTACGTGGAGACATCTCACTCATCGAAACAACGAGCTTATTGAATGTCGATTATTTTTTCCGCTTTGTCTTACGTTAAATTGAAAGCCAAAATCAAATTCACTGACGTCAAAGCGTCGTCTTTACTTCAAGTTCAAAATTTGCATACTGCGAAGTTTGAAAAATAGGAAAAAGTTGTGACTATTCTTCCATTTTATGCAAAAAAAAGTTGCTTATACCGTTATTTTATACAAGATTTATAATAACCTTTAATTGTTTTGAGCAATATACTCTGTACTATATTATATAATTTTCTTTCAAATAGTATTTTCATTTTGCATGACATAACTCATTTTCGTAATCTTGTAAATCCCGTTTCACTCATTTTTACTTTCAAATATTTGTTCACGCATTTAAGTTATTAGTTTATATTCATATAAAATTTTAAGATCATGGAACAAGTCCTTATGAGCATTATCAGGTTCAATATCATCATAATGTCAATAATATTTTTCATCTCATGAATCAAAACCATAACTCGCAGAATTTTTTTCCAGGAAAAATAATGTCAACAATTTTGCTCCTAAAGAAAGCCATCTGTGATAAAGTTTATGTGAATTGAGACAAAATGAGTTAAATAGTTATTATGTATTAAATATAATAATCACCTTCAATTTCATTGAAATATCTTATAATTTTAATTAAGATGATGACTTAACAGGTTCTGGAGTCAAATGCAGGCACTGTTTAGCAATTGATGTGTTCTTTGTTCCAGTTAATGTTCCGTAATGATCCTATTTCAGAATTCTTCTGTAACAGTTTTCTACAAAGTTATTACAAAGGGCAAAATTCAATACCTCGCATTAACACCATGCAGAAATTAATAAAGGTAAGATAAGGTCAATTTAATAGAAGTAAAACTTAGAAACTTTTAATTTATGAAAAATAATATTTACTAATGCATCTATTTTGAGAATTAAGTTTAAAAATAAAAAATGATTAAAAACTAATAATATTTAATATCTGAGTTTATACTTTCCTTTAGTAATTTGTTGCTTCAAAAATGCATGTTTTTAACATAGATACATACAAAAATTCATTTCAGATGTAAGCTCTATCGTAATTAGTAGATAGTTCTTCCAAACTAGAAATAAACTTTATCGGACAAACTTTGTCTAAGAAATACGATTAAAGTTCATAAAGTCATTGCTAATTTGATAACTATTAATATAATATCCAATTCTAGTATCTACAGATACCATTAATAATATTTTCAAATGGCTTCGAATCGATAATTTATTTCTAAATATATTGTAAGTGCAATTTATAAATATACTAGCCGCCTTTGGCGACCATGAGTAATGCGTTCTAAAATTTTCAATTAAGTCACTTATTCATTAGCCTTGAAGTAATTCCGGGCATTGATTGGCCTGAAATTAAAAATGTTTTTTTTTT
>JAPMOQ010058975.1:4301506-4332883 GCA_026543055.1 Argiope trifasciata
CCCCCCCCCCAAAAAAAAAAAACAGTAATGAGTTTTTCCCTAAACATATCCTTCCGTCTTTATGCGAATTAGCACCTTCTGATCGTTTAATGAATAAAAGCGCCATATTTTAAGAGTTCTAAGCCTTTTCACTCTTAAAGTATGTAACAAATCTTAATTAAAATTCTTCAAGATAATTAAGATGAAGATTGCTTTCATAATAATTATAGAGCTGTAAAAGCTATGTTTTTAATATATATTTGACAATTTATTTGCATATATATAGCTGCCATTAATAAATAAATTATTTCAAACACAATCACTCAAATTAGGGAAGTGGGATGAAAAAAAAGGTGTTTAAAGCCATGTGGTACAAGAAATAAAATCTATTGAAAATTCTCAACTTGGTTATTTATAAAAACTATATCATAAATTATTAGGAATATTCTTTAAAATATTATCAGTTATAGTATGAGATTAAAAATACAAATATTTAAAGAAATTTCAAATAAAGTTACATTCTTTAAATAAATTACTAATTTATATTAAGAAATAAAATTCATTCTTAAAAATTTCATCACTGAATTAAATAATGTTAATTTTTCTTAATTGAATCTTAAATCTTTTTAAAATAAATTCCTTAACCTTTATCCTATTTTAACTCCCATATATATTAACAGTTAAAATATTATATCATCATCTATTTCATGTTTACAAATTCTATCTTAGTTTCCATTGTTTTCAAAATTTTAGAAGGAAAATATTGTGATACAGCTTTATAAGCTTTTCAAAATACTGTAACAAAACAGTCTATTAATCTGTGTAATTTCTGAATTACAAAAAAGAAGAGTTTGTTTTGTCATCAATTAGAAACAGCTTCGCTTCATTCTTCAGAATATGTTTTGAAATAGATTAAGGAATTTAGGTTCAAAAATATTATTCTAAAAATATAGGATATTAAGTAATTTTATATATTAAATAATTTATTTTTCAGAATCTATTTCAATTTTTAATTTTTGAGCTTTGAAATTTCAATTTTAAGAAATAGCTGAAATCAACTATAATCAACTATAATGCATCCTCTTGACTCTTGTATTTTCTTGTTCTCTGTACTCTCTTGTCGATTAATCAGAAAACATTTTTCTTTCTTTGCTTACTTATTATAAGTAATACGATATGAGAGTAATTTTTTGATTGTTTATAAATAATATAAGTTAAGATATCCATTCATTCATATGTCTTTTGCATTTTTTAAAACTAGAAATTTGTTGCTAATACTGGTACTCACACATTTCTGAAACGAAGGAAATAGATTCTTGCATCTGCGATAAAGCATTTTAAGCATCTATTCATTTAAGAGGTAAGATAGTCCATCGTTAAGTCTTTTCGATACAATACATTTAACTACTTCTTACCTCACTTTAACTGTGAGACAGAATTTCCCAAATTAATCTAAGCTGAAATTTATTGAAATCCTTTCCTTATAAGACTTTAAACTCTAAAATTTGCTTAATTGACTCATCACTCAATTTCTCAAATTAAGTGACTGTTATGGGATAGACATGCATTTGGATGGAGGAATTAAACAAATTAATCTTCCGTAATAAAGTAAATTATCAAACGTTGCTATTCATTTTGATCATTGAATTTTTCTTCAAAATCAATTTTTCAATGTTGAAATCCACTGAACTCGTTTTTGAAATCCCCTGAATTGGAGTAATTAAAAAATGTATCATGGTTTCACAAAATACATAAATAAATGCTGTCAATTGAATTTTTCAATTATATGATGGTTTTACAAAGGATATTCTCAAATAATAAATAATGATTGAATATAAGTCATTGTCTTGAAAAGATAAGGAGATATTGGAACGAAATAAAAGAGCTCGTTTATTACAAATATTATGTCATGAACTACATGCATTATATCTTTAAATAGACGTCAGATGTAGCAAACAAAGAATGTTAAAGAGCCGAATAAGTTAAGAGAATTTTATTATAAAATCCAGGCTTACAATTATAAATCAAATATTAAATGCTGTTTAATTTGAATCTTTAGTTTTCAGAGCTTCTAGTTCTAAACTATGCGAAGGTAAGTAAACCTTTTAATTATGACAGTAAACTTCAATATCAGGTAATGGCACATTGCATTCTATGCTATATCAGAGTAAGGACATTATGACCATAATGCCAAGTAAGGACTAATACATAATGGACGTCAGGTATAATTGAATTTCATATACGAGAGTTTCTAAATTGTCGACTTAAGAGACTATCAACTAGCCATCTACAGGGGTCTCAAGTGACAGGCCCACATTTAAAGAGAAATATGTTTACAAAAATGCGAATCAGCCATGCGTTGTATATTATGCAAGTAATTATAAAGTTTAGATTTTTATTCGCATCTTTTAGTTTTACAAACAATTTTGAAACATATTTATTCAATACAAATTCAATTTATTCGAAATAGTTTCAATTTATACGCATACTTTATGCACAGGAAATTCATATTTTTTTCTAAATTTCTTAATATTTAGTGAAGTTTGCAATGCATTTCCATAAATAATTCAATAAATGCTATTTAAATCTGCAAAGTGTTTAAGTATTTTTAAAGAAAAAATATAATCCAAGCTTTTTAATTATTTTTTTTATAAAAAAAAATGGACCATGTTCCTTAAAACCTTCAATTTTATTAAGAGGTCTTAACTAGAAATCTTTTCTTTGAAATGGTATTTTTTTCAGTAATTTTGCTTCGTTTTTAAAGTAATCGTTCTTTTTCAGTTTAACTAGTTTATTTCCGATGAGTAAAGAAATTCTCAAAAAACGTATTATTCAATAAGGGGTTTGAAAGCATTAACAAATATTATTCTTAGGATGGTATATCGATGCTTCAAATTAGTTTTGTAATTTAAAGAATACTATGTGTCTGTAAGATATTATTTTCAATTCTTGTCGAAAAACCTTGCGCTTTGTTGGAAAGTAAAAATATTCTAAAAAAAAGCTTTTTTATAAACAAAAATTGGGTCTACACTAATTATCACAATACTTAAACAAAGCACCTGCGCTTCCTTTTGATTTCATTTAACATAATTATAAAAGACATTTGAAACAATTTGGTAAAAGGGAACGATGAGAAAAAGTTTCAGAAAAGGAACAAATACAATTAATAAAATCTCTGTTGATGAAAAAGAATCAATAACAGACTTTTCCTTCTTTATTTTTATTTTACATTTTTTTATAACTTCAAGACATTTTTGATTTTTTTATCGTTTGTGAAGATACAGAATAGTTTAAAGAATATTAAGTATTTAGAAAATGCATAAAATTTTGGAATACATTTTTTAGATAAAATTTAAGTGAAGAATTGAATATTTTACTATTCCTTCATTTTCATAAGATGTAAAACTATATTGGAAGGTTTATGTTAAATCTCTGTCTTTGATTCAGAAAGAGAAAAATTGATTCTGAAACATTTACTGTTTAATATTGTGATTATTTCTAATTTACTACATTCAAAAAACTTATTCTCTGCCATATAAAACTGCAAGTTCAAATAATACTTGAAAATATTGTAATTTTTTCCTTTTAGTAAGAGATGCATTACAACCAAAAAAGTATATGATTGCATTTTTCTCAAAACATTCTGATACAAAGAAAAGACATACCTCTGATTCATACCACATCATAGTTTCCAGAGAAGACTAGTCCATATTTGTATTACAAGAGACGAATTGTTAATAATTCTCATTTAACAATGAAATAGTAAGTATTACCATAACTTTCATCAGGCCTTTTAACTTCTAAAGGAATATACTTCAAAATATTAACAAAACTGAACAGGATAATTTCTGAGAGTTATCATCATGGTTAATCTTCCCTCTAATCATGAGCTTTTAGTTCAAAATTTGCATCATTTGAAGAAATTTAATCAAACATTTTATTTATTATTTGTCTTTGTTTTCTTACATGGAAATTTTGTACAAGTTGTAATAAATATAAATCAAGAGTGCGTTTGGAATGAGAATATGATAAAGAAAAATATTGTTAAAAAACACTTCCAAGCACTATATAATACTCAAATCTCCTTCACAAGCATTCATTTGTTTTCATTCGATTACTTATTCTTATTTAATTTATTTTTTCATAAAAATAAATGAAACGCGATCAATGCTTTTGAAATAATTTCAAAACGAGAAGAAAAAGAAAAATGTTAATTACAAAATAAAAATGTTATACCTCCTAAGCTCTTTGTTTACAAAGTAAACTGTGATATAAGAAGCTGAATTTACATAAAATAATAATCTAGACGAAAAGTACTTTTTAACTTTCCTTTGTATAAAAGACAGTAAAGCTTTACAAGAGAATTATATTTCTTCATAAGAAAAAAATTAAGTATATTGTTTCATTGTTTTGGAAATATATTAAAACTAGTATAATCATCGAATAAAATTTATTTTGAAATAGGGCGATAGTTTTCTATTAACATTTTAAACTAAAATCGCTCCAACATGTCTTATTAAAATAATATCAATAAATGTGTATATTTTATGAAAAATATGTATTCAAATTAATAAGGAATACAAGTATCTTATGTTCCTAACAAGAAAAAGGTATTAACTATCTGCACTCTTATATAAAGTATTAGTACAAGTATTTTTATGAAATTTAATGAGGCTTCAGTTTTCCCAGCAATTAAATTTTAAATAAAGATAGCTACATTATATTCATTATCATATATTAGCATTTCAAATTGTTATTGAAATTATAACGTTGAAAAGATTGTATTTCTTGCTGTGATAATTATATTGTTAGCAATTTAAATATACAATTTTTTTATTTGTTGCATTTAATAAAAAATAAACTGAAGAGAAATTAAGAACAAATCCAAGTATAAGATATTAAAAAAATATTCCAAAAATCTAGATGTTTTCAGTATTCAAGCCGTAGATAAAGTGGCGAGCAATGAATTCTCTGCTACATATTTACTTTCAAATTAATACAAAAAGTGAAAGTACCAACTTACTGTTTCATGTATCGGAAATAGCTCCCAAGGACTTTCGTGTCAATTGAGCTTTTGCAGACTTCAAGATCAGACTTCGGATAATAATGGACATAGTTGACGCACATTTCTTCACTGATAGCATATCCACCCTATTTTAAATGTCACATTTGATTAAGGCAAATATTTTACTTGAAGCAGAATAAATAGACTTTAAAATTCCGAACTGACTCTCATTGGCCATCTCCAATCCTATCACAAGTTTCTAGCATCTCTGACAAACTAGTATGCAAATGATTGCCGGAGTACTTCATTTGTCAAGCAAAGCGAGTGACATAATTAATGTCGGTGCCTTCTTAATGACAGAAGCTGCCATCGAATGGTACGCCAATGTCTTCTAAACTACTGTGTATTACAACAGCATTCACTTTGAAATATAATGTACGCAGATAACTTAAACAAATATAGAGCTCTTTCCTTCATCATCTTGAAAGGGAGCTCCTTTAATTATGTATATTATATAATGGCAAGAAAAATCATTAGCAAATAATATATATAAATAGGCTTATATAGTATTTAATTGGAAGAAACATAAGAGAATAAAAAATTTGTTCTTGTTAAAAACTTTTCTTTAATGTTGTTTTTAGCTTAAAATTTAGTCTCAAAAAATGCCTTTATAGGATGCAAAAAAGGTCAATTTCGGAGTTGTATCTTCCATAAAGGAGTAATTCAAAAACTGATATAAAGTAAATATGATATACAAAGCATTTAAGAAGATGTAATTTTTATGCAAAATACTTTGAAACTTGCTTTTTTTGAATGAAATTTCTCAAGGAGATGATATTTGAAACTTCATCACCTTAAGAAATTTCATTTTATTATAACAGTTATGATCATTTCATTGTTACCTTATAATAATCCAAATTTCTTGGAAACAACATTTAAATTTGTCGAATAAATGGTAAAAAAAAATCCCTTCATTGTTTTTGAACATTTTCTTTTTTCCCACTTCAAGATAAACCTCTCAAGTTCTCTTATGAAACTTCAAACTGAACGTTGCTACATGCAGAATTAAAATTTGTTGAATGCTCAGCGAAAAAAAAAAACATTCCTCGGTTTTGGATATTCATTTTATTTCATTTTTTTTTCAGTATAACCATCTCTAATTCTGTTATGAAACTCCATATTCTTCTTCCCCAAATAATTATGCTTTAATAATTTACCTTTGGTCTATATCAAAGTTTATATTTTAAATTCAGATTAAGTAAATTTTAAAAAATTAAATTTTAAATGCCACGGATTGAAATTCAGAAATATTTAAAATCCATATACCATTCATTAGTTTATTATAATCAAAAGAAATTTCTTGTTCTTTAACAAAAAGTGAGGCTACTTACAGGGCTTAGAGTGTTTCTATAAAACAGAATTCATCCCTTTATTTGAATAACACAAAACTACTCAAATGCAGAAATTAAGAGATCAAAATTTTCAAAAATTGTGCAGTTTATAAAAAACTTGATCGCCAATTTAATACAAGAAAATAGGAGTCCAATTCAAAAACTAAACTTCCTAGAAGCTTATCTAAACATTTTCAATACAAGCAACAACCTTTAGTATTGGCTGGATAGCAATTGCTAGCTTTTTTTTTTCTAAAATACTCATAATTTATAATCAAACAAAGCACTTACTTTAAATTAATATTCAGCGAAATGAATGAATGAATGAAATTCATCAATTTTAGAAGCTCATTAAACTAAAAAATCTTTAAATACCCTTTCCATTAGATGAATTATTTATAATAGATATTACGGCTGAATAAAAGAAAATTTTTAACATAACTGTGACTAAATCTGAATCAAATATGTGAAGTCTGATTGTTTTGACCAGAAACTCTGAATGACAGTATAATTACTATAGGAAGAAAGTTTCATTTCCTTCAAATTTTGTTTAGCAAATAATTGTTCTATTTCAGTACATGTTAGAGATTGTCAAAATTATACAGAATCTTACCAGAGTAATATTTTCACGATCCACAGTGGAATAATGGCATGTTGTAAGCAATGAATCGCCCTGAAATCATAGTAAGCACCAGTTATTTCATATTTTAGTGATATACAATATTTAATAAATATCTTATTTTTTATGTTTGTAAAAATTATTTTTCAAATATTCACAAGAATGAAGCAATCGAAAATTTGTAATCCAATAAAATAGCAGATTTTTCATTATAAGTTTGATTATTATGTACTGTACTTATTTTTGTGTATATAATTCTATAAAATTAAAATAACATTAAAAAAATAAATTTCTGTTTTATAATATTGTCTCAAAAAATATGCCAGTGGAATGAAAAATCTCCTTCCCTGATTTTATATTAGCTTAAACAAAATACATATGAAATGCAAGAAAAATATTTCACAGAATACCTTTATGTATTAATGACATTTTTTTCGAGTTATTAAAATAGAAAAAAAAATTATTTATAAAGAGGTAATCAATTGTTTTGATAAAGTAGTCTTACCTAGAAGTAAAATTTTTGCCAATCTTATTATTTTTTGCATAAAAAAAGAATTAAAATATGCAAAAAAGTCGCTAAATAAAACGTTGAATTTCATATGTTTCATTTTAAAACATTTCACTAGTAAACAAGAAAAAAAAAGTAAAATTAGCTTTTTTTTTAATTTCAGAGTTCTTAAAATATTTTGAGCATTTTTTGGTATTTCTAAATAGTGTTTTGGTGAACATAATTTTTTTTCAAAATTAATTAGCTTTCTTTCCTAAATTTATTAAAATATGAGATTCCGTAAATGTTTGAAACAATGGCATGCAGACACATCAGAACAGCAGTTTCTCAGATGAAAATTTATTAATATTCAAATCTTAAAATAAAAAATTTGTATTTGTATACCAGTCATACTCATATTTACTAAAATAAAACAGTTATCACAATCATGAGGATAAAATACAGCAATTTTGAAGCATATCGTATCCTGGGTCTACACAAAACACTACTAAAACGAGAAGCCTTTATTTTTTGATTGAAATACTAAAAGAAAAAATAACAATTTGAAATATATATAAAGTTTAAGATAAGTATGAATTATTTTTCTTTACCTGGAATATCAACGATAGTATTTTAAAAATTCTCTTTCAATAAGCAGATTTATTTTACAACAATTTCCACTCAATGTAATTTTATAAATGAATTAATACACAATAAAAACTTATTAATGAATACACAAAAAATTATGTTAATATAAAATAACATATATGTTGGTAACTGTGTCATATAAACAACAGGATCCATTTTACTGTAATTTTACTTACGGGTAAAATTTTAGCTTGACGTTTCAAACGGCGAATTTCTTGAAAATGGGTGCTGTAATGGTTATCTCGATTCAGTTCCGGTAGTTCAGCCGATCCTCTGATATGTTTTGTATATACTTTTGTTCCAGTAAGATGAGTATGGAGCTGGGAACCAAAAATCACAATTCCTTCAGCAGGTAAACCCTGAAATATAAAAGTAAATAATATATTTTCATATAGCTTTATTTTTAATGATTATAGAGTAGGAGAAAAAACATGAAAAAACATTCATAATTTCCCAAAGTTTCGAACATGGTAATTCAGAATAGTTATGCAATAATTTGTCGGGAAGTCATGCTTATGCAACTAAGGCTTTATAAAACTAATTAACTTTATAAAAGAACACCAACAATGGCAGTAAATAGAGAAAATGAATAGAGCCTCATATTCAGGCAAATGACTGATAACTTGTTCCAAGAATATTAGATAAGGGTCTTCTTTTTATCCTTGTTGACAACTAGTGTAGGTCATTCCAACTATCTTCCACATTTTCAAACGAAATGACTATAATGATGCTTTTTATGAACTATATTTTAGATTTGTTTCAAACACTCAATTATTTCAGTTATCTCACAGCATTTCTTAAAAATGCAATTTGATTATAAATGTATCTACCTTATGACTTATTGGCTCGTTATCACAGGCACTCTCCTAACGATAATCTATTTCATTTGAAACCCCACTTTCCTATTTCATAATTACTTAAATTATCGTTGCCCTGCTCATTGAATAGCTACCTGGATTTTCCTATATTATTGCATTTATAACAAAGGCTTGTAGATGCAGAACAAATTGTTTTATCTGGAGGTACATTTCAAAAATATCAAAATACACAAAAATTCTCATGATTGTAATGTACTTATTTCACATAAATTACAGCTTGTTAGTCTAATGAATAATTTATAAATACAATAATCACAATTTTGAATACATCTATTAAAAATAATGACACAACATATTCCTTAACATTTTTAATAGCATTTTTTAAATGGCTTATCTTAGCCTAGCTTTAACCCTCCAAGCGGCGGAGACGTCTTTTTCTGGAAGGCACAAACCCTCCGAAACGGGCGTAACCGTGTTTTTTCGTTCTGTTCAGTTGTTTCCGAGACGGGCGCAAACGGTTTTTTCCTACTTTCAATTGAAGCGTCGAAAAGGGCGAAGACGTGTTTTTTCTTCTGTGCCGTTCCCCTCCGTTAATGACCTTCTTGTCAGTGATAGATTACTTTACGATAACCCACTAAAGAGAACCGAGTAGAAGCACTTAGCGCTCATAAAAGAATTCCTTATCGTTAAATGATTTAAGTAGGAAGTATATTTCATGGGGTTTTTAGAAACTTATGAGAAAAAAAATCTTCTCACTAAATTTTACTTATCAAAATAATAACTTACGAACACATTCCTTAGTAAAGCAAAATATTTCTAAATAGATTTTTACGTAAAATGTTGCTATTAAACAATTTTAAAATACGTCTAACGCCTTCAAAAGAATGACAAAAATAAAAATAATTTAAATAATTTATTTTATATATTTATTTAACTACTTTGCCTCAAAATTCATGACATGAATACGTTGACAAATTTTCAGTTAAGAAATAAAGACTGTCTGTTAAAATTTGATTTTTGATGTAAAAATGTTTCAATTTTCTTTTTCATTTATTTAAAAATACGGCATAAAGACTTGCAAGGAATTTCATGTTTTAATTTAATTATTTGTGTTTAAATTAATTTATTTTTTGTGTTTTATTTTATTTAATTCGCAGTAATGTAAATTTATATTATAGGTTCCGAATCAAAAGTTGTAATATATTTATAATAGCCATATTGTAAAATTCTTTTTTTTTTGTAAATCGCGAGAAACGATAATCACAAAAAAATTAATTAGAAAACAGCTAGAAAACAAAATAAACAAAAAATTAATATAAACAGCTGGTCCTGGATTTATGAAATTTGGTACATAATTACTTCCTGATCAATAGATAATCACTAATTAGAATCTTTTTTAAAATTCTTATTTCTTATTTATTAAATCTTAATTTAAATTTAATCAAGCAGAAAAGCTTATTAGCAATTGTTGTGTCACATTAAAATTCAAAAGATTAACTTTCCTTAGACAAAATTTTCGTTTTCGGGACAATTTTTATTCAGGTTTTAAAAACAATTCAGAATTTTAGAAGTAATTTGTAACAATTCTTTTTTATAGAAATGAAATTGAAATCAATTTTGTTATTTTACCGTAACTTTCCGGCGTTACTTTCTTCACGTTGAGAAAAAATATCTGCTTTGTTTAAACAGTAACTTCAGTTAAAATTTTTAAGAACTTTTTAATGGCTTATTTGAATAACACGATGTAAGAATATTTCACATGATATGCCATAATTGATGAAATCAAGAATAACGACATCATTAAGACTTTGATGATGAATGAATGAATATTTTAATGAGCACTTTAAAATATTTAGGAAACTATTTTTTAAATGTGACATATGAGATACTTTATATACATTGCAACTAATCCCAATTTGAAATAATAATTTTCTAAAACTATTTAAAAATGTTTCTACAATTTCAAATGATATCATACTAATAGTTTCAAAATATTTGCAAAGATTAAATTTTGAAAAGAAAAAAAATCTTGCGTTTTAATGACTCATTCTGGAGTGTCATGAAGAAATAGGAATCGTCAGCGCAATGAATATAATCAAATGAACATTAGCTTGAAAATAGAAATAAAATGCTCAATGCAAATTAAGTTTTCACTACTTTATTGAATTTAATTTCGGATTTATACCTGATTCTGTTAGTGATTAATGTACATATTCTATATATTAATCACTATATTATTTCTGCATTCATTACGTTATTAATAAATCATTCAAATAAGCTGTAGATTTTTGAACAATATATAAATTAAACAATTCATTTAATTAGTATTTAAATATGAAGAACTTATTCTCAAAAGTACTTCTGTTTTTTCAAGATCTGATTCTTTGAATTAGAAAAACATTAAAAAATTTGTATGAAGAATCAATCCAAAAATTTTAGTTGAATATTAGTAAAATTAATTTTGAAAGTTACTTTGTTGCTACAAACATGCTGTTGTTATCATTCCCAATAGCCTTAATTACGGTTTATATTCTGTTTTGCCTTGATTTCATTTAGGAATATGACAAGTACGAAATTATTTATTTTGGAACATTCGATTTATGCACTTGTACATTCTGTCATTCAGAACTTAAAAAAAAATGTGCCAATCTGTTAACTCTGCTATTTTCAAAAGATAGATTCTAAGAAATTGTGTTGAAGCACTGAAAAGTGTTTTCTTGCCAAAAGTGATATTTGATTTTAAAATATATATATATATATATATATATATATATATATTAAAACTGACAAATAACTTTTTATCCAAAGCAGGCAAAAATATATTAAGATAGAATTAAAAAAAAAAACTAAATTAAAAAAAATCACAATTAATTATTTTACAAAGGTTTTTGATTTCGTACAAATATTTAGATAACTAAGGCTATAAGACCTTTACATATAAAATAGCGAAAACTTCTGTGAGTGAATTGCAATTAATATCGCTTCACATCTCACTAAAAACTGATTTCATCATTTGGAAATTTTCAAAAAAAAAAAAAAAAAAAAGTGAAAAATTTCGTTTTTTTTTTTTTTCTTTTAGTTTCCTTTGTAAATTGTCTTATAATTTTTAGTTAGAAACAGCAATATCCTATTATTATTAAATGCAAGAACACCTTAAGTGATATTTTCAAACATTTATTTTAATTCCAAAAACTTTAAAATGCAGCTTTGAAAAATTTGTCAAAGAATTATCGAAACATATGCTCGTCTATTGCTCTCTACGACATTAATTGGTGTGATGTTATAACTAAGATGTAAATTTTTCACCTCTCAGTGTAAAAGATATCTTAAATTACGTCTCTAAAAATAAGGTGTAGGAAACACAAATTTTGAAAATTATATGAGTTCGGAAAAAGAATATTTATTTGCATTAAATATTACTTATAGTATATGCAGGAAACGTGTAAATGTGTAGCATGATTTTAGCACATTTATATATCTAAATGCTTTTCTTCTTTTATATATATATATATTAATAAAAAGACAAATAATAGCTTAGTGTCTTTTGTAAAAATGTTGGAATAAATACTGATATGAGATAGTCAATATAATTATGTAAAATTTAATTTACAAATTTAAGACCTCTATGCAAAATATTTTTTCCCTTTCAAAGATGTGAATTCATATCGCCTTTTAATTTGAAACTACATATTGCTAATACGAAAAAAAAGTTGGTGAGTGAAGAAGGGAGGGGTGGAAAGTGGTCATCAGTAAAGGTGGGTTCAGACGAGGCTTATTATTGTCCGCAATAGAAGATCACGCCTACTTCCGGAAAATCATATGACCACAACGGGACAATGGCAAATGATTGTCCCGTCGGGACAAACGTTGTCCGCGTTGTCTCAAGTGTTCACACCGGGACAATGCCAGGACAACAGCAGAGAGACAATGTTTGCGGACAATAAAAAGCCTCGTGTGAACCCACCTTAAGATAAGATAGCCAGATAGATTACAAACCAGTCTCCCTACTGGGTTAATGGGAACCCCGTGGCTGGGAAGAAGGGGAAGAGAAAAATGCTCGTTTCTTTTTCGGACACTGCCTCGTGTGAAGCTGATATTTTTTTGAAGCAACCTATTGACGGATAGAGATAAATTTTTGAGAAACCATACTCAGAAGGATTGGGCGCTCGGAGGGTTAATAACTGGTTTCTTTCCTTGCTTCAAATCAAATTTTCTGTCACATGAAAACGTATTAAAGAACACAAAAGGAGAATGTCTTTTCGAAAGGATTGTAAACACCAATATTTTTCTCATGTCATAGAGAGTGTAAAATGAAATAAAATTGTGGATTATCCAAGACGACACCTTTTCGGAAATTAGCTTTTCAAATCCCAATTTCTTCCAAATTTTTGGTGAATTATCTTGAAAAAGGGATTTTAGCAACTTTAACTGTTTATGAACTCATTTCTCTTAACCTTATTGCTTTAACACTAAACCTACCAGCATTTCACCGATACATTAGAACTGCTATTGGAAACCAGTCATTTGACCGGGTCGTGATAGCTTTAGTGTTAATAAGTCATTTATTTGACTTAAATTAACAGAAAAATAAAATTTAAAATACCATTATATTAAATATTTGATCCTGAATGTTAAATTCCTTTTTAATTACTCCGCATTTTAAATAGCTTAAGATACTGTATTGGCTTGATTTAACAATAAATATTAGGTTGTTCGGAAAGTAATTTCGTTTTTTCCTGACAAAGGATTTAATTGCATTTTTCGCACCCAATTTCATACTTAAACGGCAAAATCATTTTATGTTTTAAGAGCTGATATAGCAAGGCTTGAGTGTGAAAAAGTGCAGCTGATTCTTCGCAGTAGTTTTTGGATGGTGCCCTTTTAAATATGGAGAGCAATAAACAGCAGTTTCGTCATTTTTTTCTTTTTTGCTATAAAAGGTAAAAATGCTGTTCAAGCCAGAAATAAATTAGCCAATATGTGTGGAGAAGATGTGTTAACAGTACATCAGTACCAGAACTGATTTGCAAAATTTTTCCTTCAAATGAGGAGGCCAAAAACCACCTCGATCAGTTTTTTTTTTACAGCAAAGACCAAAACTTTTATGAGCGTGTAATCATGTTACTACCAAAAATATGGCAAAAGGTATTAGACCAGAATGGCAATTTTATAATTTAATAAATAATTTATTCATTAAACGAAAATTTCTTTTCATTTTGACAAAAAAATACGAAATGACTTTCCGAACAACCCAATACAATACGTTTATATAGAATATGTATTTATCAGAATCTGTAACTAAAAAGGGTTAACTAAGAATAAGATAAAGTTAGAATATATTATATGATGTTATTTTAAATTCTATCACTCAACTGCATTTAACACAATCTCCTGAGAGCTTGTGGCTACGAATTTCAATAAGCCATCACTATTCAAGTATACGTTGACTATTTTATCGGATTATTGCAAGTAAGCATCCTAAGATTTAATCCTTCAGAGATTTGAAACAGATAAATTCAACGGAAATCTCTTAGGATGAATTAGAAGCATTGCGTTTAACTTTGAACAATTTTGTAACCAATTTTTATTTGTCAGTTTTTGCATCGAAAATTTTAATGGGTCCGTTTACGGTTTTAACAACTTTTTGGGCATTCATAGTACGTTTTATTGTTTTGTCAACTGAATTTGTTAGCATTTTCCATCAATTTCGCTCAATGCTCTGTTCCTTGTTTTTGAATATTAAGTATTTATGATTACAAATTTTTAAACTTAACTTTAATAACTTAGCTTAAAATTTTACCTTTAAAACTTTCGTATAAAATTTCAAAAAAAACTTGTACATGATTCATTTACAGCATCTAAATATTATACAAATATAAAACTCATAAGTAAAATATGAATTTGATATTTGTATGATATTTAGATATGTAAAATATTTAAAAATCAGCCTAATTAATTTAAAAAAATTCCTTTTAATAATTTTCGTTTAATTTGTTAACTATTTAAATTACTTCTTACAAAATTACACCTTTACTCGCTCAGTATCTCAAATCATGAATCAGGCATACAATTACGACATGATTTCTTAAAACCATGACTATTTAAAAAGACCTCGTTTCAATTATCTGAAAACTATTCAAAAAGGCGTCGCTGCTGTCATCAGAATTCTATCAAAAAGATGTCACTGAATTCTAAAAAGTCAATCAGAATTTTAGGGTAAAATTTGCTGGTGTCTCATATATGCATCTTCATGTAGTATATGAAAATTCTGAAATTAAAATATATATATATTAAAATCTCATTTGATGATTGTAAATATTAATTCAACAACGCTAATCCGAGCATCTATGATGGTCAAAGTAAAAATTATAAACTTATTCCTTTATAGAAGATGTATTCTCAATAGATCTCTGAACAACTCGAAGGATTCATGAGGAAATTTAAGCAATTTTAATCAAATCCAAGTTTATCATCCAGACAGCATTACTATAAAATTAATTATATATTCATTCATCATGATCTCTACAATTATAAAATTCTTAATGGATGTTATGCTCATCCAATATAAGATATTCATAGTCACAATGTTAAAAAAAAAATAATAATCTGTATCTCTGTAAAAAATCTGTATTGAATACTGCTCATACAATCTTATAGCATAGTAAAATAGAATGTAGTTAATTTTGTCCAGAGTAGAAATGGATGAATATTATTATATATGCATTGCTAAACTATTATTTAATTGAAACCCTCTTATTCATATAAGGGAGAAACACCGTAATTATATTTCCTAATTTTGTTTTATTAAGTTTTAGATAATAAAAATAATATGCAATATCTTTTCCTTAATATTTTTTTATTATTCAAAATTCATTTAATACTGAAAATAATATCTATTTTCTCTTGTCTAATATTAGCTTATTATTGGTATTAATTTATTGAAAGTAAAATAAACACTAAATAAAAATATCATATACTATAGCCAAATCATCATAACATTTGAAATCCTCTGATTCCTTAAATACATGTTTACACCTTCAAGCAACTAGTACCATAAATATGCACACTGTAATACGTAAATATTAAATTTTAAATTGTGTTAAACTATTTGCGATTAATTTTCAATTACATAATTAAAAAACACATTGAGAAATGTCCGGAATATAAAGGTTATATAATATTATAAGAAACTTTTTTCATACTTCTTTGAACAGACTCAGTACTGATAAATAATATTAATCAAATCTATTTCCGAAAATTACAAATTGGTCCCAATTAACTGAATTATCTTTATGATTTAGATAGAAAATGAATTCCATTTAAATGACTTTCCTTCCTGTGAATATTCTCTAATTTTCTCAATTCTATTTAGTTATCTCTTCAAATCCTGGCGTTGCTTGAATTTATAAAATCAATTCTTGAAGAGGTACTTTTAATTTTTGAATATATTGTAGAAAAGAAATTTCATTAGAAAACATCAAATACCGGAAATTCTTTAATACAATATTACAAGTATGTTTAGCTCACACAAAATATAGCAGAAACAAGGAGAATAATTATCACTAAACATAAACACCAAGTTCAAAGAGATAATTTGGAATTAGTCTCCAAGTGTACTCTGGTGTAAATGTAAGCGAATGCTGCATGAGGTTAACTGCAGGATATGACGCTTGCTAAAATATTCAATTATTTAAATGCCGCTTGGTTAGTTCTTGCTTGAGCTCCGCTTCGACAATTGTGCTTTAATTATCCTACTCTGTAAGTCGTTCCATAAAAGCCACTTACAATGCATCTTACTGTACAAAGAATTCAGAAAATTGCGAATGCGTATTATCATTATTAAAAGAACAGGACAAACATGTCATTAAAATTTCAGGGAAGATGCGTTTTTTAAAATTACGCTAACATAATTGAATTTATGTTCTATTTGTACATAAAAGTGCAGCAATAAGAAAAATATTATTTTATTACTTTCCTGCCATAACCAAAACAGCTAGCGAATTATTTTGGAATGGGACGCATAATTTTTAAATATGGCCAGATGGTGAGAAATAAGAGACAACTGCTCTCTAAAATTCTATACTATAAGGATGTGAGAATTTTGGACATATTTGGGGAGTACCAGTCCTACTAAGGCAGTCTCGAGCCCGATAGATCAAAGAAATCCTCCTCCTCCCCCCCCCAAAAAAAAGAATAAGTTTCAAACTGTATGCCATTTACAATTATTTTCCTTTTTGAAAGATTAAAATATTATTTCAACTTATTTTTTTTTTCTGAAACACATCGAACGCATTCTACTGAATTATTTATCATTCATACTCATTGAAACTTACATTTAAATGAAAATAATAAGTATATAAAATGGAATAATAATAAAACAGTAAATGCGGCAATATAGAAATTCTAAATTAATCCCTTACTTTTTTTAGCAACCTATTTTTTCATATTCTGTTTTGTATATTTCAATACATCTTACATTTCATAAAAAAAATTATTTTTTCAAAAGTTTCTTGCTTGGGAATTGCTCTGGAAGATTCTATTTTTTATGATAATTTTAAGATATTGTATAAAAATAGAATCATATAAGATTGCTTTGCAGCCCATTTTGACATTTAAACTGAAGTGATAGAAAACTGCTTATCAAATTATTTGCTTAAGCAAATTAGAAATATTTCTCATTTCATAAAATAATCCAGTTTCAATAAATACAATGCCAATGTCAATTAGGTTCCAAAATTTAAGGTAAATTTACATTAGTGTAATTGTAAGCGAAAATTATTTTTTCCTGTCTGATTTCATAAATTTAAATTAAAAAATTGATGGATAAAAAAGGCAGGGAATATTACAAATTTTCAGGTATTTAATTTCTAACTTGAATATGTAAAAAACAAAACAAAAAATATTTCTTTGCTTACATTGATACGATAAATAAGAAAAATATCAATATCCGTTAAATGGTTCCATTAATATCAGTGTATCACAATAAAGTATTTAATATAATAAATGGGTGTGAATGAATACTTTTATTGAATAAATTTAGTAGATGGAATTTGACAAAAAATATTCTACAAAACATGAGCAGACAACTAAACAACAGGTTTTTCTATATAAGCATTTAAAATCTTATGTGATATAAAAACGACAAAAAAAGCAAGGGTTTGTAATGTGAAAAAAAAATATTCCTATATATTATCGATAATTCAGATATCTTTCTACATGCACTCGAAACAAATTCATACTACAAGTCAGTAAATTTATAGAATTTCAGAAACATTTACTCTGTATTGTAACGAAATTGATAAGAAATAAATAGAAGAAAAATTTTAAAGCTAAGAGAGACACTAAGTCCATGTAAATATCCAACCATCAAATGTAACATTCTAAATTTGAAAACTGTCTGTAAAAATTTCTTAAAACCATGAAAAACTTTGAAATTAAAATATCTATAATGCCTCCACTGCATACAATATAGTGTTTACACAAAACTATTGAAATGATGAAAATTGAAATGCAAGTAATTTCAGATAAATGTTTGCATTTATCCATAGGGTTTATCCCATATATGCAATCTATTTTTCTGAAATGTACAATAACATTCATCTCTTTATATCCGAATATAAATTACATCAAAAATCTGTATCTGATTTCAAAACATTACATACATTATCATTAATCTGTAACATCACTGGGTTTAGTTTAATTCTATGTATTTCAATGCATCAAGGGTCACAAGGTTATTTAGTGACGGACCTCATAGTTTGAATCACGATCAGATGACGAGGATGGCATATGAGCAGGTACTCCCCTTCAAATTTCTACACCACCCAGCACCAACAGCACGACATTTGATTTGGATAGTAACAGATTCGTTTACACTAGGGATTTTCTGTGGAATCGGATATCGAACATAGAGCCCTCTGGTCCAATAACCAATGTTTTTCTTCCAGCCTACCATGACCCCGTAATATTATTGAGAAAAAAGAATCATACCAAAATTGCGTTTCAGAATCCCGAAAGTACCACTTTCGAACAATTTAATTTCGCAAATATACATTATGTTGGGAGTCTTGATTAGCTCTCGATCTTGACTACTTCCATTCTCGTCTTTCATGTCGCCCCTATTTTGCTGAAATAAACCGCTCCTAGCGTATGCGTAAAATCTCGGAGGATAACTATTCAATTTCATGCCGTAACTCTTTAAGCAGTACTTGTGTATTAATTACATAGCAATGACGAACGATGGTATCGATCTATGGCATGAATCTAGCCTATGACCATTAGCGATTTTGTGCGACTAATCGCCGGCATATGGGTCATATGTAAAAACCAGTAAAAAAGAATGTGTTTTTTGGATGTCATCTTTCCAATCAATTGAGAATAAAATTTAATAGTAATTTACTATTATAATTCACAAAATCACATAGCAACTTTCATTTATTTAAATCATTGCCTTTTTGAATTATCACGTTTGGCATGCACCCGAAAGTACAGAGCAATAGACGATCAACTACTTTTTAGATTGTGTTTTATATTTGATGCCGATCAATATTTTAGGTGCTAAACCTATTTACCAAACTGTGTACTTTTGAATTCGTTGTTTTCCTTTGTATTCAGACAGACAGATAGACCAATCTCCCTCGAATGTATTTCACCCAAAGTTTAAAGAAATCTACAAATTTGGAGTACAGATCACATACCAAATTTTATCTGCCTACTTCAAAGCGATTTTGAATGATCCTATTCAGAGACAGACATATTTCCAAAGGTGTATTTTTCGAAATCACGAATGCTTTTTGTGTGTGCGAGTCGTCAAAATCTAGAACTCTTTGACGGTTATAAACCTTCCTCTATATGTATTATATAAGAAGATGGGGAAAAAACAGAATCAAAACAAGATGTGCTCTCTAGAAAATGTAGCAAATATTTGAGAGAAAACAAATTTTGTGTCATTATATATGTGTCTGCCGTATAGAGTCTTTTGCGTCATTATCTCAAAGAGTAAATTTTTTCTGAGTGATCATTACAACTTGAAAATACTTTACTTCAACTAACAACGTGTTTAATTCTGCAATGAATTAATTTTGCACATCTGATAACTCTGCTTAATTCTCCCAGTTCACTATGTTGAAGTCAGGCGTTATGTATTTAGAAATTTTAATATTATATATATATATATATATATATATACACTGAAGTGACAAAAGTCATGGGATAGCAATATGCGAATATACAGATGGCAGTAGTATCGCAGCGAAAAAGTATAAATGTGCAGTTCGTTTTCCAGAGCTTTCATTTGCGTTCAAGTTATTCATGTGAACAGGTTTTTCGTGATTTATGGCGGCACGACGAGAATTAACAGGCTTTGAACGTGGAATGTTAGTTGCAGCTAGACGCATGGGTCATTCCATTGCGGATATCGTTAGTGAATTCAGCATTCCGAGATCCACAGTATCAAGAGTGTGCCGAGAGTATGAAATTTCAGCCATCACATCCCATCATGGACAGCGCAGTGGGCGACCACCTTCACTTAACGACCGAGACCGCCGACGTCTGTGTAGAATGGTCAATGTTAATAGACACGCAACACTTCGTCAAATAACTGCAGGAATCAATGTGGGACGTACGAGGGACGTGTCCGATAGGACTGTGCGGCGAAATTTGTCTTCCTTGGGCTATGACAGCAAAAGACCGACTCGAGTGCCTTTACTGACAGCCCGACATCGTCTGCAGTGACTCTCCTGGGCTCGTGAGCATATCGACTGGTCCCTAGACTAGTGGAAAACCGTGGAAAGGTCAGATGAGTCACGATTTCAGTTATTACGAGCTGATGGTAGAGTTCGAGTGTGGCGCAGACCCCACGAAGCCATGGACCCAAACTGTCAGCAAGGCACTGTTCAAGCTGGTGGTGGCTGCATAATGGTGTGGGCTGTTTTTACATGGCATGGACTCGGTCCTCTGGGGCACCTGAACCGATCATTGGCTGGAAATGGTTATGTTCAGCTGCTTGCAGATCACTTGCAGCCATTCATGGACTTTACGTACCCTCACAACGATGGAATTTTTATGGATGACAATGCGCCATGTCACCGTGGCAGAACTGTTCGCGATTGGTTTGAAAAACATTCTGGACAATTCCAGCGCATGATCTGGCCACCTAGATCGCCTGATATGAATCCCATCGAGCATTTATGGGACATCATCGAAAGGTCCGTTCGTGCCCAAACTCCTGCACCATCCACACTTTCACAATTATGGACGTCTATACAGACAGCAGGGCTCAATATTCCTGCAGAGGACTTCCAACGACTTGTGGACTCCATGACACGTCGAGTTGTTACACTTCGCCGGGCAAAAGGAGGACCGACACGATATTAACAGTCATCCCATGACTTTTGTCACTTCAGTGTATATATACTCTTGACAACAATAAAATAAATATTACAATAAAACGGATTTTAAAAATTAAATTGAAATCTCCGAGATTTTATAGTCTTAATTATTCTCAGTGACATCATATTTGTGATATTAGATGAAATTTTGAAATTCAATCCATCTATTTACTTTTATTTTGTTTCATAAATTTTAAATTCGGCAACAATAGTCTGAAAATAAATGTTGCCACGACCAATATATTCTTCAATTAAAACAACTCCCACAGGAAAAGTTAATAGAATACAAAATAAATCTGGAGAAAATAATCAAGCTCTCTATAGAAATTTGTTTCTTTTTTAGGACCAATAGTTTGCTGAGGTGAATAAATTCACCTCGGATCTTAGATTGTTGAAATCAAGTATACTTTGAACTTTCAGACAAAGACTTGAGACCACGTGCAGCAAAATGACAAAAGCCGATATCATTAAAGTGAAGTTTCAGTCTCTTTATTACGGACAACTCAAGTATAACGAATAGTAAAAAAGAAAAAAAGTATTGTTTGTATCTCTTAAAAAGAATGTAGACGCTTTTTTGAGGTGTATTTTTCGATTTATGAAGAAGGTGATGGTTTTTTTCTCTTCTGACCTAATTAAAAACTTCTTTTACTTCCTCAGGGAAGAAAAAACTTTTAAGGGTGTTTTTTTGGGTGGGGGTGGGGGGGTATTTGAATACAACTCGCTAATTTTTTTAACTGATAATATAATGAAGGGAGACTTTAAACTGTTGAAATGAAACATCGAGTTTACAAACCCTCCTTCGAAATATCTTATAATGTCTTTCTTTTAGGTAAAATAAAATTAGAATGTGCAATATTAGAATACGGAGGCTTAATACAATTTTGTGATACTAATTTTATCTCTAAAACCTCAATTTTCTGGGATTTTTGGGTCACGAGGGGTCAATTTTTTGGACGAAAGTCAGACCCCTCACAGAAAAAATCCCTGGTTTGAATCCCTGCCTAACGGTGATCCTTTAGAAAGTCCTCAGGCTGGATTCATTATTTCTTTTTTGATTCATTGGATTTAAATGTTTTTCTTATTCTTATTACTAAAGTTTATTCTAATTTTGTTCAGTTCATTTGTGTTTTAGTTGTAGCAGCATTATTGCTCTTTATTGAATCTTTAATAAAATGTATATTTTATTAAATATTCAATAAATTTCTTTGGGTAAAGTTCATGTTTATTGTTTTTGGATTAATGTTATGGCTCAGTTTTTATATCTCCTGCTTGCTTCAACTAATTGCATTAAAATTCTATCAAAATATTTTTCATTTTCAGCTGGCAAAGTAACCGGGCAGTTTACTTCTTAGTATAGAATAAAATTATGTTAATTTTCTGTTTGTGTAGTATAGTTTAGATATTCTGCAAATTTGTAGTTGTATTAATTCTTTTTCAGCGCACTTCGTGATTCGAACAACAGCTAGATAGACACCAGAGTTCTTAACTTCCTTTCGAATCTTTCGCACCTACAAAAGAGAGCTGTTTCAGTGCGAAGCAGATTTAACCCGAAAAGGTTCACATACATAATAGTTCTTCTTAGAAATTGGGTCTTGAGCCTGCAATCCTTCGGTTCTTAAGCCTAAATCTTATTGAACATGGCGGCCCTAAAGTTTTCTATTGTTTTTTAAATAGAATAAATATGCTTTGTTGCGATTTCAAGAGCTTCCAAGCCTTTTGACATCTCAACGAAACTTTCTTTTCAAGTGGCGGTTCGAAGATGTTATTGCGTGCAAAATACTTACTCAATTGGGAAAATGGATTGTGTATACATCCTTAACAAAGAATCAAACGTAATAAAAGAAAAATTCAGCTGTAAACTACAATTTCGCTTGATGTTAAACAATGTTGACAAATTGTCTTTAAAGTACCATCCAAAAAGAAAACAGGACCTTCTTTATATATCTTAAATACATGAATTATCAAATATATTCTGAAAAAATAGCCACGAGTATAAGAAGCAATTTATTATAAAGTCAAATGTTTTAAATTTATAACAAATATGTTTTCAATGAAAGTACTTATTTTTTATCATTGTTCATTCTACAACTATTTTAATAATAATAATTTAAATAATTTGTTCAATAAGAGAATGTTTCCTAAAATAGGGTTCAATATATATTGAAAGAAAGTTATCCGAATTAAAAAGATAAAACAATTATGAAGTAACAACAGGACAAAACATGATTATGTACTTATAAAATTCTGACTATTTCAAATGAAAGAACTGAAGTTGGATTCCAAATCGGTCATTCGTGAGGCGAAAGAAAAAATCAACTTCATCTACCTCATATTTTCTTTTGCTGATAAATTTCATTATTAAGTTCTTACTCCTTCCAACTACATTGTCCGGAGGTTAAGAACCTTGAATTCAAAAGTTCCGAGTTCTCCGCTCATTCTACCTTCAATCGACGTTTTCATTCATTTCATTTATCATACTTTTTTGTTCCAATGTAACATGATTGTCCAAATTCAATATATTTATTCTTTATGGAAATTTTTTTAGCAAACTACATCTCGTGCTGATTGATATCCAAGAAAGCAAGAGTACTACAAAAAATAAATAACGATATATTCAATTATATTCCATTGTTGTGCTTATTTATTATCAGACTATTTCATTTGTAATTGTAAACTTTTAGGGTTTTGCAATAAAGATTAGACAAATTTCAAATTATTTTAATATGCTGGCTTTGGAAGATATTAAATTGAATCAAACATCATAATAAACATTCAATTTAATTTCAACTCAAAGTACTTTATATTTAAATTTTCTATACATTTCAGAAAATTGTCTATTTCAACAATGTGAAACTGAAACGTATTCAAATTCGTGTAGTGAAATTTCCATTTTATGAATAAAGAATAGTTCCCCAATCTACATTTAGACTCAGAGAAAATAATTTATAGATAAATTACTTTTCCAGTGTTATATCTTGAAATTACCCGACTGAAAAAAGGAATTTAAATAATTTACCTGAAACGAGGATATTTGGTCTCTGTTATCGGCTTTAATTACACAAGGATTAAAGAACTAAAATTTTGCTATTTGATTAATAGCACAATTAACTATATTTGCGGAAAGTGGATATAGTTACGTCTGAACTCAAAAAGTATATGCATTCGATCACTTGGGTTCATTTTTCCCTGGATACAGAGCACATTCATCAAAGGGTTGTATCTAGGCGCCTTAATGAGAGGAGGTTAATGGTAATGGAGTCTTTCTCTTTTAATTGCATTCTTATATGATGTTTTAAATCTATTCATATTTCACGATCGGTTCCTTTTATCATTAATCCCTAGTGATTTTCAGCTTTCAAAAATTTCCGGATTCATCATGAAGTTCCTCAGTTCTAATATCTTATTTTCCGGAAAAATTCTCCTGTTGATAAAATGTTTGAGCTTTAAAATTTATGAATGCAACGAATTTGCCATTTGTAGAAAGTTTTGTGGTCAAAAGGTGATATATCCCTAGAGCTCTAACAAAGACTCTAACTTGCAGAATTTAAACTTTGAATTGTTGTCATCTATGTCCTTGGGAAGATTTTTGAAGTAAGTTTAACGTATTGCAGTCAATGAAAAGCCACATATCAGCTCAGAAAATTATGAATTTCACTTATTATGGAATTATACTCTAAGGAAAAATGATTTATATATACATTTTTATACAATAATAGGTCTTTACAGAGTGTATCGCTCAAAGTCATCATGTTATTTATTCTCATTTTTTACAACATGTTCTGTTCAATCAAACGTTGTTTTGACCTAAGGAATCTTATACAATAAAAGAAACTGTTTTTTCAAATATTTCGTCTATATTTAGTTATAAACTTTTGTAAATTTGTTGTCTTGTCACTGACTTCAATATATGCATATTTCTGTACATGTATACTTTTTAATTATTCTGTATTTTATTCAAACTGTAAAAGTATTTTCCATCAAATTTATTCATGATTTATAAACTATTGATATCACTATTATTCTTTTGCCAAATATTTTCCCATAATCAATAAAAATGTCTTTTCACATTCAATTCAATACTGATAACATTTAAGCAGCATACCTATCAGGGAAATTTTTCTCACTAAGCTGTGTTTTATTTAGATTAAATGTATTTTAAGTGCATTCCGTATAATTGTTTCCCTAAGGAATTGAATAATTTTTATTTAGTGTGATTTTATACTATTACTTATTTTTAAAACATCCCAAATTTACAAGTAAATGTTATTGATTTTAATACGATAATTTTTAACTTTGCTGGAAGGGGGGTCCTTTTGCATAAAACTATACTATGAAAGCATAAATACTTCTAGCCACCTTTATTCATCATTCACTCTGTTTTAAGTTTCATTTCATTTAATCTTTTGAAATTAATGCTTGTGACTGCATTTCATTAGAATATATCGCACACTCCTTCTTCATGTCTCTTTTGTGCCTATCAGAGAAAGAACTAAAGACATAACACATATAAATTGTATTACAACAAATATGATGCCCGTTTTACTAAGGAAAGAAACATAGAACATTACACGTGCAAATCGAAATGTAAGCTTTTTTCTGTATTGTGTAAAAAATGTTTTTAGCTCCATTGTTTAGTAGGAAGTTAGTCATTTGTAATTGTTGAAATATTTTGAATAACCCTGTCTTTGTTACTTAAAATGGGGTCCACTTCAAAGTCCTGCTGTGCTACTTTATCGTAACAGAGGGGAGGACAAAATGGGCGATGTACGTCATAAATATATATTCCTAGTAGGATCACCCAAGGTATCAAGGCCATTCAACTTTGTTCATTTAATTCACTTGGGGCTAATCAGCTATTTCCCTCTGGTGCCCTTAGCTCTACGGATTAATTGAAGCTTATTCTTCCCCTCTACTGTGATTTTGTTCATCGACCTTTTGGATGCATGAAAATGATAAAGCTAAGCCAGACCATCTGGGATTCATGGCAACAACAAATGTGGTCGAATTTAATCCTAATTTAATCGAAATTCAACTTCTGCTCATTTCTGTAATACCAAGTACGTAACTAATCACTCTACTGTATTTTTGTTTTTAAATAAGAAAATAATTATCTGAGAATTTTCTGCAAAAGTCAGAAAAAATTTCCCATAAATCCGTGATTTAATAGTACTTCAGAACCATTGATGTTCTATCTCATAATCCCGAGACAAAAACGAAACAAATCTCTGAAATTGGAGAACTTTCTACATAAAATAGCCAAATACATAATTTAATAGATACAATATCATCATTTATTGCATTTCAACAAAATTTTTACCCTAATTATATGAGAGCAAAAAAAATTTCATGCTGCTTTTATTTTATTTCCTTTATTTTTGAAGAAATAAAGGGCCATAGCTAAAAGTAAAATGATATGACAGTATTTTATAAACAAAAATATTTGATTTGGCGTATAATATTCCATAAGGCTTTTTGTGTACTTTCATGGGACGATTTTTTTCTTTTGCACTCCAAAAACTCAATCAGCATTGTATGTAGAATAATTATATTAGTTTTAGCTTCTTAAATTCTAATCCTAACTTTCTTCTTTTAATTATTCGATCCCATTAGCATACAAGATTTTCTAGAAAACAGCACTTATGAATTTTTCACTTTAACACATTTCTGTTCTATCTGAGAGTTTGAGATTTTCTGATCTTCTCATGAATAAAAGAGCTATATTTTTAGAGTTAAACAGTTTTTCTTCTTAAAGTATGCAACAAATCTTAATTAAAATTCTTCATGGTAATTGTGATGTACTTTGTATTAATTCTGATTTTGGAGGAAGAGAAGCTTTGTAAAGTGATACCCTTTTTATATTCAACAGATAGTTTTTAGATTTATATGTTAGTTATTACTAATTATTTCAAACGTAAGCACTTGCATTATCTACAAAAGATTTGAGAAAAAAATATTAACACAATTCCAATGGCAAAATAAAATTTGTAGTGAAAATTATCGACCTCTGATTAAATAGAAAAAGATCATATTAAGAATTTTAGTAAATTCTCCTAAAGTTATACGTTTTAAAAATAGGATTAAGTGTATGAATGTTTACAGAAATTTAAAACATAACCAAAAAGTTAAATATTTTAAATTTTAATTGAAAATTTTATTTTTATTTATTTGATCTTGAATATTATATAATTGATTTAAATATTGCACATTTAACATGACTGAATTTTAATTCTCTTCAAAAACTTAAAAACTAAACCCATAAAATTATATACTTAAGCTGCCTTCTGTTTGAATAGTATTAAATCTTATAATAGCGTCTTATGTTCGATGATTAAGAATTTTGTAAAGGTTTTCTTCGATAAGAGAAAATTCTCATATCAATATATATTTTAATCTGAAATGCTTTAATTTTTTAAAATTTATTTTAGAAATTGTTATTTAATTATTGCTTTTGATCGTCTCTGAATCACAGAAAAGGGTAGTCTGTAATGAGAAACTTTCTTTCTCCATGTATATTTCTATGGAATCTGGAAAAAAAATTATATCTTCGAGAATAAACTACAGAAATTTTGATTTTAGTAAAAGCATTGCAATGTTTCTAGAATTTCATTTATCGGTTTTGAAATCAAACATGAAGATAACATGTAATAACTGAAAATAAATAATTTCAGATTTCTTATTTTTATAAAGAAGAAAATAAAATGTGTCACTGTGAATCATATATTAACTAAAAAATCAACTTATGTAAAAATGAGACTATAATTTTTAAATCAATGAGACTATAATTTTTAAATCTTACTTTCACAACAATTTAAATATTCGAATAAAATTCTGAATTTATGTTTATAGGGAATAGATAGTTAGAGGTTATTCTACCCATCTAGAAGCATTTAAAATAGGGTAACCACAGTTTCACTCTCCCTTGTGGGAAGCACGTTCCGTCATAGTAGGAGGTAGCCAATCCCCACCCCCACCATTTCTGTACCCCTCTAGAACCAGTCACCCTGCCGAAAGTTTCTCATCGTCATATCTGTGGTTCCCCCATCCTCTTCAGTGGAATCCTTTTTGAGATGGTATATAAGAGCAAATAAGCCCTTCATCTAAAACATTAAAACTTAACATACAGCTTTTGCATTTACTTCTATCAGACACCCTTTGAATAAATAAAAATTTCCCAGGAGGGATATAGGAACTAAAATACACGTTAAATAGTCATAAAGATTTAGATTTTTTAAAAAAAACATGTTATATTGAAGACCGAGCTTCGTTTAATATTCTTAGTTAATACATAATTATGTGTAATTTATAAAGAAGAAATACTTGAAGGTGGTGTCATGGATACCGGTTTCTAATAGTCCAAATTATTTAAAGTGTGATTCAGCATTATGCGTGCTTTCAGTGCTAAAAAGCATATTACCTTCGTCCATAAATGCAAACGTGTTAATGAACATCTATGTTATTAAGACCAATCAGAGTGAAAATTTTTTAATTTCAAGGGCATTTAGGTTCATATTCAGACATTCAAATGAGTTTAGAACAACATTTCTAAAATAAACTCATGTATTATATTATGTATCAAATTATTCTTTCAGGAATTATGACAAAGCCCGAACAATATAATTGATCCATAGTGAAACATTCTAGAACACTTTAATCATGCACAATCTGAAGTCCAGGTTCAAACAAATCCGGAAATAATACGTGATACACCTTTTCACTGCACTTGCGTGCAACAGAGGTTTACGTGCTCCTTTACAGCAAATATGCTCATTAATATTCCGAAAACAAATTGATACAAACAATTTAATTTGACATAATACTGTGGAATTAAGTGGGGTAAATATGAACTTGCATATCAAAAGGAAAATTCACAAATGATTCGTATTGTTGACAGTTGAGAAATTTTACGTCTTGTAATTTGTTTATTACTTTGTAAAACAAATTGATAAGGAAATAGTTCCTATTTTAATTTAAGAATGTTGAAGGAGAGCTTAATTTTATAAATGCGTCATCAAATATTGAGGAATATGGAACAGTATATATGAGGAAGCTCTGTTCAAAATGCTGCAAATATTCCTGATTGAAATGAAATGTATGAAAAAATTTACTTAAAATGCGTCGCGAGTTATTTATTGATCATGGAATAATTATGCTCAGAGAATTTCTAACAGCTTAGAGTGTAATTACGTGGAGCAAACCCCGTCGATAATTGTGTTTGGTAGAGTAAGGTTATTGATGAGCGACGGTTTTCCACTCCATGTCCCATATTGTTGTAAGATGGGAAATTTATCAGGTTCTACACTAAAACACTAATATCCAGTAAATACTATGTGTTATATTAACCAAACAGTAATATTTTTATTGATAAAAGTAAAAACTATTAATTCAATAGTTTTTACGCTTTATCTTGAAAAAGCTAGTACTTGATAAATTTATAGCTTTCATAAAAAAGCTATTACAGGAAAAATTCAAATTTTTTCTAACAATTTAAACAGGGAATGAATCATCATCACCCTTTGTTTGAAAGCGAGCCATTTTTATAATAGTTTCTGAAAAAAGCTTTGAAGAATAATCAGCAATCCAGTAACTTCTGAACTAATTGCATTTACTATTTAATAACGACGACAGGCTAATTAATTTATTTTATCGATAAGATCAAAAGATTTTATAATAAATTCTCTCACAGATAAATTGATTTTTTCCGTTAAATCTATAAAAAAAAAGGATTTTTTACGTTTAATGTCTTAGTACATCATATTACATTACGGCATTTGAAAGATGACATCAAATGAAATAATTTAGACTAGTTCTTATGGATATGATTTTCAAAAAGAAAGAATAGTCACTTTTTATGGATGGTAATATCTCAAATTAACAAAAGGACAATAATTAACTGCTTAAATAAAAAAATTAGTTCAGTCTGTTTTATTAATTAAGTACATTAACAAAAAGTTATTTGATTACTGATATTTCAAGAAATTGTTTGAAGTCTAACTTCATTATCTAAGCTTTTCATCAAATATTTTATCTTATAGGAAACATAATTAAACTCGATTAATAAAGGTAGTGGATGTAATTACTTGTAGATTTATTAATCTTATTTTCAACTGCTTTTTTATTGAATTTGATTAATTTTCATTTTTATATTGTTGGATTCCCATTCATTTTTATACAAGTTCACATGCGCAGTTGCACTTGCTATACGGCAGCTACGTTTGCTTGTGTGATCAACCTTTAAATTACGAGGTATATTTCCTGTCTTAATTTATAATGACATAAAAATATTGAATTAATCCATATTTTTTATATTTCTTGGAATTCACCTTTTTTTCTTTCTTTCAAAAACGATGAAATTGCTAATAGCAAAATCTCTTGAATTTTATGATAATTTATTCCATGAAAAAAATACTTCATTTTATTTATTCTTGTATATACAAATAAAAGCAAAAACTCTCGCCAATAATTTAAGTTAATGTAGATTCCTTTTTGCCTAAGTTAAACAAAAGTCTAGTTCTAGTAAAAATGATAGATCTTCTTTATAATTGAAGTCCACAATATTTCGGTTTTGACGAGATGACTCTAGTACAAGATCGTATTATATTCATAAAACTGCCAAGATTAAGCATATGCTGAAATACTTTTATATAGAAATAGGGACAAGCTTGGAACGATAATTAAGTTCTTGTTTTTTATTTTTTTAGGGTGGGTATATATTTTTAAAAAACTTTTAAAACTAAATTAATTGGTTAAAAAAGGAAATTTCCCTATTTTTAATAACATTTCTATCTTCAATAACTAGATCTATGAGGAAAAGTTTAAATATCCATCATTTTTATCCCCACTGAAATGCATGACCCCTTTACGGACTCATCTGAGATTACCTCGCTTGTTAACATTTAATCAAAATTACTATAATTATCATTTTCACGTGATAATGCAAGCAAAGCATTTTACTCACATAATTTACAAATGAGAGCTGATTTGGTGTTTTAGAGATCCCGATTAATGAAAATAGGTAAACATTTTCTTTAATACGGGTTATGA
>JAPMOQ010058975.1:4332893-4425591 GCA_026543055.1 Argiope trifasciata
AGGAATGTACCTAAAATATATTAAACATTTCTTTTAAAAGTTTCGTTGCTTACTTCTATAAATAAAATTGTTTTAAAATTATTAATATTTTTCAAACTATTTATCTCTTCACTATTTTGAAAAGTATTTAAAATTACAATGATTCTAAAGAGTTGATTCGAATTGCAAATTTAATGCGTTCCAAACTATTGTTTAAATTTTACCAGCGGGTGACCGAGCTCCGCTTGGAGAAAACAGGTATCGAAGCTAACTCGAAGATTTAAATTTTCAATTGTGATTTATCAAAACAATACATGCCATAAGAAAATTTGTGAAACCATTGGTGAAAAGATAACCGGTTAAAGTGCACCATTGTAAACTATTCTAAACAAATTTAGAGTTTGGAAAGGGAACTATTCTATAGAAAGGTAAAGTAAAGGTAAAGATTGAAGTGTGTTGAAGTTCAATATTTTTGACAAATTTATTTAGAAAAACCAAACATATATACATACATAAGAAACATATTATAAACCTATAACAGCATAAACATAAAACTTTATTAGTTCGCCATATTGGCTATAGATGGCAGCACGTTACCGCTTGAAAATTTAAGTAGCCATTATGGCAAAACTAATAAAGTTTGAAAATATCCTATCTGTAACTCCGAACTGCTCGACCGTAGCGCTTCAAAACCAGCGCCAATCGATTCCTCGTGGCCAAAAACCCCAGACCCCCAAGTTTACCGGAGTTTATTAATTCTGGGGCGATTTTCGACTTGGCAACCATTCCTCGTATTATTTAAATTTTATTTATATACAGTTAAAATATATTCATGATTAAATTATTCTTCTATTAAACTTTGAATATAAGAGGAATTTAAAACATCTGTCATCAAAGATCGAAATCAATGTCTTTGAAATTTGCCAATTAAATACTTTGAAGATATATTGCATAAGGTTATCAAAATAAAAAATTGAAGTCAAGAATTATTCGTCAATTTAATAAAAAAGACCAAATAAATGTGAAGTTTCTCCCTACTCATTACTAGACGATTCCAAGTCAATACAAGGGCTTGTAAACCCATTTGATTATTCTTATATCTCATTATGGTATTGAACACATAAAAAGAAAATTTGCTTCCTTTTTTTATCACACCTAGAAATGAAATAAAGAAAAGGTCTGAACTTCATTCCTTAGAATATAACAATACTTTTTATAACAAATATAAAAGATTTAAATAAAGTTTGAAATATTATATTATATATATATATTATTTCAGCCTCTGATAACAAATTTCATGAAGCAAAATAAAGTATACAATAGCTCGATTGTTTTGGGAATCTTGATCTTTAGAAAAAAGGCAACTCTTGAGCGCTTAAGGGTAAAAATTATAACACATATTCTAGATTACAATTTCAGAGAATTTTCAAGGGCAAGCTGCTGATTTAGTTTTAAATGAAAATGTTCGGCAATTTAAAATTTTTCTTTTAGAATAACCAGAAACTCTTCATTTCAGTGTTTGAAATATTTTACAATCATCATGCCCTGCTATATATTTCAAATTCCCCGTCATAAAACTTAATTCATCACTGTGCAGTGAATTCATTAGAACATAATTCGTGTGGAATGTATTTCCATGCCTCTAACACCATCTCTCGTTCATCAGGCAGCCCAATTATCCATTCAATCAACATACTCAATTCATAACTAGGTCGAGATATTCTGTGGTCGGGTGAAACACAACAAACTGAATATTTATTGAGTTGTCCGTCGATACCAGAAAGCGTGAAAGTGAGGTGCATTGCTCACAAATCTCATTTACGGATGATATCGAGAATATATTCCAGGCTAATGCAAACTACTGCCCAATTTCGAGTAAACCTGATATCTGTCTCTGACAAAAGACTATGGGATTAATTATACAAAGAGCCATGGTAAAATGCATTTGATTTGCTTGTTGATATTCTCTATTGAGGTTTTATAAATAATAATTCACATTTTTTTTTAATTTGAAATCATTTTGTTAGATACCTTATGGACAAATGATATAGAATAATTAGTCATATATTTGTGGAATTAAAATGTTTAAGAAAGCATCCAATAGATTATATTGTAAATATCCAAAGAATTTTAGAAAAATATATTAAAATGGAAAAATCTATTATTTTTAGGAGCCAGAAATACAAAGACCTATGTCTATTTATATGCAATAAATATTTATAATGTGAAATACAATGTTTTATATGCTAATGCTATTTTCATATGAGTCATCGTTTTAATCTGAAATTCAAAATCCCTTAAACATTTAATGCATATATTCTGTGGGCTTCAAGAAGTCTGAAACAAACTGTAGAGTTGATCATACACGCACACACAAATCCAATTTATCATGAAACAAATTACTAGAAAAGTAATCAAATATTATTATATCTTTTAGAGAAGATGTGATTTGCGGAGTTAAAGCCATATTTTGAAGCTATTGGAGAGCCATTTTGGAAAAATAATTTTGATACATTTTGAATGTTGGGAAACCACACCTAGCTTTAACATCACACCATAATGAAGGTGTTTGAACAATGATAGGAGATTTTATTTATCATACAACAGGTTGCTTCTTCAGTATATTAGTGTTTCAAATATGTGATCCTCCAACTCCGAACCCTTTTTCATAAAGAAGAGAAAGATATTTGGAATTAAAGAAAGGGTCTTAACAAGCAACTATTTTTTTTTTTGACTTTGCATTTCATAAATAAATAATTTTTTTGGTAAAAACTGATAAGATGTAAAATTTATTACATTTCAAGACCCATTTAAAAATAAACAAGATAAAAATCTCATTAACATTTTCTAACTTTTCAAGGCTTAATATAATACATGAAATTACAATTAGTTTAATAATATTGTGCATTCGAACAAGAAATTTATCTATTAAGATGTAATTAATTAAATAAATCATTAAAGATTTAAACAGCTATTTGAATTTTATATTAAATATTCATCATACCAAATGCGGCTATTTATCAAATAAAATTTAGGTAAATTTGATTTGCATCAAAGAAACTCTCCCGTTTCAAAAACTTGCTTAACTCAATAACTTGCTTAACTTTGGAAAAAAACATGACATTTGCAACGGTATTTGAACAAAAAGACGTATAAAATTTATTTCAAATAATTACCACTCGAGTACACTCGGCAACACAATATCCAGTTAATTTGAAGTCAGCCTGGTGTGGTGGAATGGCCATTTTATTAGTGTATTCCAAGCCTAACTCCATTACTCCAGCATCATGCTGTCGAAGAGATGGGGTGTACGTGAGTTTAATACCAGAACTGTCGATGACACCTTAAAGGAAAGAAAGACAACCTTTTTACACTCTCATTTTTCACTTTTTTTAGAAACTAAAAGAAATTTTATTTTATTCGTAAGGATGAAATGTATTTTTTTCTAGTTAAAATAAAGCTCGGAATTTTTGAAAATTTTTATAAACATTCATCACTTGTACAAAAATATTTCTTAAAAACTTTGACTAGAAGATCTGACTAAAATATTTAAAATATACTATACAACTTTTTATTTAAGATTAAATTGATGCAGAATGCAAAATTAAAATTAATGTAAATAACAAAGCTCTTCAGAACACAATCAAAACAGATCGTAGAATATTCTACAGAAAAATTATGAATTTATATATTTATCTTTATACTATAAGCTCATATTTAGTAATAAAATTAAAAAAAATTCTCTAATTTGGTATAACTACCCTTGTTTTTAGCATTGTAATAAAATCTCATTTTTTTAGGGCAGATTGACGGAAAGGTATTAATTATGAATGAAGAGAATTAAGAAATTTTTTATTAAAATAGAAGATATTTATTCATATTTTTAGCGCTTTAATCATACCAAAATGAAATAGTATTCAAAACTAATTATTTATATAGCAAAATGTCCCTTTAATATTTTTTATATCAGAAGTGTATTCTTAAACTTATTTTTAAAACACTTCTGGATCTGTTGATTAATTTTGTTCTATTGTATAATATGGTATTTATAGAAATTGCATTATTTACATCAAGTATATTTTTTTATTCGGAAAGTATAATCCTTCTGCAAATATTAGTATTTGTAGTATTTATATTTATTGTATTTTTCACGTTATTCGGTATTCAGTACATCACACTATATCTTGGAGATATTGTAATAATATTGCAGAGTAACTTTTGCAAGCTAGTTATGAAGAAAGACAAAAACCAGTATTTATATTAATTCTATGATATCTACCAAATTGAATTTATTGCATCTTAATTCTTGGAAAAGTTAGTAGTATTGTTTAAAAAGTATGTCATTTGCAAGGTGGTCATAAAATATGAATTATGACAGTGACCTATTTGATCGACCAATCGAGAAAAATGTCAAGTATTGTTTGAAGGCATATGCTTGAGATTATGATGATTTGAAATAACAGATTACTCTAGCGGTTATGGTTGCAGGTAAAAACTTCACCAAAATTTTAGGATTTTAACATTCATTTTTTGCCTTCTCAATTGATCAGTACAATGAATGTTCCATAAATGGTTTTGAAATGATACAACTATGCTGAAAATCGGCTGAGTAAAACATTTGTGAAGAGCATTGTGAAGGAACAATGACAGCCCAGAAGAGGATAGAAGGAAAAAAAACTTTTAATGGAATCGAAAGCTTTAAATTTATCCATTTTCGCAAATAGCAGGGTATTTCATGGGACAGATTACTGACAGCAATACCAGAGCTATCTATGAAATACAGGAACATCTACGGTATGCAAGAAGTTTCATTTTATCTATGTAATGTAGCCCCCGGGTGCATCTTTAAATGAGAATGAGAGGCTTCCGGCATGGTGTGGGGGGGGATCTCACCAACCTGATGGGTACACATATTGAAAGATCTGACTCCTCCCATCGATGACGGATCTTACTTCCTGTGGGGAGGGTTGTACCGTGGCCGGTGATGGCCCGTAGGACTCACCCAAAGTTCCCACCTGTGTTGCTCTTCCGGCTGTCTTGTCATTCAGTTTTTTTTTTTCTTTCGCCTTCGGGCTGGTCAGAGAGTCAGTACTATGACTTAACTATAGAATGCTCATTCCATATGCGTTTTAGTAATGGTTTCAGCATTATTTGTTTAAATATCATTTTCTGTTTGAAACAAAATAAAAAGTAAAATTTAAAAAAAGTTCCCGTTAAAATCTTTTTCAGGCTTAGTGAGCTATAACAGAAAAATTTAGCTGAGAGCAAGAGTAGAGGCGGAAAAGAATATGAATTAAATATGTGAAAAAATTAATCTGAAATTAGAAAAAATGTTTCATTTACTTATATATTTCGAAGATCGCACACTAAGTGAAATGTAATAAATTGTCAAATATAAAGGTTACAGCATTATTTCTATTTCAATAAAGCTAATTTATAATAACATTCGGAATAAAATTAACAATAATAATTTTTACAATAATTTATGCATTTAATTAAATGCAAATGCTTACAAACAATTAACACCACATCTTAAATAATAATAATAACTTCAATCGTGTTATGTAGAGGTGAATAAAAGAGTAAATCTGTAAAATGGCTTTGAAATTTAATCATTATTTGATACCTTTTCTTTTAACTAATAAAAAAATACAATTCTATAAAAATTCTTTGCGTCATTAAATTCATTTTAATAATGAAATAATAATTAGTCTTAGTAAATTGGTCTAACATTAAGCTGTATTCAAATATTTAGCTTCATTTTTTGAGAATTGCAGCTTACAGAATTCCACTCAAAAATACCTATTTCTAAACTATTTTCATTTTACCTTGCAGTCCAGAGGAACAAATAAAAACAGAAAAGAATTGTTCTTTGTGTTTTTAATCCAACATTGTTATTTTCATAGCGCTTAAAAAACTATCTAAGAAGTTAATAAGTATGAATGTTTTCTTCACAAACGATTTCGTTGTCATCTTTCGAACACTATAATCAACGTGAATTTGTTCCGAAAACCCTCTTCATATTTACATTTGAATGAGCAATTTTCATTCATGTAAACAGAAGAAAACTGGGAGAAAAAACTCTAGAGAAGATGACAGTTTTAAGGATTAATCAATATCGATTTAACGTTATTTTTCAGACATAAAAACAAGACTGTATCATTGGTATGAATTACTTTTTCGTTCGACTGGAAGAATTCAAGAGTACGAAATAAATGACAAATCTGGATCTTCAAACAATATGCAGATACATGGACTTAAATCAATATTATAATATTTAAAAGCAATTTTTTTTTTTTTTGCCTTCCCAAGAAAAGAATCCTTTTCCTTAGCTATAATTAATTTATTTTGGTGCATATTTAATCAACATATAATTCTTCTCTCCATAGTTTCTGAAAGAACATAAGTGAAAAACGAAATTTTTGAAAAACTCTTTAACTGACAAAAACTAGCTCCCAGTTTTTAAAAAAATCAAATGAGTCGAGTATTTCTTCATATGACTCGTTTAAGCGTGACTCATGAACATACAAATTCAGAAAGTGCCAAAATTGTTTTCTTTCAAAGTAGTTGCTAAAACATATCAGAAAAATTTTATCTGTTACGTAAATATTGCCAGAAATAACGGAATTTTTGTCCGAAATTACTCTCGAATGCATTTTCAAAACTTTTACTTTCCATCCATTCATTAAAAAAGCAGATTTGATTTTCTATGCTAATGCACGTTTTCTTAATAAAAAAAAGACTGAAACCGGATTATGATAATTTTATTCTTGCATGTTATTACTTTTTTAATGTCTGTGTTCTCATAAAATTCTTCCAGAAAAATTATTTTTGTCATCTGGGGAAAGCAGATTAAATATATATGCGATCGTAAGCAGAATAAACGTTTTGTGGTTTCCTGTTGCATAGTTCCCATTAAGGATAATGTTTCCAATCTTTTATATTACATAATAGGTTTCCTGCTCTTTAGTAATCGTCGTTACATGGCATAAAAATCTATAAAGTAGCTATGAATTCAACCAACCACTGATCATTGTCGTTAGATGACAGCAATCTTTCCCTTTTTTTTTCATAATTAGAAGTTATGAGATCATTTCAAATACAATGGCTTGAAAACGAGTTTAACAAACTGTTAGCTACCCATCTAGCAAATATTTATTAATACGCATAAATGTTTCACAGCACAACTTAAAGTTTTGTCAAATAATAGCGCATAACAAGAAAACGCGAATGATAATAAATAACGAAGCATCGTCCCTTTATTAATATTTGCAGCGCATTTAACCCTTCAAGCACGTAAACAGAAGGGGAATATTTTGACTACAAATTTTCACACATTTACTTCTTATTTTACAAGCAACTTGCAAGTAAACCAGTAGAACTGCTCTTCCCAAAGCCTTCTCGCATATTCTGCAATAATTTTGCTCCATCCTTTCGCCTGCATGAAATTGTAGATTTTGGGCAAGGACAAATACTTTGAATGATGACTTAAGGGAACGATTGTAATGAAGTATATATCTTTGGGATGAATATGGCTTTTGGTTGATTTTATCGTGAGTAT
Organism: Argiope trifasciata; assembly: GCA_026543055.1. Lineage (NCBI taxonomy): Eukaryota > Metazoa > Arthropoda > Arachnida > Araneae > Araneidae > Argiope > Argiope trifasciata. Next base: position 4,340,434 of record JAPMOQ010058975.1, read on the forward strand.
ACGTATTTTGGGCATCTTTCTGCCACCTACTGATATAAAACTATGGCACGGAATTACAGTTGTAGACACAAGAAAACATATCGAATTTCATTAAGTCACTACGTTTATTAATTTTTGCATTTACATTCAAGGGAAAAGGTAGATCAATATAATTCAACCTTTTGACCGATTTATTTCAAAGTATTATACTTTTAGATGCTAAACTGTATTTCCCTAGAACTTTATGTTTTGTATTTATCGAGTTCGCTTGTACTCGAACAGCCGCCATATTTATGGATTTTGTTCGAATTTTGAAAGAAATCTATGAAATTAGTCGTAAGTAAAGAGAAATTCATCAGTATAGAGAAAAGAATTGTTTATTTATATTGTTCATAGACAAACAGACAGACAAAGTCAAAAATGTTTTTTCCTGACTCAAGGAGGTCTGACACAAATATTCGTTAAAATTCTGAGTTCGAAGTTTTTGATTAATCCATTATCATCCTGACTTTATACTTGGTATAAGAGAGAATAATGAGATGTTCAGAATATAAGAATACATTTTATGGAAATATTTATTTAGGACACAAATGTGATTTCAAAAAGGAAAAATCCCTTTTTCTATGCCTTTTCAGTGTACATTTCTTTTCCCCCCTTTCTATTCATATAAAATTTATTATTTTTGAAGTAGTTTTTTTGCTGTGCAAAAAATATGTAAGTATATTAAATTCGACATTTTACATGTTGTTCACAATTGGCATTTTTGGAAAAAGATCAATCATTGAAAACTCATAACTCTTATCTTTACTTTTTATATACGTATTCCAAAAACTCTTTCAGAATAAAATGGATTTATATTATACATTTCAAGACATTTTTTATATCATAAGAGAATGCAGATTTATCTCAAGAGGATGACTTTCTCTCTCAGGATATAGATAATTCCGATTTTCCAGTTTTATCATTATCAGACGAATCTGAGATATCAGTATTCTCATTATCGGTAGAAACACTTGCAAGATCTCCGATTTTCTGCTGCTCATTTTCTTATATTTGTCATTACCATAATTTTAAAAGAATCTGAAATTGTAGCAAACATGCAGGTCAATTGGAGCCCCCAAAAAATGAGGTAGCCTATTTTATTAGTTTCTTCTAACTTCTCCATGAAAGAATAGGGAGTAGCAGGTACAAACTGGCAGAAATTCCAAACAAAAGAAAAAGAATGGGTTCATATAAACATCGCACGTGTGTTGACGAATTAAAATAGAATTAAATCGAGAATTAAAAGGTAAAATTAGGGCAAATATTTTTGTGAAAAATTCCTTCGTAGTAAAGGTATAAAAAACCCTGGCCTAATTTTGTTGGCCCAAAATACATAAGAACATTGCTATGATATATTTTTGATATTGTCTGGCATTCAGAAGATTGAAAGTTATGATGGAGATACCAGGTAATATATAATGCTAATAAAAAATCTAGTTAGGAATGTTTTAACAGCAGTCTCTTGTATACAGTTTAGTTTCCTTTTTAATAAATTGAAAGGAAAGAGGTATAGTTTAAAAGGATATCTAAATATTTTATAAAGATTTATATTCAAATGATTGGATATTATAAAATAAAACGTTGAAATTCACAATTATTCCTTCTTCAAAAACAGTTTGATGAACCTCAAATGAACTAGATAATAAATTTGTAACATCTTTAATATTACATATCACTGAAAAGAACAAAATAATTCAAACATTTTTGTTGTTTACTTCTATCAAAGAATTTACGTACTGATACAAAAAAATTTACGTACATTGTTCCGATATGAATCAAATAATGGAAATTTGGGTCATGCCCAAATGCTCATTAAACCCCACTTACTTGTGTACTTATGAAAAAAGTAAGTTATATTAAAAAATTATATCTTATTATTAATTCAAAAAAATAATTCATTAAACAATTTTTACTTACAATTTTACTGAAGTACCTGTCGTTTAGAGTTTTTCTATTCTATTTTTATAATAAATCAAATTATTATGCTGAATTAACCAGATCCTTGTAAACAAATCAATCTTTTGTAGATATACCATAGGTTTAAAACTGAAGCATATTTTTTGATCAAGCATAGCAACTATTTTGGATGAATAAAGACATAAATTCATACTTTTGTTTAATTTTTTCTTTAAATTTGTTATTTATGTTGGGTAACAGGGATTATGAAAGAAAATAAAGCAGTTGTGTATTGTTAAATAAATCATTTACATGTTGATCGCATATTTTATATTATATATATATATATATATATTGTGGAATATGAAAATGCTGACCGAACGCTGACAAAACAATTTGCAACAAACTGATGATGAGTTTGATTCTGTGCCTTTATGTTATGAATGTTTTACATGTTGATCAAAACGACAATTATTTAGATAATTGAATGGAACAAGCATATTTCTATAAAATTCATTAGATATTTCGGACCCATTGGTAAATCCAACTCCTAATTAAAAGTTTTTTGTTACTTTCATGTTTATATTAAAATATATAAAATACTTATCACTGTTTATACCAATATTATAATTTAATACCCTTTAATGGCGTGATATAATACCTATTACATATGAATAATATCTTACGGTAAAACCACTTGAAATTTTTCTATAGAAATATCGTTATTTTTGCTATAAAAGTATCCATTATAAAACAATGCTAAATTGTAATTCCAAAATAATCTTGTATTTCAGAAATGTTTTATGCATTAATGCTATCAAAAGATAATTTTATACAATGAATGAACAGTTTAAATATTCCATAACCGAATAGTTAAAAGTAATTCAGAAATTAATGTAACTGTTAATAAATTAAGTGTTTAAAGTAATACAGAATTTTGATATAAATGCTTTACACAATTATTTCTAGGCTTCTTAACCAATTAATGTGACATTTCCATGAAGTCGATTGTTAGCAGACTAAACATTCCTAAATTGATTACTTCCTGGTCCATTGGCTAATCACTTATTAGGAAACTATTCTGTCAGCTCTTCAAGGCTAGTCAAAGCTCAAAGGAATCAATTGAGGAAACTATTCTCCTAGGATGGCGGAAAGAATGCCGAGGAGACTTTCCTGGAATTACAGTGAAATCAAATCACCTCTCATGATAGTGTAATGTCCACTAAAAGATAGCCGATAATCGTAATTGGTAAATTGCTTAATTTCACTTGATCCTTTTTCATTTAGTAACAAGACATCAGAGAATGTAATTGTGAAGTAGAATGGAAAAACCCCTTCAATCCACACGATATTTTAGTTCCATAATCAGGGAATTTATAATTCTATAAATTCAATGCTCTCAGAGATATAAATTGTCAAAAAAACTCTAAAATTATTTTTCTGTATTTTCGTATTCTGATGTATTACAAAAGTGATTCAGAATTTGACAGATTATAGAATTCAATTAGGTGCATTTTTGAAATATCGAAGATATAAAAATGATGCTTTTGTTGTAGTCGTGTAATTTGTTTAATAATTGAAAATTAAAATTGCCTGTAAGAATTCCAAGTTATTAGACGAATTTCCAAATATATTTTTAAAATAGGTATTGAGCGAATGAAACGCTTTGCTCTGGAAATTTCCAGAGTGCATTGAAGACCGAATTCTAATATGCATTTCTGAAAAATATTTTAACTATAGATCTATCAATATCAAAAAGTTCCAAACACTCATTCAGCAAAATTTATTTCAATAAGCGTGATTAATTTAATACCCAGGTGAGTATTTTATTTGTTTTAAACTTTAACACCAGACCACACCTCCGTTTCTAGAGCTCATGTGGCCCCTTTCCGGGAATTTTATTTGTTAGAGACGTTCGCCTTAATGAGTTCGAGGGAATCTAGATTTTCAAAAAATTCTCATAAGATGTCTGTATATATATTTGGTTAATAGCCATCGCTTCAACGGGGATCCACTTTTGTGTATCAATTCATTAAGATCAACGTATTGTCACTGTATTTTAGAGGGTTAAAGAATGTTTCTTTTCTTTGAAAGAGAGACATTACAACAATCTATAATGAAATGATTATGTGAGTGAAATGTTAACACTGCCATGATTTTGAAACAATTGTTTCTCTGTTTTATTTTCAGCTTCTATTAATGGTAGATACTTTGAGAGTGAGAAAGGCTTTGTAAGAAGAATTGCTTGACCAAAATATACCAAGAAACGCAGGTCGTACATAGGAAACATGTTTCAAAAGGTGAAGCCAACTGTTATTTTTATTTCAACAAATTATTTATTGAAACTGATAGATGTCTATTTCCTGTTAACTCTTCATGAAAATTGAAATAAGTAGAGTATAGATATATTAGAGGAAAACTAATCAAGAAACCATAAAAATATACACAACGCATAATATATTCATTAAACGACATCACCCAAAGTCAATAAATATAAACCTTTCCCAAAGAGAAAGGCATACCTGTTAAGGAATCTAAGTGTTTCACTTTGAAATTCTTTTATTTTTATTTGTAACTCTACAAAATCCATTTTAAAATCAAACTATTTACACAGGCAGCATTAGAAATAATTCTCGAATACCTCTTAACAGGTTTATTGAAATTTAATAACGTTACCGGCAGTTAAAAAATTCAAAATCTAATAAATGTTTTTTATGTGCTGCTTTTCATATCATATATGGTCTTTAGCCCACTGCAGTCTGTGCTTAAAGTATCCATTCCACTTCGGATGGTGCTTCCGTTCTTTGAAGATGAACTTTTTTGAGGTTTTTATATAGTTAAAGACAGTTATTTTGGCTACATGTGTAATCCCTGATAGACATGGAGCTGTACTGACTCTTCCACCTGTATTTTTGAGTTCACGAATGATTTTTCTTTGATCACGTTGTGCAAGTTTTTTTTTGGGGGGGGGGCCTTCCCGTCTTTTTTTTCCCCGTCACTTTCAGGGTTTCTTATGAAATTCGAAAAATCATTAGGACTGATACATAGCTGCCGCGCAATCTCTCTTATACCTTTTCCTTCATTTTTATAGGCAACTATTTGGCCCTTCTGGAACTCACTTAAGGGTTTTACTCTGGGCATTCTAAAACCAACAAAAACTATGAATTTCTAACTAAATACTTTATTTTTGATAAAAAGTTATTAAAAGTAAAAGAGCACACTAACCTTTATGGCTTCCTACAGCTTCAAAATCAATGTTTCGGATGTGTCCTACGTTTTTCACACACCAAAAGTTATTAAGTGTTAAATTCTTAACCTTAAATAGTGGTAACTAAAATTTCTTACCTAACATAAATTAAAAAATTCCCAAAACCACCTCTTTAAAAAATCAGATAAAAAGCAGTAAAATTAAAGCAAAATGTACAAAAACAAATGACTGTCCAACTTTTTTCACGCAGTGTATCTACATGAGTCGTTGTCAAATAGCTAATAATTTCTAAACCGTTGGATGAACATTGATTTCCAGTTGGAAAATACTTTAAGAGAGCCAAAAAAATTATATTTTATGTTGTTTAAATCAACGAATATAATGCTGAAATGGGAATTTTTGTACAGCTTTCCAGCATAAGCATCCAGAATAGCTGAATTCTATTAATCACATTCAACAAAAATAAACTATTAGCATATGCAACCAACACCTTTCCCTGGTTTTATATATTAAGATGAAATAATTGCTTTTTAAAGTGAGCGAAGATCGCATACAAAAATATTTCAAGTGACTATTACAAGTTGTTGCAAGAAAAAAGGTTGAAATAATTTTAAAATATCATTGCACTAGTATTATCGGCTTAAATATTAAATGAAATGTATCAGGGTTCATGTAAAAAATGAAAAATTACGCAACTTGTGCAGAAAATAACAGGATGAAAAGAACCAATTCGTTTCATCACAAAATGGAATGATGATTAAAATAGGACTATATAAATACTTTATAAGATAATAAAAGTTATTTTATCATCATATCTGCTCAAAGTAAAATCTATAGACGGAAATAAAAAAAACCAATCGCTAAAAAATCATGCCTTGCATATTGTTGATGTAACAGATTTAATGCCCAATATTTATTTCAGATTTATTTTTATCAGATGTCGTCTTTTCATGAATTATCCACACATTTTTAAGTAATCCCAAAAGAAATCTAATGTCCCTCCATCTGGGGATTTTAGGATCATTCACAAGGACCGTAATATCCAATGAGTTATTTCCGGATGTATTGATCAAGATAGTGCGTGGCTGAAATCATTTGTGTGCTGGAACCTCATCATCCTGAAACTCTTTCTTGACAAATTTCGTAACAATACCGATTCTTTTAAGATTTCCAAAACATTTTTTTTTTTTTTTTTTTTTTTTGTATTTCATGATCTCTAAATCCTCATAGAAGAATAGTTCAATCAAAGTTTTCGTTCATATTCTACAACCAACGCTCATGTACTTGGGCCAATTTATTGTATGTTGCGGCTATTTTCTAGCAACCAAAAGCGACTGTTTTATTTTTAAGTCTGAATGCTAATTTATATTTTTTGCACATAATTTATATTATTCTGATTGAAATATATTAAAATTGAATTTTAATTTCCGGAAGATTATAAATATTGCTACTGCAGTAAGTAATTTTTTTTTCAAATTCGAGATCCTGCAAATAATATTATGCAATAATGAATTTCTGTTTCAATATTTTGAATAATTAAAGCTTGTAATTTTTGATTTGATAATATTCTCCTCAACAAAACAATTAGTTAAATTATGATAAGTAGCATTAGTTTTCTTTTACATAACTCTCCAGGTGACTCTCTTATCAAATATAAAATTGAGTTCAAAATGCTGTTAGATGTTTTCAACTTTTAGAAATACTATGTGTTAAAAAAGCCCCAGCATTAAATGGTGAATATACTTGAGAATGAACGTTCCTTTAATACTCAGTGTTAAGTATTCTCGCCACTTTCGGTTTGACTTAAATGATCACTAGTAATGGCACATTATCATATAATGTAATAAATAGAAATTTAAACCTAGGGGCAGGTTAATGTATAATTTCAATTAATATTATGATATATCCTCTTAATTAGTTTAGTTATATTAACGTCCCGTTGTAAAGCAACATTAGAAATATTTGGGGACAAGTCTCGTAATTTTGAACCGCAGTCAGATGACGAGGATGTCACCTGAGCTGGCATCCCCTTCTCCACACCACAAAAGTGGGGGGACGTTTGAACCTGACGGATTTAGCTTGCAACAGACCCCCCCCTTACACGACGATTCTTCTGTAGAATCGGGTCTCAAACCTGAAACCCTACGAATCACTAGCAATATATCCTCTTAAGAGCGTTCTTGAGGCTGCGGGTTTTAATTTAAAAAACTGATTGAAAGAGTATTATTCAATACGATGGTTCATGACTCGGTCTGCATCAGTAACAGATCACAAGAATTTTTTAAAAAGAAGTGTTAGTATACCAATAATATGTTATTAAATATGCTAAATATAACTGGAAAAAATTATGAAAATTTAATTTTCATAATTTTTTTTATCACTGCATAACATAAAATAAAACTTCTTTATTTCATCCCAAGTATATTTTCCAATTAAAAGTATTTGCCCATGTTTAATAATTTAGAAATTAACAATAAATGACCATTAGAGTTGGCATATAGTAAACATCACATCAACTTATATGTCTAGAAAAACAAACATTGCATTCAGAACATACATTAAACACTTATAAAAGTATTTCTTATAATATTTAATTTATAAATACATTCTTTCCCTTGCATTTATCCTCAATTTGTACTTTTTCATCATTTAGACATTAGAATTTCTTGGTTGTTTGATAGATAAAAAAATATGTTAAATATTTACGAGTTTAATAAAATAATTGTTCTTTTGCTTCAAGAGACAAACTTGGAGTTTTATAAGAATATGGATTAAATTCTTCGACTCGGCAGAAGTTTCTAAAATCCATCATTTTTTCAATCCAACGTTTTATCGGATCAAAAACTCTCAGCAAAAATATTATCTACCCGAAAGAATATTTTTAAACGCTTTAATATTATGGCTATTTTCTTGCCAACGCTTTCCAGCTCTGATATCTTTCCACTTCAAATTCTTTATATTTGGTGAAAAGTTTTTAATTCCCTTTTTCTATACTTCCAATCCGACAAATAATTCTTGTTCTTCACCACCTGTTTTGTTACTTTATCCTTTGAAATCTAAAAATATACAATCCTAAATAGCTATTGACACCATTTCCTAAAAAAATTATCTGTAAAGTGTATTATTTTGTTACTTATAACTCTTTTTATATACTTTATCTTTGTTTCAGTTTTGTTTTATCTGAAGACTTTTTTTTACTCCGTCATTATCTTTAAACTATTAGCTGGATTAATATATAGGCAAAATAGGCAACTGCCTAGGGGCCCCACAGCTCTGGGTGAGGGGAGAAATCCTGAGTATTTCAGCAACATTTTTAGAGAGAATTTACAAGCGACGTGAATTCAAATGTAATGAAATAAAATAAAGTATCGTTTAAATTTGGAAACATTATACTTATAACAATCCTAATTAATCAAGTTTTATAATCATTTTATGCAATTCTAATACCCTATGCGTCTTAATAACTTAAAATCTGTCCCATCATATAATGATATAGTATTTAGCCTGTAAAAAAAGTTGTCACTTTTTATTTTTTTTTATTTTATATTAGTTTTAAATATGAGAATTGAATTTTTTATAAGCGAGATATTTAAACAAATTTTTCTTGCAAATTACTGGGATTTACATATTTTTTTAATTCAATTTGTCAGAATTTGAACTTCAAACTGCTTACTCGGAGATTAAGATCAATTAAATTGCTCGTTTTAAAAATTGGCCAGTGGGGAGGGGCTCGTGACCTTTATTACCTGAGTAATCCTTGAGGATTATTCTGGAATTGCTGAAAGACAGATTTTTACCTGAATCTATAATTTCACTAAATATATAGATTGCTTTTTTGCAGGTCAATTTACATCGAAATTTGACACAAACTGCAGTTGTCGCAGGAAAATATACCGAATATCATTAATCTAATTGATTTTGTTTATGAATTATTGCGTTTTTATATATGCGAAAGTACAGACTGACAAACGGTTCACCCTTCAACAGATTTGATGAACATCTATATTTTAGATGATAAGCCTGTGCACTAAATTTTATCTTCTTAGTGTTTCGCAACTACTATACTTGAAATACAGTATACTGTTGTACACTGACAGTCGGAAAAACTTCCAACTGATAGACAGATGGTGAATAGATTTCGTTTAAGATTTGAATGAAATCTTTTGATTTTGAATTTTATCATAATTTCATACAACAATTTACAGCCATCTCATTCAAAGTGATTTTGAATTATGTTAGAAGTTAGATTGATATAATACCAAAGATATATTATTAGGAATCGGACAGGTCTGAAAAGTAAAGATTCATCAAAATCTCGAGCTCGAATTTTTAACAATAACAATACTTTCTCCTAACTTTGTACGAGAAAGGTAAAAATATTGAATGTCCTATTACATGAAAATCTTAATGAAATGATTGGAAATTTACATTATAAAAGCTTTTGAAAAATGCGTTAATCTTCAGAAATAAATAAACATATGATTAACAGATGCACAATGCTTGTAAATATTTTAGTACAAAATCTCATAAGAATACAGTAAAAATAATTATTCATATGCGTTCTGAAATTCGATTTATTATATATATATATATATATATATATTGTTTTCATGAAAATGCATTGGTTCTTGTTAATAACATTAATTATACTTTTAAAAATCAATCCTTTAGTTTTCGGATTCTGCTTTCTAATTTATAGTATTATACTTTTGAATAATCATTTAAAATCAGCCGCTGATTTTATAAAGTTAAAATTTAAAAGTCGACTTTTTAAAATTAAAAATTGTCCCAGTTCTCTCAAACTGAAAGAAAGATTATTTAAAATTACCTAGATAACTAAAAATCTTCAATCAGTAACAATGTCAACACACTTCAAAGGAAAGAGTACTTTAATACCTTTTACGAAAAGAGTTCTTTCCGTTTTCATTCCAAGAGAACTAATATCTTATTTTCGTAAAGGTTGCTGAATTAAAAGAAAATTTTGTATTGCTGCTGTTTTTGGAACTAAGAAAAGACTTAGGATTCTTTTTTGTTCGTGGCATGTTGCCGATATCATTTGCCACAAACTTTATAGGTATACAATTACATTAAAAAGGGTATTTACTTTTTGCTTTTAGAGTATGATACTTTAATATGAACATGTTTTCAAAAGTCTCACAATAACTGTACATATCTTTATATTTTATTTTCTAGTCGTCTGTATCAAATATCTTTTTTAAAAATTTCTTATATATATATATATAAATTAAAACCATTTGTACGTAATATAGATGTTTATCAAATTTCTTTCTATGTACTGTTAAAATTCCTTACATTTTAACAGTACACATAAAGTTCAGTGTACATGAACAGTACACATACTTTCATTGTGTTGTAGTTTCAATTATTTCTAAGCCACTAGAAAAATAGATTAAATAACATAAATAGTTATATTTGATGTTGTTTAATAAATTCATTTTTGAGAAGATTAGAAACATTCCAATTATATTGATTACCCTAATTCTTATTTGTTATATTCAGTGCAGTGAAACATTCTTGATAAATTAACATTTTCAAAAATTTGCTAATATATTAAATTATCAGTGTTAAGTCAATGTTAACAAACAAAATTTTGCAATGAGACATCAACGAAATGTAACAACGAACGCAATCCAAAGTTTTCTCGAGGTTCTAAACTATCAATATTCAGAACTTCATAATTGAGTTGGTTATTCTGAGAAGTGGAACTCCATTTCTTTAAAACGTAAATGCATCAAAAGGTTTTTTCCTAAATATGGCTAATAGATTTGGAAAACTTTATTACAAAAATTTAACTTCATAATTTCTTCAGAAATCTATGTAATGGCTCAGCATTATTCTCTGAGATATTTAAAACATTTTTTTTCAATTAGTTAAATGTGGCATTTTAAATGGCTTAGAAATTAGCTATTAGGCTATGATTAAGTAAACACCCGGCCTATAACTACTGCAAGTTTGTCAGAATGAATCAGGGAAGCTGTACACTTGGGCGAAACAGATTACTGTAGCACATTAGTTTAACCCAGAGAAGGACAAAATATGGCGCTCTTAGAGGCTTTGTCTGGATCGCCACAAATTTTAAATGTACGTCCCAATTTAACATCTAAAAATACTTTGTTAAAGAAATCATGAAACCAACTTACCCCTTAGATTTATTTGGAAAAAAACAACTAATATTCACGACCACCAGCTGGTCGCCAAATTTGGCTTGTAATGCATAAAATCATTTAAAGAAGTTTCTGTTTATAATAATGAAACAAAACAATAATAGCTTTCTATCTTGATTGATTATAACCCATTTATGAATATGACATTATAACCTATGTCGTAGTTAATTTTTAACCATGAATTTATGTACAGTAATACAACAATGAATTCCAATTGACTAATTTAGTATTCATAACCAACTTCATTTTCCTGATGTATCTTCACTGTCTAGACTCACTAACTAGACATAACTAAAAATATTCGAAGATGTTTTACAATCATTAATTTTATTTTGACATCTGACATCATTTTGACATCTATAAATATTTGCAAACCAAATATATCCCAATCAATTTAGAATATTTTCCTAAACTTCAGAACCCAATGAAGGAAGAAATTTTTTTTTTCAAAGGCTGTAACACAGATTTCGTTTCATCCCCAAGATGAACTAAAATAGTTCTTTTTAATACCCAAGTGTATCAAAATAATATAAATTCTGTCTGGAACCAATACAATTTATCTTAAATAATTAGTTTCTCTAAAGATATGCTACATAATATGACATGATTATTTTTTACCATTCAAAATAGTTTTGTTAGGAAATTTGTATTTTTTTTACATTTATGAAAATGGGACTTCCATGTTAAAATTATTGAAATTTTGTCAACTTATAAAAGTAAACTTTCATTTGAAACCAGCGCATTATAAAACATTTGATTAATTACTTTAATGATTTGAAACATCTGCTGAAAAATAAAACTGACCTCGTTCGTTGAGTACTTACCTCTAAACAAAGCTCTTACGTAAGTAAGTAATCAAAGATTGTTAAGTTTTCTTGATTTATTAAACTATTCATCTCATAATATTTTATTGCAAATTTATTCAATGTATTTATTATTATTTAGAATACAGTCAGCTGAAATTTTGACTAACCAGTGGGAGTAATCTCCCCGAAACTTTCTTACATATATTAATAAATGAGTTCGTGTATTATTAACTGCATGCCTTTGGCTAATAATAGTTACGAAAGTTCTTATTAGCATTCGATTTTTGGCGATTTATTTGTAAACTAATCACTCGGATGTTGTTAGTACTCAAAAATCAGAAAACAGAATTCGTATTTTGGATGCTTTTATACGCTTTTGGAAGCTTTTTGTTTTTCGAATTTATCTTTATAACCAAAATATTTTGCTTATATCCATTACATCTCTAGCAAACATTCGTTGTGAAAATTTTGTTTGTAATTAATTACATTAATTATTGCTTCATTTTTATTGAAATTTACAGAAATGAGCAATGTTAGAAAAAAAATGTTTCGAAAATTGCGATGTTTTTCCCCCATAAAAACTTTTCTAAATAATGGCGGGGGGTTTATCTGTTGCTTAATTTATACTTCAAATGTCACATGTGTTATTCCCATTTTACATTACGTATCTAAAATTTACTCTGACACATGATTGCATTTTAGAATATTAGCTATCAAGATTTCTTAAAAATAATTTTATTAGTCAATTGCCACAGCTTTAAGGAATATACTTGTGAAAATGAAAGAATATTTGCTTTTAAATCAATCTAGTCCTTTAATCTAACTGTATTTGTAGAAAAGATCGAGAATTAATATCCTAACCTTGGTAAAATATTCAATCCACTTTATTTCAAAGTCATATAATAAATGTCACCTGGTATACCCTTAATACGCATTAACACACCTTTAATATTTTGACCTTAAGCGCTTCTCTTTCTCGCAAAAATTAGGATGGATTTCCAAATTAAGTTAGTGAAAATAATTTAAGTAGTATTTAGGAGAACATGAATACGCTCTATCAATTTCCTTTAGAAATTATAGCTATTTTTGATTGTTCTGAATTTATAAAGCTAGAGAATAATTCGGAAGTCGAAAATAGAGTGATATATTTTATTAAAACAGCAAATCATGCTCTATTTTTGAAAAGAAACCGAATTGAAATATGTTTTAAAAATTAATATTCTAACTGAAATTTTAATTAAGACTCTCCAAGTGAGGGTAAATATTTCACTCTTTCATCCGAAATCGATCCATTTAAAATCTAGAAGATGCTTAATCCTAGAATGTGCTTCGATTTTATAAGATGATTATTTTGAATAATAAATGATAATAAAGCTTTTAAATTGGAGATGAAAAGATAAGATGATACTTAAAATGAGTAATAAGAGATTTGCAAGAGAAATCTCACTTTTAATGAACAGATTTGGGCCATAGGTGAAATGAAAGAGCTAAGTTTAAGCTTGTTAAGAGTTAGATATAGTCTTGTCACAATTTTAATTTAATTTTTCACAGAAAAATAATTTATTGTAGATACACGGAATAGAGGTTTTATTTATAATTAGCCCTAAACCTCCGTTTTCTTTATACTTGAATTCCTCATTAAAGGCGAGTAAAAACTGCCCATCTTTTCCTTAATAATGATACTCAACTTTTTTTTCAGCGAAGAATATCAGAAAAACATTGTACGGTTGGTATTTTATCTATAAGCTAATTGATGTTTGAAACGAAACTATCAAAATTAAAAGATTTCTTCCAAAATAAACCAACTTAAAACAAACAGGTATCCTGGCATAAGAGTATCTTTCTCGTTACCTGAACTTCCCGGTTCGGGCATGATTGTTATTCCTCTGTGCTCTATCTGTAAATGTATTACCCCACTTGTAAAAAGGGGTCATGACCCATGAAGAAGCTATGTCATACTGAAAAAATAAGAAACGCTCAGTCGGCTGAAATCGCTGACAGATCACTTGTAAAGAGCAATAAGTAACAAAAGAAGTTACTTATTAACGTCAAAAAGAGTTGCTCTTCGAATAGCTACTGAAGATTTACGTCCTGCCCGGATTGAAAATACTTTAAGCAATAACATTTATTTTAAAAAATTCAGATTGTTAGCTTATTTTCAAAAGGTTTTTTAAATTTTCAGTTTATTACAATTATTCCTTATTTGATCCGAAAAAAGAATTTTCCTTTTTTTTGTGTGTAATTATATAGCCTCTTAAAATTACTGATTGAATTTCAAAAAATTTAAAATTTGTTTTTATCTAAAATACAGTTTTCATACTATTATGAGCATTGGTTATACAGATAGGAGAGTCGCTTTAATTTCTTAAATGAAATCCATATGATAGTTGATTATTACTTTGATAGTTAAAAAAGAAATTAATTTCATTTTTTAAGTGAGAGAATATGATAAACTCTTTTCAGTTCCGAATGATTAATAAAATATCCGGAAAAATTTATTCACTCATTTTTAAATTAACCATTATTTTGTATCATTAGACAAGATTCAATCATAATTGAAAGTCCAGGAATCAATTGCTCATCTTTAAAAGTAGCAAGCAATAAAAATCCTTAAAAAAATCATTAGCTTGGTTTGTATTTTTAATGTAAATTATTCTCTTTGAGTTTAACTCGGTAAAGGTACTTACATAAATCTAAATTAAAGCAATTTTAAAAAGATTTAAATCATGTCCAGTTTAAAAAACAAGTTGTTTCCCTCAAAAATGCATATATGCTTAGTATAATAGTATTTTTCAAAAAAAAATTGTCTTTGTTTCTGCTTTTAAGTTTTTTCTCTTTTTTTGCCATTTCTGATAAGCAAGGTCTGACAATTTGCATTTAACAATCACTATTTTTTTCTCTCTTGATTTAATAACATAATTACATATTATCAATGATTTTATGCTTAGTTTTGTTACACTTAATTTACTCACAACTAATCTGTTTCTATTGTAAAAAATATATACTTATTATTTACAGATAATAATTATTTAATAAAAACATTAGCTTTATACTATTCATCTGTATCCCTTGTAAACATGTAAATAAAGTATTGCAATTGTACAAAAAAAATTCGACACTATTTTGACGATCTTCAAAAAAAAATTTCCTAATAATAAAATATTAATATTCCTAATTACTATTATAATTCCTAATAATAATAAATAATTCCAAAAAATCCTAAAAATTTTCAATGTGATGAATCTCTATGATGATTATAACTCAAAAATGCTTTAAGCTAATTAAATTTAGCAATTTAAATTTAATAAAATTTAGCATGTTCACCGAATATGGAGGTTTCAATCAGATTTTGTACAAAATCATTCTTAGGAAACGAGCGCGCGTGTGTGTGTGTCGATTAGAGTGCAAGCGAATATGATAATTTCAGAGCTTAACCAGCTACATAAAAAATAATAGTAAAGTGGCACACAGTTTTAACATCTTAAATGTAGATGCTAAATATTGTTTTTTCAGTAGCGCCAACTAGGCTCAAGAGTACGGCTTAGCTACTTCGTGCGTCACATTCGCTTGCACAACCCTTTTTAGAGGGAGGCATGATCACATACTTCAGGGATAGAACGCAGAAAAATAACTATGCCCAAACAAGGACTAGAACCGGGGACGCCCATACCGTGGGGAAGACCAGCTAGCCATATACCAGGAAGCTGGCGATTTATTTGTTGAGTTTCTGTTGATGCAAGAACAGTTTTTGATTATACATTTGTGCCTTTTTATTTTGAAGTATACCAGAAATTTGGAAGGGATATCTCCGGCTGGTTTGTAATAAGAAAATTGAAGAAATTTTCTTTTACAAACATACATTATACTCCCTATCATAATATTTTATAACCAAAAATATGCTATTTGTTTCAGAGGGAAATCATTTTCAACAATCCTTTATTTTCATTTTAATGTGCGAGTTTGACTGAAATAAAAAGTAAACTGTTAATTTATTAATTTTTTATTGGTACTGGATTAAATTTAAATATATTTAGTTTATGCCTTGAAATAACACTAGGGCTGCTTGGTAGCAGACTTTGTTATTTTGAACCATATCCAGATGACGCGGGTAACACCTGAAAGACCAGATCAATGCAATTATTTCAATTTCTAAAATGAATTCCTACCATTAGGAAGAAATTGCGATATTAAAATCTGCATCTAGTAGAGCTCCTAGTATTATGCTGAACCATACCTCAATTTTTATTTGAAAATTTCCCGGCCCCCAGGATAATAGGACAGTATTTTTCTATTCACTAAAACATAAAATTTAATAAGAGAATTGCATAGACAAATATTTAGAATTGTTAGCCACAAAATATAAATACTGCAATGAAATTAAAGCTACGTTTCAATTACCTGTCAAATTAGGTTGGGATGTACTAGTATAAACAGATTTTGCTTAAAGAAATACTGAAAAAGTTAATAAATTGACCAATCTGTTATTAAAAACACAATGAATAAAACAAAAAAATTGAAAATATATCGCTTCTTTTAACTGTTGAATTTTAAATGCTAATTGTCACACACCAAAATCAATTTTGAAACTATAATAAACAATTAGCTAAGAACACATAACAGTGCTTTAAGTCTAAACATTTTGCCAGTAAAAAATGTTTCTTATAGTCATTTCTCAATTAATAAGAAAATACGGAATTTTTCTGGCAAAACAAATGACAAGGATTTTCATTATAAGTTTCATAAAATTCCAGGTGGTCCTATTCAACTTTAATTCTAAAGATTCGAAAATAGTAATTCGAAAAGCAAATCTACAAAAAACTCACCTTCTATATGGGATTGGAATACGATTAAGCTATCGTATTGGAATCAAACATCCTTTCGCTCAGCGTTGGTGTGGAGTAAAGGTTTTGAAAGAGAAATTCAAAGTAACGTATAATTCACCATATAATCACAATTCATATTAATTTTCAATAAACTGTTCAGTTTCTCTAATCCGCTTTCATGAATCTTTTAGCATTTTATAGCAGAAACTCACTCACAAACATGTCCGCTGTGAATTTTTAGAGCTTCCTTATTAATATCTAAGCCATAATATAATGTAACCTTTAAAATGCCCGAGTTTGAAGGTTTAATATATCATTTAATATTATTTCTCAGTTAATTATGGAACTATGGAACGAGGTGCAATAATGCGAATATAACCCCGATTGCATGTTCCACAGAAGAGCATTAATATTGTTAAATATTGGAAATTATTTAATAAAAATAGTGTGATTAAATTGAAACTAGTTTAGGGGTTTACAGCAGAAAATGCATTTGTCCTTTCACTCCAAGTAGATACACCGTTAGTAAATACCAAATAATTTCAATTTACTATTTTCATATTTTCAGAATAACATACTGTATGAAAATTAAATAAAAAAAAGGTTTATTTTTGAGCAGTCGATATAATCCATACCATAAAAACTTATATAAAAATGCTTAAGACGGTAACTGATTTTTTTTTTCTTTGAAAAGTTGGGGAAGGGAATGGCACTGTGTAGCAGAACTGCCATTGTTTTCCCAAGTAGCATAACAGATTGATCAGCAAAAAAACTATTGCCTGGCTCTACATAAATATGCAAAAATGATCTGTGCCATAAAGGCATGAACAAGATTAGCAGTCATGCTAAGTATAAGGACTGCATGTGTTTTGATCGATACAGAATCAAAGCTGCAGAAGTAACACTCATTTGGAGTATTTAATAGTATACTTATACATACATATATACAATTGGAGTATATAATATAGCGACTAGTGTTTCTAGTGAAAAAATTATCAGCTATTAAACCTTCAATACATATTGTTGCCAATTGTCTACATTCAGTTCCACTTAATTTTAATCAAAACCCTGTGTGTTTTTTTCGAAAGTGAATTCATAATCATAGACAATAAATCAAGTGTGAAATAAAAAAAAAGTCGGCAATATTTTTAGCGGGTAAGTGATATCTTTTTTTTTACATTTGAATGTGATGGGTGAGGAAGTTTATTGTGTTGCTTGAAGAAATAGTTTCTATTGTAGAGTTCCATATAAAGGAATGATTTATCTAATTGTTAAAAAATTACTTATAATCCGTTGTCAGGTAAGTTATCAATGTTTCATGTTGCATTTGAAAATCACATTAGATATTAGCTAGATTTTTGCGAAATGCTGTAAGTTGTGAAAATTCTACATGGAACTTTTTTCAAAATAAATATACCATATTTTTAACTGGATTTCAATTTATTTTTACATAACTTGATGACTATCTTACTATTATAAACAATGTGGGATTTTTTTTTAATTCAATACAAATAACCATGCATTTAAGAGATAATGGAACAGGTGAACAGCATTTATGAAAAGCAAAAGGGGAGCAGACGCAATCTTCCAGAAAGTAATGTATTTACATAAAGAGTTACGAATTTTTTGTGATAGTAGTTCTTAAGCTGTTTGCTTTGATGAGCTAAATGTAATTTTCATGCATGATCCGGGAGGTGAATAAAACGCCACCAAGGAAGCATGGGCTTCCAGAGAAAGACAGGTCTGACAGAACTGTATACACTGGAAGATATTGTTATAAACCTGTAATGCTGTTTTCTAGCTCGGTTAGATCTTTCACCGGAAAGACCAGTGAAATCCTCTGTATTGGATGCTGCTCGGGTGCCGAGCCAGTAATCCCAGAGTTTGGAGACCATTTAGTGACTTTGAGACAAAATAAATAAAGCTGAAAACTTCGCCAATTTTAATGTTCCATCCAATAGAAACCGAGATGCGCATGATTGGCCCAGAAGGTTCTCGGTCTGCGTACTGGGAGCTATAAATGGATGGCAGTCTCAAGCTATAGTGAAACGGAACGGGAGTCGAAGAAAATTAACAAGACGTTGGAAGGATAACGATGCAACGGCGGAATAGTCCAGGTTTTTACGTAGCTCAAGCAAGTGCTGAACTGAACTTTGTACCGAGTTCTGCATTTATTGTAGAAGCTGCATTGTATCGTGTAAGGAGTAACCAGTTATATAGTAGTGAGTTGACCGTTGGATACAGTAAAAACAAAGAGGCAGTGGAGAATTTCAGCCGCTTGGAGAGACCATAAAGCGGAGCTCCGAAGATTCACTCTCCCGCTGAATTCTGTTTGTCCACTTTGTGTTCAGTGATCGTTGTTTCCACACTTCTATTATTTATGGGCTTGTGTCTGTTGGTGTAGGTTATTTATGGGCTTCTACCTGTAGTGTGTTGTGTTTTCGTGTTAGCTGTGCATAGTTGTCATCTTTATAATAGGTCTTCGAGTTAAATAAACGCCTTGGCTGTTTTCTTCTGAGAACTACAGATTGTTTTCACACCATACTCCTATTACAATTGAACCTATGACGTTTGGCTGGTTCGATGAAATGAAGCTATCTATAACATTAAGCATGGGACTACAGAGAAAAGACATATCCGACCGAAACCATATACTCTAGAAGATACGATTAATCTCACTAGCAATTCAAAATGATCTAATACACCTAGCCGATACTCCGTTGCGAGATTGGTTTTACTAATATTTTATCTTTGTAATAGGGGATGTTATATATATTCCAGCTACACCAACTGCTCGTACTCAATGAACATCTTGTTTTCAGAGAATTACAAATCTATTAAAATATAACATTCATTCATTGAATTTCAGTAGATTGAGAACAATTCTTAAAATGGGAAAATGAGAGCGTTCTAAATATTTTGATATATTTCAAAGTACCTAAAAAATAAAAATTCTTCAAACACGAGTGTACAAAATTGCATCAGAGAAAAAAATTGTTAATGCTTTTATTTACAATATTAAGGGAGCTTATTTGACGAATGGTAATTATAGTAATAACAACTCTCCTTGAAGTTGGAAAAAAAGGAATGTTTTTGAAGGATGGGGAATTCCTTAACAAGGGAGTTCATCAAAACATTTTGCCAAAAAAAAGTATAAAAATAGATGAAAGAATTTCGAAACAATAAATATCATTATTTTGTTAAAAGAATAATGTATTGCTCTTTATATTACGATAATGATACAACAATACCCTAATTTGATAAGGATAAAACCTTGATGTCACATCTTTTGGCTAAAGATTCATTATTTTCTATTGACATATTTTTTTTTCAAGAAAGGTTTTTTTAAGGAAATATTGAAAATTTAAGTTGAGTGCTCTCCATCACTCATTCTGTGCCCTCCTATATTTTTTACTAATATTTAATCGCGAATTATATTTTACATTTAAGATATTATTGGCAAAAAAATGTTTAACATTTAACACTACACCACATCTCTGTTTCTAGGGCTCATGTGGCCCCTTTCCGGTTTGGTATAAATGTAGGTGGACTTTATTAACAAAAAAAAAAGAAAAAAAAAAGTACACAACAATGAATTTGAAAGATACAGAAAATGATTAAATACGTGAAAATACAACATAGCAAGTGATGATAAATGCTGGACTGAACTTTTTGAGTACAAGAAACTGGATGAATGAGCATAGTAATATACAGTATGAATGCACAAAAGAGTTAAAAATATTGAGAGGGGGATGAAAAACAAGTTATGGATAAAGTACGAGCTGTATTAAATGGTGTCCTAAGAGATAGTTGAGTTACTCTAATTGAAGCAGCTCTCCCTGCTCAATTAGGAATCTAATCATGTTTATGATTCTACTTTCAGAAGAAGAATTACTAAGGACTCTTTTGTACCACAGACTTTCTAGCGATGATGAGGGTTTTCTGAGGTGCCATGAAAGAGTAAAAGGGCAAGATGTCGCAAAGTGAATGGGAAAGCCGATTTCTCCACAAGAGCAGTAATCATTTGCTGATAGATGGAAGCGGTGAAGAAAAGACGGGAAAGGACCCTGTCCTGTAACAAACAGGATTTCTTCACGAGTCCAGGAGAGTGGTTGCAATTTTACTGTTTTGATGACTTTATAAACAGAACGACTCGTATTTCAATTATCCCAAAGATTTTGCCATTTTCGTATAAATATTTTCTGCAGGTGCTTTTTAAGATGACATCGGGGCTTTGGAGCTTCTAATGGAACACCTTCAATAATAGCTGCTTTTGCAAGAATATCAGCTTCTTCATTACCCCGATAACCATCATGGGCTTTGATCCATCTTAAGAGGATATTTGGGTTTTGGAGGAGAAGGGACTGAATGTCACGGGCTGACATGAAGGCAAAAAAATATTGAAATTATAACATTCAAAATTTTCACCAAATATTTCTCTCATAGTAGAAACTATCTGATTTTGCATGCTTTTCTTTGTCAATTAGACCAACAATTTCAACAGATTATTAAAATTATTTTATCCATCAAAATTTATAAGCAAATATATATTTTGCAATAATGAACTATAAAAGATAAATTTATTATTGTGATTATTTTTTCATTAATCGTTAACGACTCAGTTGAATTTTTAATCCTGCAATGAGGTATGTAAGACAAATACACAAATGTTTCTCTATAATTACAAATTTTAACAGTTATAGAATATACATTTAGTTTTAATTTCTAAACATAACTATATTAATCAATCATCTCACCAAATTTGATCATTGATATATTCAATAATTAAATCATTTGAAGTTGGTACATTTTTCAATACTTTAAATTTAAAAAAATGCAGTTTTCTCTATATTCCTTACACCCACTTATGAATATTCCAACAACAAAATTAAAAAATGATTCAGACTGCGATTTAAACCAATATCCTTAAAAAAAAGTTGGTTGTTTTCCTTTTTATTAATTGAAAATAGAACCGTGAATGCAAGAATGGATGTTTCACAATAAGCTGGAACATGATTTAAAGAGATGAATCAACTAAAAAATACCAATCTGAATTTTTTCTGAAAATCCTTTTTGTGGCGTTCACTTGTTAATTAATTGGCGAAAAACTTCAGCTAGCTTGCTTCTTCTGTCAACACAAACTTTTAATGAAGTTTCACAACCCTGATTAAAAAATTATTTGTTTGATTTGAAGGAAAAACATTTCAGAGCAGTATACAAGCAACTCGAATTATTTTTTATTATTCTCATTACTGGAGATAAAAGAATTTTAAATTAGAGCCTCTACTTTCCCAATTCACAATTATCTGCCGCAATTTCACCATATTGTTACTAAGACCAAGAATAACTGAGCAATTATATTAATTACAAAGTTAATTTTAAAAACTTATTTAATTCTCGTGTGAACCCATTAGTTTTTCTCTGTGTTTACCCAAACAAAGGTTTATAAAGATATACTCTGTGTCTCTCAAATATTTTTACCTTCTTTGTATAAATTCGTCTATTTTTCTAAGACGGTATAATTCTGTTTACATCAAAATATCCATGAACTGAATTATAAATATTATTCCCGAAACAGGTTGTTGAAAACAAATATATTTTTTTTGTCTGAATGCTGAATTTTTTAAAAAAAGTTTTGATTATATTTTTTGTCTGTATGCTTAAAAAATAATCAATGACCTTCATCATCCTTCATGGATAAATTGCAAAATGACACGAGTATACTCTGTTTCACAGTATTCCAAAGTGCCAAATTTCGATGTTCCACCAAATAGAGAAGCCTTTACCAGCTTATAACAGATCTTATACGCATTAATGTTCGGTGGAATTTCAGAAAAAGAATATCCTACAATCCTGAGACTTTACCATCAGACCATCACAACTATATAAACGCGGTAGAAATGTTTCTACTATTTGAATTCATTTCTTATTAAACTGGAATATTTAATTCAATTATGTTCTTTAATTAAATCAATGTCCCCCTTTGAAACAAACCAAAAGTTATTTTAGGACGAGGTCAGTAATTTTGAACCGTGGTTAGATAGAGCTGCTGCATGTTTTGGTGCCCGTTATCCAAATATCTGTACCACAACCATAGGAGGACCATCGATTCAAAATGTCAGATATGACACCCAACAAGTCCAGTACTATAATTAATATTCAATGATAGAGTATCGAACTGAGTAACCTCCAACCTCGAAGACGAGACTATACCACTAGGTGAACATTACTCCATGCTGATGAATTGATGCTATTTACATTCATATTTCAACCTTTTCAAAAGCAGTTTTTTAGAATGTAAAAGTGCAATTGTCTTCAGAAACCTTTTTTCCCAGTTTTTCACTGTTTGCTCTATAACTCTTATCACACTTTTATGTTTCTTTAAATGTAAACTCAATTTCATACTTCGGTGAATAAATTTTCTGGCCCAATTATAATGAAATTATATTTACTGAAATGTTATAAAAAGTACAAATTCCCCTTCCAAATGAAAAATATGCAACATACTTTCCTTTATATAATTTAGAGGTTCTTTTATAGTTTTTCCTTTTTATAGAATTTCTGCTCTTATTATTAAGCATATTTATAATCACCGAAATTTCAAATTCCCATATTTTGACTTTAACGAACTACTAGAATTTTGTAAAAGAATCATTATTAGAATGTATTAGTTTTAAAAAATAACCTTTACTCTGGAAAAATGTTATAAAAAATGAAAAAATATTATTGCCAGTTAACTTAAAATTCATTTCGCCTGAATCATTGTAGTGAAATAAAAGTTGTTAATGGCCAAGTGTAAAACAATGAAACGCTAAAATATGAATAAATAGTTTATTACAAAAGTTTTAATGTTTCACGATCGGAAATTAATGACCGATTCTTGTATGATCATCAATTATGCTAATTCATCATGTAGTTTATTTCGGAAAACTATGAAGGCAAGCTTAATTTTTTTAACTTTTTTATTTATACTCATTTACATATATTCAAATAAAATATATCCATCGCATTGATATTAAATTTTCATAACAGAAAACTTGTAACATTACAGAAATTGTTTGCGTATTAAACTTTCATAAAATTGCTTCCTTGAATCCGCTTATAGGATTAAGCCTGCATTAATATACCACAGATAATAGGAGAATTAACCGAGAAACACGCCTCATCATTTTCCAATTTTGACTAAATAATTATGCTTAGTAAATCTCTCAAGTTCATATATTTAGACCCAATCAAATCTCATCGTTGCGCTTTCTAAGCAATTATCGTTTCCCATTAGTTCTGCATTTCGATCAGATTTCCAGGAGGATGTCACTTATGGCTGTACAAATATAATCTTTAATCTCGAAGTTAATCCTGGAGAAGATTCAACATTACAGAGTAATAGTTAACTAATAGCAATGAATTTAACTGCAGATTTTAGTTAAAAGATCATTCAATTTTTGTATTACAGCAACGGTTACAAAATAATTCCTTCTTAAAAAATTCACTGGCTGATAATATGTTTAAAATTCAACAAAGGGCAAAAATTAAACGAAATGGCAGAGTATCCGAGATATAATAAAAATCTTTCTAGTGTCTTCCGTTATTATGCATCAGTCACCACTATATAATTAAATAACTGTTAAGAATTGAAAAATAAGTCAACTGTTATATAGAAATGAGCATTATTAAAAGCTATTTCATTTATTATAATTCAGCATGATATGTTTTTAAACAAATGCCTAAGGCATTAACAGTAAATAAATGCTCTTAGTAAATAAATAAACGTGGAACAATCCAACAAAAATAGTATGTATATAGTTAAATTTGTAATTTATCTTTTCTTAAATATATCTATTTCTAAAACAACTTAATTGTAAATTGTAATGTCTTAATTATGAATGCTTCTTTTGAATGCGATTTACAGTTATGAATAAACTGAAAAAGATACTAAATCTAATGAATTAGCAGCTGTAAGCATTTTGATGGAAACACCTATGAAGAATAAACAAAAATAAACCGAAAGAGGAAATCGAGAAATGAAGAAATTCCGTAGAAAGAAATCCATCTCTTATCGAAAGATCTGCTTCTAGATACTCAGTTATAACTAATAATGCCATCTTTTGTATCATAAATTGCATATTTCTTCAAATAACAATTTTTTTTGTCAAAGAAAATGAAATACAATCAGTTAAAAAAGACAAATTAGAAAATCCACATTTAAAAGAAAATGAAGTTTATTCAAATATATTGTAAAATTACAAAATATATTGCGAGTATCAGTTTTACAACAGAATGTATATTTTAATGATTACAATTTCGAGCTTTTTGAGTATTTCATTTAAAATATTTATCTAATTTAAAGGAGGTGTAAGAATTGCAAAGTACTGAAACGTAAAATACTCGAATAAAATCTATATCTCAAATCTAAAAAGTAACGGTTGATTTAAATTTAAAAAATGGCATCTCTCTTTTCGCGAATACAAGAAAGCGTGCTTTTTCGATATTAGTGAGGATAATATCAGGCTTTGCAGATGCAAAATAGCAATGACATGAAAGATTTTTATCTTAATCGTGATAATAGTATAAATCGACGAAGAATAAAACAGTGTCATTAGTACTTTGAGGATTTTAGTTATACAAATGAATTGTTCACACTATCAGAGTTCATGAAAAAGCTCAATTCAAGCTCAATGGGCGCATTTAGATAAATATTTCGAACGTCTTGTTTGCAAAAATTAAAAAGATACAATCTTTAGAAGCTTCAGTACTTTTTTCCCCACAAGAAATTTAAAAGGCTAGAACCCTATTTTTAAAACTGATTCAACAGTACCTAAAATCAACCGTCTCAAAATATCTTTAAAGTTATCTTAAATCGGAAAATAATATAAAAATTGATTACGAAAATTTTCTATTCAAATTTTTTGTGTGCGAATATAAGAAACATTACGTTAGTATCTCATGGTTTTA
The DNA here is from genome assembly GCA_026543055.1 of Argiope trifasciata. NCBI lineage: Eukaryota > Metazoa > Arthropoda > Arachnida > Araneae > Araneidae > Argiope > Argiope trifasciata. Next base: position 4,366,325 of record JAPMOQ010058975.1, read on the forward strand.
AAAAAATATGGATAAAAAAGAATTTAAAATAGTAGCTTCCTACTTCTCGAATTTGGATACAACTCATTTAAAACCGATTTATAGTATTTTTCATATTGGCACAATTGCGCAAAATTCATATCAGCTCAAAGCTGTCTTCAAATTTGGTCTAAAGAAGTAATAATAAAACTTCATAGTTCTATAACTACAAAAAAAAGTTACAGAGCAGTTACAAAACCTGGTTTAATTTCGTGATGTATTTTGTAATATTTTGTTATAGTTACAAGACTGCACATGAGCAGACATCCATTCTTCGCAGTTCTTGTATACACTAACATGAATGTATTCAGTAACATTCAGAGACTTAATTTACATCTTACCTACATATACAGTGGAATCGGACCTCAAACACGTGATCCTGTCATCTGATAAAGAATAACACGGCGAGAAAATGAATTTATAGTAACTTTATCCATACTAGATTTCTTGACGCTAATCAAAACAGAAAGCAGATTCTAACAAAAACTTTCAATTAATTATCTTATCGTAATTTACCTGAAAAATATTTAGATAAATATTATTGATTTTTTTAAATTTCACATTGCAGTTATACTTTCAGTGAGTATTACAAATATTAATTTGGTTTGATGTGAACTATAACCTATTAACTAAATTGTTAATATATCTTTATGATGACAAATATTCTTAATAAATCAGTATCTAGATATTTCTAAATTTCTTCCTTTTGTTCTTCGGTGGTAACTCAAAAACTAATGAATTTTAAAATAATGAAAGATTAATTATTGTCATGCGTTACATGCTAAGTACTCAAACAATGAAAGCAGTGTCCTTAAAAACATAAAAAGGTATTTATCTTTTAAGTCTAACCATCAATTTTGAACTTTAGCTGACGCGCTAAGTATCATTAGTCACAGAATGCGAAAATTATGTGCAGAAATTTTTGTGATATCGACAAAGAAAATTTACTGATGCCATTTGTGATTTATGACTCAAAAACTGTATTCTTGTCACGAAAAGAAAATACCTCTGATTAATAAAGTTTCTAAGTGCCTATAAATTTCCCCCAAAAAGTGTAAAAAGGTGAGAATGTCTACGTAGTATTCAATTTCTTAATGTCTCCGGCGTATTTTTTTAAAATTTTCTTTTTCGATTATTTTTCACTTAAAAAAGCAAAAATTCCACCAGGCAGTTTTAGGATCTTTTTTCATGCATGTGTCCAGTACAAGGAAAGCAGAGAATGAGAGAACGAAAAATAGGACAGAGAATATATTAAAACAAATTGTAATTTCGACGAGAAAATAACAAATTAGACTCTTGAAAAGTATTTCATTTGGACATGCAAATAGTATCTTAATTGCATGTTGAGCTTAATCACATTCTTGATGAGAAGTCTGCATAACTTGTTCACTTTTAGATCACAGATTAGCAATATGTAAAAATATCCTTTTAAAATGATAATTCTGGTGGGAAAACTAGGAAACTTCAATTGTCTTGATATTTAAAGACAAGTTTGTTTGACTTTTCGCCCGACAATTGACGAACAAACACTCAAAATAGATTTTGTAGAAATATTTCGATATTTCAATTATCTGAATTCCTTTTACTTCACATTATTAGTTAACTTATAAAATATGTGTGGGTGACACCTCAAAATTTCCTTTAAAGCGTGGTTTGTGATTGCGAACACGAATTTCTCCCTCCCGACTTTGAAATGCATTGTGGTTGGAACTTAATTATCGTTTTGGCAAACCGATGGTCTATTTATGTATTTTCTAATTCTTAATTAAACCAGTCACGGATTTGCAGCGATATAATAAGACTAGGCAGTAAAATTATAGATATAAGGATTTGAGAATAGTCAGACTAGTTCAATGCTAGAAAAGAGATCCTAATTCTAAGGAGTATAAGATCTGTAGCAGCTCCTATGTTGAGGACAGTTTATATGACCTTTACAGTTTGTAAAATCTCCAATAGCGAAGATAAGCGCATCTTCTCTTTTTTCACAACGACATTTTTCTCCATTAATTGCTTTATTCAATCACATTACTAAGATTTATTATAAAGCCTGACCATTTAGCTTCGTGGAAGAAATTTTTAGCCATTAATTATAAACCAAAGTTTTTCGAAGAATGTAAATACCAAAGAATTCTGGGTACATTTCTAGGGGAAAATATTGTTGTATACTTTATATATATTTAATTAATGTGGTGATAAATGGTCAAATACAAGCAGATAGACTAGATATTTAAAATTAAGAAACCCACTAGCATTATTAAATTATCGAAAAGATTTAGGTATATATAGTTTATTCCTTCAGAAGACACCGAGGGAATTCCCAAGCCCATTTTTCAAAACATCAATAGGCAAGAGCTGGGATTTTTAGAAAACTTGGCATCTGACTTCCAAAACAGTTGAAAGAAATTCAACAATCACACAATGTATAAAATCTGGGATTTACATTTTAAACATATTGAAAACGAATTATTCTCAACACGAATGACAAATTGGGATAAGAAATGGATTTTCTCCTCTAACATTTATTGAAAAGATCCTGGAATAAATGTGATGGACAACAATTTCTCTTTAACTGACTATTTCGCCATTAGTTTTTGGGGAATTACAAAAATATTTTGTATTTATGATGTTTCTACTTTTATAAACTATTGAAACTGAATAAAATAGAAGAAAAATCAACAGATTGTTTTAGAATCGCATTTCTCTCTGACAACGAAAGATCATATACATTTGCAGAAACCAGTAAAATATAATTAATTTTTTAGAAGTGTTATACCCATCATGAAGATAAATTATTTATTATGCCATTATTTAGTTATCTTTTCAAAAAATTCTTTAAATAGTAAAAATCTCGAAGATAAAAACGTAATGCAATCGCACTTTATTATTCAGTTTTATGTTGATAAGAATCAGAAGTTTTATGATTATGTAATGTATTAAATTATCATGTAAAAAATCATCATCAATATATGATTATAATTATGTAAAAGAATAACAGAATGTTATTAAGAAAAATAAAAAGTATATCACTGAAGAAAGTTTGTTTTCTGTTTCAAAATTATATTATTGGGGGAGGAGTTTACGTGATTATTTTTTCACCAACCTAATATATCTTCACAACATGTGAGCTTGAATAACAGCAGCAAAAAAACTTGCATGGCTTAAAAAAAGTATAAACTATGAAAAATAATTTCTTAATTTTGCAAAAACTTTTTTATTTTCTAATCTTATATATAATTCTGTAACTTGAATCCAAACATTTCACTGTAATAGATATCCAAAGAACTGTGAAAGATTTTTTGCAATATTGGTTCGCTTTCTATGTTTTTCATCTTTGCTCAAAAATATATCAATATTAGTAGTAGAATATAAAAATAAGGATGTTTCTGAAAAGGATTTTTTGAAAGCTTATATCATTTTATTATTATTTTTTTTAATTATGACTTAAACCTTAAAAACTAGGAGAAAAAATATTTTTCACTTTATCCATGCTACAAAACTTAAAACAAAGCACAAAAAAGAACGAAAGAAAAAAGATAATTAGAAAAACTTAGCTATATAATGGCATTTTTTCAAATGTAATATCTTCACAAAAGTCTTAACAATTCTCAAAACATGTAGTTTTTACAATTATAAATGATTAAGCAAGTACAAAATTTGAGAAAAATAGTGTTCAAGAAATTTCACCAATTTTATACTTTTACATTCATAATTTCTAAAAATAGGATAATACTAACAATTTATTTTTATTATTAAGATTTTTTTTATCAAAATGGAAATATCTTATTTCTAACAACAGAAAATGTGCAAAGTTCAGTTGTTCAGAAATATGTTTGATAGTTAATAAAAGCAATAGATGTTAATGTTTTAGAATTAAATAAATATTTATGACATATTTCAAAAAGGAGTTAAAGATACCTCAGCCTTTAAATCTAGAAACTCTACACAGTTTAATAAAACTCAAATCTATAAATCAATATACGAAGAAATGCAATAAATTGAGATGGATCAAATTTAACAGGAACTATTTCTTCGAAATTTAAATATTTATGAAAAGGAGAAGCAATATAATATTTATCTATAAACGGCAATTATTAGAAGTTATAGGTACATTTAAAATCCAAGCCAGAACAATAAACATGATAAAATGAAATTTTTAACAAACTTTCAATTTATTACATCTCTATAAATAAAAATGAATGTTTGTATGTCTCTTATGCCTTCTTAAACCGTTCATCCGTGAAACTTGGTCAGTTTATTTCTTACGGCTATGGAATGGATATAGGCAATTATCTAACATCAAAAAATAAATTTGGAATCTATTGACCAAGGATTCATCTCCAAACAACTCGCCGAGGAGACAAGAGATTCTGTAAAAATGCTAAATCCAAGTTAAAGGTTTATATTTTGTATCTATAGTACGCAAATATCATGCAAGTTATTGTTAGAGGTAACAACTTTATTACAGGAAATACGAAAAAATATTGACGAGATCAACCCTGAGGGTTTTATAGTTTAATTAAATTTTATCGTTTTTCGCAGTAACCACCGAAAATAGTGCAAAATTATTTGTATTACAATATCTTAATTTTTAAAAATTATCATTTCAACTATATTAACTAAAGGTTAAAAATAAAATATTTTAATCGCTTTTTCTAAAATTAAATTTGAGAATTCTGTACAAGAATTAAAAGAGTCACGAGATACAATAAATAGTTTCTTTCCTTGCCATTCTGAAAGAACGCGAAGTTTTCTAAGTCTAAAAGAATAAAGAAAATCTAATATATAAAAATGAATATTTGTTTTTTCGTATTTCATATACCGTCTTGCCGTTCATCCCATTTCTATAAAATATCTTATCGATTGCACTGATTATTTGTTTCGGCCAGCTAGACATCTCCATTCTATAATAACCTCATCCAAATTATCCACTTATTAAACAGATTGGTTTTCATGAGTTTTAATTACTTTTTTTCTATAAATGTTTTGATTATTGTAATATTCTTGCAGTCATTTTTAGATTTTTTTTTCAGACCTTAACTTTTTTAGTTACAAAATATTTGCTAAAAAAACCTACTAAAAGTGTAAGACTAACTTACAAGTACATAGATGGCTAGTAACCCAAGAGAACTTAAACTTTTACTATATTGACTTTAATATTTAACTGCAAATTTATTTAATTAGGATATTAAATAAGTTAAAAGTAAAAATATGTATAGATTTTATCACTAGAGAACTTTGACTTTATAATGAAGCATAAACAATATCTCAGCTCACTTTTCTGCTTCCTAGAAATTTTATGAGATGAATACATTCAGTAAAGCATAACTACTCAAATTCCTGAATATGGAGGATTACATTTTTTGTACAGGGAGCTAATGCTTGCCACCAAGTTATTGTACTCAAAATGTTGATACAAAAAAATACCACAAAAATTATACTAATAACAATATGCTATACAGAGGGAGTCTAAAATACTGGGATAAACTTTGAGAGGTGGTAGTTGAGCTCACTATAACAAACAATTATTGTATAGAAATATATGACCGGAAGAGATTCATTGAAGTACACACACAAATAAAACATGAAATAAAAAACATTCATTATTTACAACGTCTTCGCTAAATGATTTTTTACAGCAATACCTACAGAAAACATTCAATATTACTGCCACCGACAAGTAATGCGAGCTTGGTAGAATCAATAGAGTGATAGGCGAACACATTTCCATACTTGGGTATTTCACGTACGAATGCAGCCGCACAGGATAGTGGAGTAACGAGTTCTTCTATAGAGTCAACTGGAGCATCGTAAATTATGGCTTTCAAATGCCCCCATAGGATAAAATCGGAAATGGATAAATCTGACGATCATGGTGACCATCAGGGCCAATTCAGCACACCCCAAATGTAGTATCCAGCAATTTCCAGCAACTGTTTTAACATTTCTGTGCGGAATCACTGGTTAAGTTTCCTACTAATGAACGTTTTATGGTTCCGTTAAAGGGTTATTTTTTTCTGTTTTCGCCTCAACACTTCACTCCCGGTCATATATTACTATACAATAATTATTATAGTGACCTCTACCACCCCCTTAAAGTTTGTCCCATGATTTTAGACTCACCCTATATAATATGCGACACCAGGCTTTAAAACATGTAAAAAAATATGCTGAAGGACAATCATTCAATATCTGATGAGTTATTGACTACAAACCACTTTTTAGCATTTATTTTATATGCAAATCTTTTGAAGTTTTAGATTCATTAAATTCAAACATTAATGAAATAAATTTAAAAAAAATTAACGTATCGAAGGATTCAAATAAAAAATTCGACCTCTTGGCTTCCGTCATATGATAAGGGTCCCATTTCTACTTTAAGTTTGCAGAATAATTTCGCGTGGATACTATATTTCTAACTTATCAGTATTTCTTGAAGTTTAGTAAAGAAAGGTAAGCATATACAAGGATCTTTTTCAGATATATGTACAGCGTTTTTACAACATTTGGAATATAAAGACGTTCTCAGAGTTCCGCAATTTAAATAACACACACACATAAACCATTCTCATCTCATTGCACATACAAGACTTAAAAACTAAAAATGGATATTGTTTGTCCAATGAAGATTTATAGATCTGAAAATTTCCAGAAAAATAAAAATTTTTTTAATGAAAATTTTCCAGAATTTATCTCAATCTTTAAATTGAGATAATTATCTGATTTTATATTTTCTCTACAAATTAAGACTTACTTTAATATGCTCGGACCCTGCGTTTTTGTTTTATACGTCAGTTATTAAAACAATATGCTTAATCAATTCACATTAGAATGAGTTTTAATCATTATCATATAACCATAATTTTAAAGAGGCTTTTTGGACACCCCAGAAAGTAGACAGAGCAATTTGAGTGCCAGCCACAGTGGCAGCATTGAGGTGATAACTAATGATCATCACCACCCACTTATACCATCACACAAAAATTACATCTTGCGTCAGAACAGAGATGGTTCGATTCCACACCATTCCCAACGCAGGAAAGCAAGAACAAACCACCATACCTTAAGTCTTTCATCTCCATATCTTCGGTTAGGATATTACTATCATACAATGGTAGATTTAATCTTTAATTGAAAGCACTCAGCTTTTTTCTTCTTTATTATATTAAAAATTAAAGCATTTATCACCACGCATTTCGCTGAAAGTGCTTCAAATGCACTTTTCTCTTTAAAGCTATTTGATAAACTCTTTAAGTCCTTCAATTTTAACTACTGAAACCAGTCTCCAATAAAAAAAAATATTTTATAATATAAAACATTAATATAAAACATTCAGACTTCAGTTTGTTGAAATTTTTTTTGAAAAAGACTTGAAAGTTATTATGTATAAAAATTTGGAAGTTCAATTAAATTATAAAATATTTTTGATTTACCTTCTCTAAGTTCAGGATTGTTGTAATGCACTTCCAGCATGACGTATCTCGAAAACCCTGGTCCTCCAATCGGAAGCCCTGCTTCTTCAGGATATGTAAATGGCTAAATAAATAAAAACATCCATTTTTAATCACCTTCATGTTCTTAAATTGCATCGATTTAAATAAACGAAAATATATTTCAAACATTAGATTTTAGATAATAGTTACAATTCTGAAGTGGCATAAACATGATGTATAACAATAGGCATGAACTAAAAACCTTTAGATTGAAAGCAGCATTTGAGTGGTGCGAACGGTCCATTTTTATTTAGTATATCAGTACATTATTTTTTTTAAAAATACCAATACTTTAAGTTTGGATTTTAAGCTAGAAACAAGAAATGCAATATTCTATATATTGTTTTTTATACTACAATTAATTTTACCATAACTCCTCTACACCAGAGTTTAAAATACTGAATGCTACTTGCAGAAAACAAAATCTTACCGTTTGCATGGTTGACTCGTCAGTTTAGAATAGAGCAGAGCTAAACAAAATATTTCACTCAAGAATACAGATGAAACGCAGTTCTAAAAGCAGCTCTAACCCTAAACAGCACAAACTTTTACCATTGTATTTTAGAAACTTATGACTTTTTTTTAATAAGGGACTTCTAATAAAGCAAAAGAAATGCATATTGGAAAAAAAGAATTTTCACATGAGCAATGGGAAAACGAAACTTGAATCATTTATAAATTAACGAGGATAAATAAGCAAAAATCAAAGGTGAACTCTGCACATTAGAGAGAGAGAAAAAATTACAAGATCACACAGTTAGCCATATATTATTCCTTAAGAGCAACCCAAAAGAGACCATTCATCACTAAACTCAATGGGGAGAAGCTTTCGTTTTCCACTTATGAGATGTGCTTGCTTCTTGTGCAGCCCCAGAACTTGCATATCTTCTATTTACTATCCATTTTCATAATGTTCTGCCTTTTTTTGTTATTATCATTATTTTATTTTCCACCCAATTCTTAACAAAAATAACCAAACAAGTTTAAACACGAATAAAGAAATCTGACATTTAAAGTAATTTTACAGTCTCCTGTGTATCGTCAGCTCTATAAATAAACAGTTTATTGCCCAAGAGATAAAATACTCATATCCGTAATCTTCTATAGCTACCAGAAGACTACGATTATCATTGGTTAGGATTCTCTGGATCAGAATTCAGCAGATTTAGAAAAAAATGGCGACGGACACTAAGGTAATATTATTATAAACTCCAGACTTTTGGTTGACTTGCATATAAAAGCATATTTCAATATTTTTGAATGAAATTTATTCAAATATTTATCCCATTAATAGTAAGATAGCCATAGTCAATTGTAGTGCAATATAAATATATGTTTAATATTTGATTATTACATTTTCTAATTTCGAAGGCCTAATCAGTTAAATATTGCCTGTGAATTTTGCAGATCATTATCAATCAGAAAATGCTTAAAACATTCGAAACTTTTTATCATAATATTAAATTTTAGAATCAGTTAAGAAACATGAGTTTAAATTGAAATAATTATATAAAAAATTGATTAATCATCATTTAAGAATACGTTGGGCTCCAAATATAAATTTGTCAAAGAGGAAAACAGTTCTCAATTATAGCTGGATTAAAATTCATATTATTTTAATCTTGAGAAATACCTTTCTTTAGGTGATGCAATACTTGGTTGTGACAATTTAATCCTTGGTGATAAAATTTGTGAATTACTCAAATTATTGTTCTATAAATATTACAGAAAAATTTAAATTCCAGTTCTAAAAGACAAGACTCAAGAAAAAAAAATTTAATCAATTTGTGTTTTATTACATGAGTAGTCCCCTTTTCCAAATACTTCATTGTGATCATCTTAATGAAAATAGTTTCATCGATAACAATTCAATTAATTTTAACACAATAGTGGTTATTTTGTTAAAGCAAAAAAAATATAAATAGTTTCCTATTCATATTTCAATTCATCATCAGAAATAAATATGCCATAATGCTTTCTAATTTAAATAAACTATTTTTGTTATTCCAATTCATCTTGTTTTCTTTTACTCATTCAATTTCGTATCTTAATTGTATATTTTTTTAGTTTATGATAAGCTTTCTGTATCTGGAATTTAATATTCAATTGAAAAGCCAAAGATTTATTTTCCCAGTCTTTTGTATAATTCGCTTGTATTTAAATTCAATTCACTATTATTCGAATCATTTGATTTGCATCTTCTTGGTTAAACCACTTTTATGCATTTCAAAAAGATTATTTAATTAATTGTCCTTCCTTTTCCAGATGACTAAGCATTTCTAATTGAATAAATTGTTCTTACTTACGTTAATTAAAGAATCCAAACTTAGTATCAACTAATGGAATTAAGGGAGTTTGAAAAAAATTGCATAATGTTAAACAAGAAGGAAAAAAAAAAATGTCTTACAGTCATCTTACGCAACCCAAGAAAAATATGACTTTTAAAACGTACAGAATTTTCTCCAATTAGATTTTTAAAATGCATCGATGAATCTCCAAGAATATTTTGCTTTTATTGATTAAGCGATTTGAATAGATTTTTCCTTTAACTTTGGGCAATTGGAATTTCGAAAAATATTATGTTTAATTGTTTATCTTCAAATTATCTATTTATCAAATTGATTGCTGCAATAAAAATAGAAGAATAAAATAACATTAAATTTTTTGTAAAGATCTGGCTGCATCACACACGGATTGGTTAAGAAAATTGGATGCACACACATATTTAAAAGTTTGAATTTTAACTCATGCCTCAACTTTTTAAATTCAAATATGAATAGCCTTTGAAAATTTATTATTTGCTGATGAGTGCTTGTCTGTCAGGGTTTTTTTTTATTGTTATATATAGTTTGTCAAAGCAATATCAGTATTCCTTATTACAAATAGTAGAAATAAAATCAGGAAATATACTTGGAAAATAAAGTTTAAAAAAATTTTGAATATAAATAACTTATAATAACTTTAAATAATTTATGGTTTAATAAAAATAAATTGTTTAAAATATTAGATGCTTTCGCATTCACCTATAAAAATTCCTACTAAGGATCATTCAGTCCCTTTGAGGCCTTTCTTATCTTTTTTTTTTTTACTTTTCTACTTTTTATTTGCCTACTCTTGCATAATCAATAAAAAAAAGATATTCAGGAAACCAGTCAATATTCAATCTCAACCCAAAATATTAAGTATGAATCAGAATTTGGATTACGATTACAATATATAACTCTTATGACATTAAAATCATTTCTGAAAAAAATGCCTTGAAAGGAATTTCTTAAAATCACCTTTAATAACTTTTTGTCATGTTAAGAAATTTCTAAAACCTTTCTAGTTAAGAAATTTTTTACCAATATTCGCATGCTTATCTTTACTTTTAATCTTTAATTAAAAATAAATTATAAATTGTTTCAATAAATTATCATCTGATACATGCGACATATAAAAAAATCGGGAAACATTTTTTTTATCACGCGTTTTCGAAAATCTTTTATTTGCTAGTTCCACGAAAAGGCTTCTTTCAGCTTTAGGAATATTCGTGGTGACAATTTAACAAAAATTCAGGAAAAAGTGATATCAAGATAACAACTTGAACAATGTTGTAGAATATGACAAGGACAGGAAACCAAAAAGATTGTTAATTTTCCTCTTTTGATGCTATCAACCGTTAAATAATGAAAAGTTTTATCCAGATAAGCCATTGAAAATCAGTTATTGTGACACCGATTTATTAGTTTTTAAAAGTAAGATATCACCGAACTTTATTTCACGTATAATAAATCTTGTTAAATAATTTACCTAGTTAATAATTATCTGATGATTATTATCTGCCAATAAATTACTAAACAATGATATTTTCTTTCACTTTCTTTTTATAAAGTGTTTTTATCATTAGAATACAGGCTTCTTTTTTTATATAATTCAAAACATTCGATACTGTAAGAAAGCTGAAAAAAAAATTTAAGAATAACTAATAATAAAAAGGCAACAATTTTTTTATTATTATTATTATTGCTTTAAAAATATTTAAAAGATTTCAGAATGCTCTGCCAATTAATTTTCTTATTCTTCAAAGTTACAGATGATTAATTACGTAATTTTGTCAATATCTCAAAAAGGAAATGAGAATAAATTTAAGGTGATTCCAACTTTGTCATACTGTGAAAGTATTTCTTCTAATTAAACTCCTTAAAATGTTATTAATGGCCGTTACAAAAATTACTTGTAGACAGAAAGCACTCTATAGACTCCATGAATTCATCAGGGATTTTGCTCCTCACTGACAACAGATATGCGGGGCTATAAGCCTTAGGGTTTCTTCCATCCTTCCCAGGTTTATTCATAGAGAATAGTTTCGCTTTCTAGTCCGAGGAAATTAATGTCATTCCCCGTCTGTGATTACACCAACACCTAATCCGAGAAGTCGACTCCTTCACTTGATACCTTGTAAAGTAACCATACCGGTTACAAGTTAGCATCTACACTATACAACAGGAACCACACTACCTCTCTTTTGAAAGTATAGCAACAAGTAGCGATCTTGGTCTCCATAATAAGCTAAAAACAAGCAAAATTGCGTCGGCTTATCATGCATTGCATCCCGATTGCATTTTTTTTTGTAGAAAGAAGGAAAGCAGAGAAAATGGAGAGGACAGTTAACCAGGAGAGGGGCCAGAGCACAGAATAATCTCATTGTTATTATGTCTGCTCATACCTAAATAAGACGCCCCCTAGGACAAGCTTCATTGAAGAAATCTCGTTTGTCCTTATATACTCCTTTTTATTTAAAGCACATTTCCGATTTCAATTCATATTAAATCAAAATTTAATGTAAAAGATATGGAAAAATTCCAAAGCATTTATATTTAACTCTAGATAAAGTGTGTAGAAAAAGGAGAAATTATAATCTTAATTCTCAATACATTTTCGTGTTTAATAAACAGAGCTTGAATCTCAAAAATATCAAATATTTTTTTACCATTTTAATTAATACTTTTTATATGGCTTTTACATACGCAGCAACGATCCTAAGATTAAATTTAACATTTTTAGGTGGCACACACCACATCATATCCCATGGATAACAATAATACTGATTAAAGAACACTTTCAGAAAAAGTTATATGCTTAAAACAATTTTTGACTAAAAATATCAAAATATTTTCTTTCTAAACTACGCAAAATTCTTTTTTAAATGTATTGCAATCGTATTTGAATAACAAAACGAAATAATAAAAAAGATTATCCTCTTATCTTCAATTAAACAAGTGAATCTTAAGTATCTAAAAAAGAGAAAGCTTTAGCATTTCTAATTTTTTTGAAATTAAAACGTCATAATTTTTTAAAAAGCTTACCGAGTAGAAAATCTTTCCCTTCCTATCCCCAAAAAAGGTTAATGAGAACGAAATGATTATATTTTTATTCGTTTTCTTCCAGCTAGATGAAGATTTACAGGGCGTAAAATCCTTTTTTTAAAGTCGTTTCCCATGTATCAAATGTCTTCAGCTTCATCGAATGTTTCATTGTTAAGAAAAAAAATTCCAGTCTTTCGACTTAAAACCGAGTCTCAAAAGTGTTCAGACGAAAGTTATAAAATCTGTAAGCATCCATTATGAATAACTATAAATAGTCTAACAAAATAAAGCTCATTAATAATATTGCAAGTTATTTATACTATGGATACATTTTGAAGGTATGTCAATGTAATAAGATAATAATATTCTATCAACTTATTTTTCCTGAGGCTTTACAAACTATGCAGTATATTTGAATACGCTTTGATAACAGATAAAACATTTATGCCTTTACTTTCCTATATTAATACAATAAAAAATAGCATAGAATTAAAGTATTATGTCATTAAACTATTTTATGTGGTATGTCTAATTCGAATCAAAATTGGATAAAATTGTGTGCATGTTCAATAAGGGATTAGTATACCCAAGTAATATTTACTTTCTTTTTCGCCAGTGTTAGGAGACTAATATCTACATTCACATGTTATTCTTCATTCTTTTGGTATCAAGAATTTTGGGGAAATCGGTATTATTTTGAGTATTTAAAAACCATTGCATACTGAATTTCTTTTTATGTGAACAAATTTCATGAAAATGTGTCAAAATACGGATGAAAGATTTTTAGTTGCCTTTGAAACTAAATCTGGGATATTTCTAGATAATCATAATTTTAAATTGTTAAATAATATTCTAAGTAATCAGTAAATTTTTTATAAAAGATAGATTTCCAGTGAAAAGGGGCTGGCATTTTAACGCTTTGAACAGACATGTCTGCTCTCAGTTCAAGGCAGAGCATCACTTTGCATTTTGTTTATTAAATAATAATTTTTAAAAATACCCACAAAATGGTAAAAAGATGTAGATTCAATTTCCATTGGAATTGATACTACACCAATTTTCTGTATTTATTTCTCAGAGCAACAAGCAAGTCCATATAATCGGTGAACAATTATGCATCGAATTACTTCTCCGAATACAAAAGGGTTTTAAAACTGTGGCCCTTTTCATAGCCTGAGAATGTTTACAAGTTCCATTTGTTATCAATAGTTTTAATTTTCATCTAAATGCTCTAAAACATTTTTTATCTTGCCAAAAAAAACTGAGCTTGCTTCATAATAATATTGTTAATAAACCACCACTTAAATTTATTCTTTAAAAAAAAACAGATTTTTTCCATGTAATCAGTTTTTAACAGTTATAAGAAAAGGGGAGAAAAGTAATTATGTAAGCCCTCAATTGATTTATCAAAAACATTCTGAATATTAACGTCTTAAAATATGGTTAAAGCTCTCGTAAGTTTTTGGAAAAAAAATCTAACTCTCAGTTTCAAAGAAAAATTCAAAGGCTCTTTATAAGATCTCGTTAATGTGAACTCTTGCTAAAAAAATCTAAATAAAGTAATATTTAACATAATCAAAATTAAGAACTACAGTTCTCAAGCAGATACAATTCGCATTGCTATAGCCTTTAACCTCCAGCATGGTGACTGGTACGGATTTCAAAAAAGAATGCTCAACTTATCTACTCTGCGTAAATGTGTCAGAAAAACTCACCAAAAGAATCTTATTTCTTTAGAAATATTTTTTTTTATTTCTTATTTTCTTTTTTTCCAAATTTTTCAAGTTATAAACTCCAACTTTTCATGTTACAGATTCTCTTACTGATATTAATAAAAAAAATGTAATTTTTATTTAATATTATAGAATTATCAGCAAAATACATATATTTTCAATTGTTGCAATTATTTCCATATATCACTATGTTTCTGAGGATGTTCAATACCACACTTTTTATTCATTATTAGTTGATATACCTAACGTTGCTCAGAATTAATATCCTTTCATACATATATAATATTTTCAACGAAAAATGCTAATTTTTCATAACATACGATATATAAAATTCTTGTTTCGTTTAAAGCATTGTCTTATTTAAAATTAAAATATCAAACCATAGGATTAAAAATGTTAATATGGTGAATTGTCGCTAATTTTTTTTATTTTAAAAGTTATTTTATTTTAATTTCGTTATTTTAAAAGTTTTGTCAATAAAAATAAGATAAATTGAAAAAATAGTTGTAGAGTGGTTTAAAGCTTAAAAAAGCGAAATTTTGATTAATTTATCATTTTGAATACATGCAAAATATAAATTACAATATTGGCATTTGCTTTACCTCCTATCTTATTATGAAAAGAGATGGAGAGAAATATAACTAATAGTCTGTATGATTTCTTTCTCGTGATGAGGAGAAAGAAACTCACGGTTGATGCATTTTAATATTCTTAGTAGCACTTAGTAGTTTTGATATAAATTAATTTTTAAGAGCTTCGAAATATATTTAAAACTTTACTGATAGCATAAATACTCATTACATACATTATTAGCATGGAGTTCTGATTGACTCCCAACAGTACATATGAATTCTCAATAAAATAGCTTTAGGTTTCTTTGACTAATAAAGCCAAATATATAAAATGGAATATCTACTCTCAGAAAAAAAATTTAAAATAGAAAATCACGCACATCGTGGTTGAAAAAAGGTAATTTTGTGTTAAATATTGCTGTTCAAACATAGTGAAAAATACAAGCCTGTTCTCTACTAGAAATCTGTGCATATTCATTACATTGCTCGGTAATTATTGGAAAGAGGAATTTTCAGAATATGCAGATTCTCTTGATATCCTATAATGCATTGATGAAAACACTATTTTTGACTTTAAAAAAAACTCGAAAGTAATAACAATTTGGAATATTTCCTTACCAGAGCACCCATTGCCCAAGCAGCCAACACTCTTTTACATGCTTCCAAAATTTTTGGTTTGGCAGGGCTCGAGCAGGGTCCATTCCAAGGAGGTAATTTCTTGCTAGCCTCAACTTCACAATGGAAAACTTCCATGTGATGAACAAGACCTTCACTTCCTTCTTGAATAGCGGAAGAGTACTAAAAAGTAAAAATTACACACTATTTTCAGATTAAATAATTTGCAAGACTGAGGGTCATTTTGCAAACTGTAATAAGAGACGAAACTATATTCCAATGAATCTTACAATTTTCGACGAAGAGCTTTTCGATTAATTAAGAATATTTCTCTCAAAAAATGTTCAACAAAATAATATCATAAGGTTCTCTATGAAAACAATAGGTCTAATTATCTTGGAGTTCATTTTTCTGTGGATGAAAAAGTATTTCATAACATTTTTAATAGTAGAATGATACAACGCAATATTTTACGCTATTATTAAATATAGTCAAAATGGCGTAAAATTAGCATATAAAGTCTTATGCTGCTTTCATAAGAATAAAATTAACCGACCTTGCATCACAATTCCTTTAATCAATACGACAAGCTATAATAATACAACGGTATATATTTAGAGCAATTTCTTTAGATACTAGAGTATTTAAATGAATGTTGCAGCATGTAACTAAAATGGTTTGGAATTTTATACTGATAAAGCGAAAACAGTTCCATGTTCGGGTGGGGGGGGTATTAAATTTAAAAAACTAGTATTAATTTTGTAATACGCAACTGTATTTTATGAACCAATTTATAAATTTTAACTTTTTCTGCTATTCTTTTTCTTTCATATTTTCTCAATTACAGATTGTTCGTTTCATATAGGATTTAGTTGTTGGGAGATCAATTCATTATAAACATTTCTATACATTTGGTACGTTTCTTGTGCATGTGTACGTTTTCTCATCACCAGTGCAAACGTATAATACTCTTGAAGTATGCAAGCATTTTTTCTAATATTCAGATGTTAGAGGTTTGATACTTCTCTATATTATTATCTAAAAGGTATTTTTACGCTCTAAATTCACACAGTTTCTAGTCTGTTCACTTAGGTTTAATTGCAAGTGTTAAGACTCCGTTCTTGAAGCGTTGTAACTAATTTTTACTTATTTGAGCTCATATCTTATTATACCATTCATATGTACATTTCTGGAAGTAGCTTTCGTTGCTTTAATGCCCATTTGAGGTAATGTCTAAAAATGGATAAATTATCTATGCTTTCTTACTCAATAATCCATCTTAAAAAAAGAAATTCCATCTGAAAGAAGGAAATCTGAACAAATAGATTCTTTTTATATAATTTTCTAAACATTAGAAGCAGAGACTAGACAAGTACTAGATACAAATTTTGATATTAAAGGATTCAAAATCGAAAAATACTTTCAATGCAACTAATAACGATCAATATACCCAAGATTCAAGCCTACAAAATCAATATAACATATCAAATATAAAAAATAAGGTGTATACCAAACTCAGAAAAGAAATGCCATTAATTTCACTATTTTCATAACTGATTCAAATTAATCCCTCAAGTAATAAATATACTTCAAACAGAAATTTTAACAATATTTAACACGGTATATTATATCTAAATAACATAATAAGTCGTTTATTTTACTCTTTCTTTGTTAATACCATAAAATATTTTTTTTAATTCTACGTATTTCTTTAATTCTTTCTATTAAATATTTTTAATTGCCATGCTAATCTTTTGATCTGTTATTGAGAGAAAATAAAATCTATTAAATCCTTTACATAATTTTTAAACCATATAAATCTTTTAAAATTTTACGAAACCATTTTTCTTTGGAAATACATCTCAGTTCTTTATAAGTCAATTTATGTTCCTTTTTTCTCATAAAATTTGCAGAAAAATGAAATGCTTCTGGAAAGTTTCCAATTAGACAGAAGTGTCTTATTTATTAAATGCGATTAATAATGATTTAAGTAGCGAAAAATTTAGTAAATCTTAATACCCAAGTTAAAAATATAGCAAGTAAAAATTAAAAAAAGTATTTGGAACAGTTTTGCAGTGAACATTTAAAAACTTAGTTTAAAAAGAAAAAATAGTCCAACGGTTTAATAATTTAAAGTATTTTATAGAAAAATTCAATTAATTGCTTCCTTGATGAACAGTGAAAAATTTTTATCTCAAGATATTACAATACATCCAGACAAGAAAAAGCTTGAGAAAGCCGAAATTCTTTTGCATTTATTTGAAAAATATTTCAAATTTCATTAAAGCGTCATTGAAAGAATTATTGAGGTTTAACTATTATTTGAAGGCTATAAACGCTTAGTATAAACAATACAGAAGTTAAATTAAAATGCAATAATTTATGAATTCATTTCTCATCGATTTCCTCTGCACTCCATTGTTTTGTTATTTTAAACAATTTCCTTTTTATTTAACAACCATTTTTTTATATAAATAATTCATATTCTCAATATAGCTTTAGTAATCAACAAATTCATATAACGAAAAGTTGCACTTTTTAATTAAAAAAAAAATATTTTAACAAGAAAATTAAAAACATTCCAAAATTACAAAAGAGGTTCAGGATTTGATTATTTTTCTCTTTTCTATCTTTTTATTTCACTTCTTCGGCATTCGGTCTGAAGAAGCAATACATAAGTTTACAAAAACACTTGTTAAAATGTAATTTACATATTCTTCATTTTTAATTTTCATTATCAGAATTGAAATATCATTAGTTAGCGGAAAGCATAAAATGTGCTCAATAAAAAATAAGCGAAGAACTGGAATAGCAGATATATTTAATATATTTCATAAATATCTGCAAGAATTATTTAGATTTTATTCGAGCCGATTTTAAACTTATAATAACAATATTATAAAATAACGCTAATATTGTTTTGAGAACTATATCCGAATCACCTTCATATCAACATGCAACCGAAAATATTGCGTTTTTTCACGTTTCTCAAATTTTGCGAACTAACGAGGTAGAAATTTCAAATTATGGGATGGTGATACATTACACTTGATTCAGCCGTATGTGTTCATCATTGTTAAAAAAGAAAATAAGATCAATGTTAATTTTTCCGAATCTCAATATAATTTTCCGTTTCCTTTCTCGTGTGGAAACCAATTCACCAAATTTGAAAAAGAAATTCCCGGTATTCTAAATGACTTGGGGGGAAAAAGATCAACAATATAGCTGTTCATCAGTTTTTCAATATCGAAAATAACCAGCTTTATTCACAGATTGCTTAATATTAATATACTAAGTAAATTAGAAAAAACTATGGCTTGAAATTTGATTACATTAATGTTAACTGACATAAATATAAGTTAGATGGAGGGAGTTTCAATTCAGATTAATATTGGCTTCTATCAAATATGACTGGTTTTGTCCTTTATGCAACTTCGTAATTTCTTTGGTACATAAAAGAGTCTGATAACATAACATTACTATCACGTATAATGCGCTATTTTGCATGATATTTAATTTCATGTTGTATCATCTTCGGATATCGTGCACTAAAGAAGCGAAATTCTACAAGAAAATCCCTGAATTTCAAAAAAGCTATTGCGCTTGATTCATCATAAAACAACATGATTTAACCCCATTAAAAGTTCATAAAATAATAATGAATTCATAAACGTGTTTCAATCGAAGTTTAAGGATAGAAAATTAAGAAAGCTTTCGCAGATGTATGAAAAAAGCTGATTTAAACATAAATTTTTAAGTATATAATCAATAATTTACCTGAATAATGTGATTTTTGTTTTCAAATTCTGGAGGCAAGCGATGTAGTGTACAATAATAGGTCGTCTCAACATTTGGCACAGTTACCTGGAAGAAAAAATATTACATTTTATGGGAAATGCTCAGTATTTAAAAATTAAAGTGAACTGCAAGATAAAAATAGCAAATTTTGCCCTTCTTTAGCAATTTTCAAGGGGTACAGAGGAATAATGATGCAAACTGAGGAAGGAGAACATCAGGGGAACCAACTAACATTTTATAGGAATAAAAGAGATTAATATGAAATGTCAATAAACTGCTTATTTCCAGGGCACTATAAATGGAAAATATTTTCCATGCATCTACAAAAGATTTATACGGGAGCAAAAGTATATGATTGTATATGATTATGTATGCAATTTTACAGCAGAGAATGCTTTTCTGAACAAAGCATTGCTTGTAATATTGATCATTTACAGCAATGGAAATATTGTTTCGATTTCAAATTTTGAATAACAAAATAGAATATTTTGATTGAAGTCCTGTCGATTTGTGTATAATTCCACGACATATTCCCTTCAATGATATCCTCGCAACGTTAAAAAGTTATCTCAAGTAATATAACAAACATAATTTCGCCAGCATACAGTTTTGCAGATCTTACTTATACCCTCATCTCATTCGAATCTGTGTTTGAACCCATCGACCACAGAAAGCAAAAGGAATGACCGAACAGCATCCGCAGAGAATAGAATACGGTTTGGATACAACTTTCGTGCCCACCACCTGAAGGAACATGGATTGCTTGAAAAGGAACTAAAAGCAAATAAATGTAAATACTCATAAAAAAGATACAGAAAAATATCGCAGCAAGATGTTATAAACCCTGGTGGAAAACACCTAGAAAATTGCAGGCTAGACGAGCTTTTTAAATCCCAGACACACTGAGATTGGAATTATTTCAACAGAAGCTCCCAAAATCTTTACTATTAATTCTAATAGTAATTACACCATTGAACTTCGAGAAAACATCAAAAGTAGAGAATTCTGTTAATGAAGGCGCTTCAAAGAATCCATACTAGCGCTTTGCCAGATTATTTGCTTGCAGGATAAAAAGCTATATGATATGAGATAGAATCGAAGCTACTACCATTATCAAGCTTCACTAGAGCAAAGTCAATCAAGAGCGAAAATTATTGATACCATCACAAGTTTGGCGAAAATACTCTACTGAATTCCGGTTTTGCAATTTCAAAAATAGGTTATGGCGAAACGCGAAAATTATGCTGTGCCGAAAAATGCTCGTCGTCTCTTTGTTAGATTCAAATAAATCAGCATAAAATTTTAAATGAACATTGTATTAAAGGTTTTAATTATTCCTGGTTAAAAGTTGAAAAAGGCTATTCAGATCCATCGTTTAGTAGCCTTATTTTTCAAATTCGAATACATACTACTGAAAATCACTAATTAGACATGTGCCTCAGAAAAATATTTAAGTGAATGCTTTTAATGCGAAATATTTTGATTTCCATAATAGACAGAACCATTTATACAAATAATGCCACATTGCTGTGAGCAAGATTTCATGGATTCCAAATAAATACGCGGTTTCCTTGTTTCTAATGGAAAAGCTTTATCCGTATGATCCAATGAATGAGATCACTGTGAAAAAATTAATGTTTGAAATTTCTAGGGATCACAAAACTTTTTCTGTCAGATCAAGAATTTGAATCTTCTTTCTGAAAAAGATCAGAAAAAGAGCAATTCACTAAATCTGGAATGGTTACAAATTGTTACGAATTTATCTCGTTTTGCATCTAATTCACCGAAAATCGCTGAAGTGGAATTCAAAAACATGATTAAATTAGAGCATATGCAAAACTTATGGAACTGCACTTCAATATTACCCATGGTAGAATAAAAGAATAGTATCATTATGCACTTAATGTACATTATAAGAGTTAACTATACAGTATAATATTCCAGATATAATTTAAAATTTACATGGGGACAACGATCTTCATACACAGAGGACTCAAAGACCTAGACCAAATTCTAATAAATTCTTCCACGAAAGCGTATAACACTTTGATGTATTCAACAGCACTTCTCTGTAGTTGAAAAGTATCTATACTATTACAAAGACCAAAATCTTATCGGCAAAGTTACATGGAACTCAAATTTATCTATGTTTTATCTGAGGACATTAACACAACATCAAAAATTTTAGAAGAGTTTGTATAGTATTGCTTAATTTTATTTGATAATCTATAAAATTTCAGGTTCTATTTAAAGCCATACAAGAGTGTCTGGAGTCAGATGTGTTTAGTTTTTAAATTTCGAGATTTCGGAGCCCCGTTAGTGAACTGTTTCCAGATCGTGTGAATTTCATCTCGAAGCTTTCAAAGACAAGTGCAATAATTAAACTAAAGCGTTTTCTTGGCATTTTTAAATTTTAGGCCATTTCTTATCAAAAGTTATATGCATGAAAAAAATTAAATCTAAAAGAAAATCCAGAATGATCTGCTTCTGTCGATCCGAGACAAATAAATAAGCATTTAGCGATACCAAAATTACAAACTGAATCAACATTTCGACATTCAATTCCTGGAGCTAAGTTAGTGTGAATCGCTTGAGATTTACAACTTTTATCTTATAAAATTCCCTCTTTATTAAAGTCTTGACTGTAATAGAAAACTGAGTCGTCTAATTAGGTGTGAAAAACAGACGATTCATTCTAAAGTTAAAAGTTCAGTATACGAGTCGACGTTACTTATCTTGTAGTTTGCAACTCTTTTATGCCGTAGAATATCAGAAGGGATCCGACAGCTTTACTTTCCCGAGTTAAATTCACAAATTTCTAACAAAAGTTTTGATCTTAAAATCAGGAACTGTTAATTATTATAACTGTCATTAAAAATGCTTACTTAATGCTCGAAAATCTTAACTTTATCGCATTTATTGACCTAAAATCTCATCTTATGCATGTCAGCAAAATCGGGTCGGATGAAGTCCACGGCAATGGCGTTATATAGACATTATTTACCATTTTAGAACAGTTATTTGCCATATAACGGAAATAAATAGATTAACAAACAGTAGATTGCATTTCTAGGATAGAAATACATCAAATGTCCAACTGTAATTTTTTTATTCTAATGTTTTTGACCTGAGCAACAGAATTAGGGCCAAAATAATTACTAGAAAAAAAACTATGTATCACAAAAATTCAAATCAATGCAAATTTCAATTATTACATCAGAACTTTGAAGCGATATGTCAGCTGATACACCAAGACCTTTTATATGCAGTCCTATGGGACCAATTCCATAACCCTACGCGTCATAAAGTAGCAGAAATTAATATTTTCCTCGAGATATACGCCGCAATAAAAAAAATATCAGAAAATTAGTCAAAGGCAATGTTGCATATCAGCTATCAAATGTAACTAAGCTCACCAAAGCACTACTGTTTTTTGCTTTGCCTAATGCTAGATTCCCTAGGTACACTTTGGCGTTATGTCTCTTACCTCCATCAGTACAGAAAACCTATTATTTAGCCAATGTGTATCAGATCACTTGGTAGTTTCAAATGATAATTAACGTATTTTCAGAAACCATCGCTCGTGCTCTTCTTAACGCCTAAGTGCGTCGTTTTGGATATTCTTTCACAGTAATATGTCAGGGTGGGAAAATTTGAGCCCCGTCTTTAGAAAGTTGGCATAACCTCTTGATTGGAACCGAATTAGATCATATTTCTATCATTCACGATCAAAGAATTTGAATGGGAGTTTTTGTAGTGCCCTCAAACTGTGCTATGAATACTCAAGAAAGTCTTAAACTGTAAGCAAAAATTCTTACAAGACCTTCAGTAATTCATCTAAGAGTTATAGCTACAGTGAAAACATATTTCAAGCATCCAAGGACTAATTCAGAGTGTGATGCATCTTTAAGATATCCAGATGAATTGGGTATATAAATAACACATCGATCCTTTTCTGCTTTTTTCCAAAGGTGGCGAAAAGCCGAAGACTCTCATGCCCTC
Organism: Argiope trifasciata; assembly: GCA_026543055.1. Lineage (NCBI taxonomy): Eukaryota > Metazoa > Arthropoda > Arachnida > Araneae > Araneidae > Argiope > Argiope trifasciata. The sequence goes on from JAPMOQ010058975.1 coordinate 4,389,901, forward strand.
GGAATTAAAAACTTTTTATTTATTTTCTTTCCTCTTCCTCTCTTTTATATGCGGTGTGCCTCAGAACCACAATTACAAACTTTTAGGAAGGATGATATATGCTTAAAGAACTCGGAATTACCTAGTAATGTTTGTAAGACACGACAAATGGCATTGCACGTAAGTAGTATTCTTGAATGTTTCCTAAGAGAGCCTTCATTTCGACATTCTATTGAAAGAATCGGTGATCATATAATCAATAACAACACAGCTATTCACACTGAGTAGAGTGTATTCAATCGTTAAAGATCACTGTTGGTGCAATTAAAAAAGCCGTGACTTCTTTAGTTAGAATTCTTGTCTTGCTAAAGATTGCTGAAATGAAGAGTCCATTTAGGAAAAAAAAATTAGAGTCACTCTTTATTTGTTTCTAATGGCAATTAAGTAAATCTTAGCTACTCATGCATCACATTCGCTTGCACAACCCCTTTTCACAGGGAGGTCACATTCACACATCTCACAGATAAAGCAGATGAATAAAAAACAGTCCCAAACCTGGACTTGAACCCAAGATACCCAGATCATGGGCAAGACGCGCTACCCCTGCGCCAAGACGTTGGCAGGATCACACCGAGCCTGACAAATTTCTGAACCAGAATTACAATGGAATTCTGAGTTGTGTAGATGTACCTCCCTCCCTATTGGTTTATAATTATGGTGCTGACTATTTAAGATCTTATTAGGCATATCAAAATTATCAATTGAAACATTCGTTTCGTCTATCAAGTCAAACTAGCCTTTAGGTTTAGTGATGATATTGAATTTCCCCTTCCCAATTATGATATAAAAGATCAGCGACGAACGTTAATATGATTACTGTTAAACAGCAATAACTTATATTACCAGATCCGCTTGGCATATAAAATTTAACTAGAGCCTTGCATTACTTTATATTTCCTTTATCTAATTAAATTATATGATTATTTTATGGAAAAAAATTAATATAATTTCATGCTGTTGTATTTCATAATTGTAATTAATGTTATTTTTGACTTGTTTGTATTGCCTAAGTTTCAGTTCTTTGTATAATTGTGTACTGCTGCTGTATTGTCATATTATGCTGTAATTATATTGATATACTGTGAATAATACTTATAATTTTGTTTTCTCGCTGAGTAGATATAAATGAAACGAGCTCATGGCAATATGACAAAAGATGTTTCCGTTCAACGTAACGAGCTCTTCAAATTAAATTTTATCTTGAATTTTAAATGTTTGGAAAAATTAAAATTAAAACAATATATGGATTCATACGGTTATTTGTCAAAGTTTGAATCAAGTAGTTTAATCAGAGTTGCAGCAATGTGCATATAACTCCGACAACAACACACAGAGATGCTCCAACAAATAATTTCTCCGTTAATTTTTTAACTTCTTGTGGCTTGCCGACGAGTAATAAGTATTTAACCTTTGAAGATTTTAAAAAAATCAGTTTTTAATATACAGCTTTCGTAAACTTTATGATTTTATTTCTAGAAAAAAACTTATTATAACTCTGATCATAATGCTGCAAAAATTTAACTGTTTTCATGATAAAGTTTTTAAAAAAATCAATGATAATGAAGATAAAGAAAAATCTGTTCAGAAAATAAATTTAGAAAAAAAAATGTATGGGAACTTACCTTGTCATTGTGGATTGTAATTGCCTTTGTGTCTTCCGGAAATTGTGGGCTTGGCATAATATTCTTCAGAAGTTGCACTCTTTGAAACCCATGTATTTCTTTAGCCAAGTTCATACCATCAAGTCTCCGAATGGGTCCTCTTCCCATGGCATAAACAACATGTGTTGTTCCATCCTACAAAAACTAAACACAATTAGAAATCAAGTTATCTTCCAGTCAAGAAAATAAAAATTAAAAAGGTTAAAATATTTGAACATGAAAGTAGTAACATTTTATACGAAGCGAAAAAGCTTGGAAACTAAAGTGGTCATAAAACTTATTTCACAAATCTATTTTAATGAATGTAGAGCATTCTTGAATAGCGAAATGATTTTAAATAAATGAAAAAATTGGGATAGGGTATCTAAATACCAGCTTCGCTATTTTTAAAATAAGAACAAGGAAACCTCACACTGATAACATTTAGTAATTCTTTTAAAACATGACTTTTTCTTTTATAAATAGTGTTTTTTTTAACTTCGAACACTACTTGATTGTCTAGGGGGTTTAATTTTATAGTCACAATACAAAATAATTATCCTTTTAAAGATAATACAAAAAAGATTAAATATTGCTACTGAAAATCCGTCCGTTGAGAGTAGAATGGAAAGTTTAATTAGCTCACAACAATTAATGAAGTTTTATTACACAGGAAAAGACAAAATACAAGTAGAAAAAGGAAAAAGAAACGTACGCAGAGTCAGTATTTGCATAAATCTGAATCATATACGCAAGCAGTAAATCTTTACTAAACAACCACAGCAACACAGAGAGAACTCGCTGGAGATTGACACTTCAAAGAAAGAAATCGCTCCAATAAATAATTTCAGGAATCTCGTTCCATTTTCATATTTTTGGGTGATAGTATAAAATTATCCAAAAGGCTCTCGATCTTCAGTCTTAAAATAAATACTTTCCCAAATTCTTGTATTTTCGAGAACCTTCATTTTCATGGTTAAATTTGTTACCAAAACCGAAGGACATTAATTTAGTTTTCCTTCAGCATCTATTAATCCATTCCAATATTCATTACCCATCCATCCAGCATTCCCAGCATCCGTTCTTTTTTGCTATGGGTCTATTAGAACATGGAAACAGTATCACGGATTAGTAATAATATTTAATTTCAAACTTTTGATTAATACACCGTTAGTACTAAACAATTTTTATACTACTTAGGAGTATTTAAGAACGAAACGAGTTTTTAAATTTAACGTCATATAGATGTTCAAAATCGACACAAATCATTCTTTTCTTCTTTTTTTCATTTAATAAAATCTTATCTTTTGAAATAATTATCTGTCTAATTTCGTATCATCTTGATTAAAAGAATGCCCTTCACAGCTCTCTGAGTTGAAGTTGCATTTAGGCAACCTATATATTATGAATATGTTCGACCTAATTCATCTTCGCATATTGTACATACACTAAACATCATCGCTAAAAATGGGTTTAAAAAAGTCTACTTATTTTGAAAAAACACTTTCCCAAACAAGATAGTCGCATATGAATAGTTAAATTGTGAAATCAAAGATCAGTTTTCAAAATAACATTGCTTTTCTAATAACGAAATATTTTTTGCCAAAATCTGTCATTTACAACAAAGATATGCTATTTGCAGAAAAAAAAATCGAATTTCTTCTTTCGAAGTAAGATAGTTTTAGATTTCTAGAACTTATTTTCTTTAAATCAAATTGTTTAAATTTCCTTAGAAGAACAAAGCAAAAAAGAGAACGAATAAAAGCTAACTATACAAATTCGCTTAATTTTGGGCCACTAATGGGTATTAATCCGATCAAATACACCTGTCGATATTATATATATATATATATATATTGAAATTGAAATCTGAAGTTCTTAGGTTCAAAAAAAGTCCCTGTTGTGTCTACTAAGATGATGAACTTTGCATTTCCATTGATATTCAATAGATAGGCAGGTGGGGCTGACGTCTCTTTATTGGAACAAATTTCTGTAAGGAAAAGTTAAATTTAAAAACATACTTCTACCGCTAAAAAATCGTATGTCAATTGAACATCATAATTTTTTGGTAAATTCTATTGTTTTAAATCATTTTAGAAATATAAATTGAAAACAGTTCAAATATTTATCTATCTACCCTTATTTGTAATTGAATTTTTTTTGAATATAATGAATCTTAAACAGTTCAGTAAGATTTGAAAAGTGGAATAGCATATTTTTTTCCAGTGAGTTCTTCATGTCTGGAGTACTAAATAAAATAACTTCCGATTGCATTGAATATAAACTGATGTTAGAATTTTCATTACTTAATTTTTAATAATAGAAAGCAATCTCATATGATAAAGCACAAACAACAAATTTCAAAAGCAGATGTCCTTAATTACCAAAACTTTATTTTAATTAAAATTTCGAATTGTTTTAATCATCGTTTTTGTTAGTTTAGTAATCATTCGTAAAAATGTTGATGTTGATAAAAATAAGTGAATTCTTTTGATTGATTTTAAATAGGTCAGACAAATTTAATTGCAAAAGCAAAAAAAGAATTTCAGAATTCATATTTATTCTAATATTATAAAATGGAAAAGTCGAAGTTAATAATTAATTAAATATTTCAATTTGAAATGAAGTTTTTTAAGCTGAAGATTTTTTGTAAATAGCTACTCATGCGAGCCTACAATTAGCGAATATATACATTTTTTTATGAATTTTCTTTATTTGAGCGAAAGCTAAAAATGAGAAGATACTTTAAAATAAAACATCAGCAAATGGTATTAAAAAGCATTTTTAAATTTTAAGTGCTCTCTAAATAAAAATCTTTTATATAGCTGAAAAAATGGGGGAAATGAAATTTGCGAATTGAATCCAGTTATATCAATACGGCAGAGGTTATTAATGTCCATTATCTTTTGAAATAAAAATGTAATTCAATTGGTATTATCTTATAAATGCGTGAGTAGCAATGATAGGGAGTTCGTAATTGGTCTTCAAAAGGATTTTTTTTAACTCAACAAGTTTAATATTAGAAAAAAAAGTTTTAACTGATTTTGTTTGTTTATAATTTTGGAGCAAAAATTTAAAAGAATTATTAAATAAAGGGTGGAATTATTTTGTAAAATTTGTCAGAAATACTAATTTTCAATCCATATGTTTAATCATTTCGATATAAAAAATTTTCTATGCAATCATTCATCTTCTTACATTTATTTCGAAACCGATTCCTCCAATTTAATAGATTTTTTCTTTGTTTTAGCAAATAAAAAATAATATAAATTAATTTGAAATTAAATTACACACTTTTTACGTGATTGTAAAGAAGCATTAACAAAATAAGATTGGGAAGAAAATTCCTCCATTTTTATGTGCAAATATTTGCATTTCTTTTATTTCAAAAATGCTTCAAATAAACTTCACTGTCAACCAATGAACTGGGATTATAACTGACAGTGACTTAAAATGCTCAACACCAAGGAAAACGAAACATTTTATACTATTAATTCTGGATTTCATTTTCAAGAATTCTTGCAATAATTTTTTTCTATTTCTAGTATTATGCGGGATTTTACTTTCAAATAGTTTTATATACAATTCTCCGATTTTCAAAAGCCTTTCAACAATTTCTTTATCTGTCGGCTTCTTCCCGATTTAACTCATTGTTCTCAGAAAAATAATTCAATGCATAATTATTCACCCAATACAAATAGTTGTTCATTGCTCCAAAAAATAAATAGATATAATCGTTTCAAGTTGAAATTGTACGTTTAAATTATTTGCATTTTCTACTTCCAAGTATTTTTCACAATCAAAATTAAAATGTCAGACCAATGTAACGTCTTGAGTAATGAGTACGAGTCGCCATTCAAGAACAAAGGGTTAATTCTCTCATTCTTCTTCAAAAACCAAAAGACCATTTAAGAGAAAAGGAATCCCTTCCTTACAAAAGAAAAATTAAATCATTCTGGTAAGGAATAACGAAAAATCTTGTATTCATGCACCACATTAACCTTTTACTAAATTTAACGCTAGTATCTTAAAATATCAAGATAAAGAATTATAAAAAAATAACTACTTTATTTGGGAGAAAATGGCATCTACTCACTTTCTGTTTATGATTTTATAAATCAAAATATTTAGAATTTTATGCCCTGGAAAGACAATATCCAAAGGAAAGAGAGAAATTGGGAAATATATGTCCTGAGAGTAAAAGAAATCATACATTGTAAAGCCTTGTTACATTTCAAAGTTAGCAATCAGTTCTTGGTGAAACACAGATATTTATCGAATTCTATGTAAGCTCTCCGCTCCAGGCAGATTTGGATTAAAGCAACGATATTAGTTGTCTCCTCGAAATGATATGAAAGAAAACTTTCGAGAAATCATAAACAGAACTGAACGGAAAATACTTGTTTCCTAAGATGAAAAAATTTGTAAACTGTAAAAGTTTCTTCTTTAGTCACTTAGAAAATGGGTCTGTCATAAAATGAAGAGAACTCTTGGATAGAAAGGGAGCGGCAGAAATATATCTTCAAAAAGTTTTGAGTATCAACTATTTCTTTCTAAACTATTTCTATAATTCCCCATTCAAGTGGGTGGGTTACGTTATAGATTTTGAAATATATATGAACTGAAATAGTAAACTGCAGCTTTACTTTACGAATTCAACATTGAATCTAACAGCATGTATCTGAAAACCTTTCAAACAATTTTGATTTTTATGGTGCAAGAAAATATCACGCTTAATGAAAAAACTGTCGGAAAGAGATGTCTTTGTTGCCGTACAGATTCACTTGATTTCATTGCTTAACAAATAAAATCATCTGTCTCAATTTTCTAACTTTTACTTTAGGATTTTTTAAACTGCGTTTTCTCAACCCTTACAATGGAAATTTCTTACCTTTTTCACATCTGTGACAAACAGGCCCTTTTATGATGTGAAAAAAGTCAAACATTCGTTATTGGGTGAGGAAAATTTAATTTATTTTTTCTGTTAAGACATTCCTAAAACGCGATTATGTGGTATTGATTATTTAGCGACAGCTCGATTTATAAGGAAACTGTAATGCTATTAAGTTTTACTAGGACTGACTTGGACATTGCCAAATTTTGAAATGTTCAAGTAGTAATATGAAATTTCTTTTTATCTATCTTACTAAATTTAAGTTTAATGAACGGGCATTTTACTTCCCATATTTCAATTACATTTTAAAACGAAAACGGTTGCCCCAAACCGACAGATTAATATGCACCAGGGTTAGGCATCCAGGAGATATTTTGTCAGATTTGGTCCCCAAACCGAAGATCCTCAATTTCAATGCCACTGCTCTATCTAAGCTTCGGCACAAACTGACTCATAATTAAGTTATCAGTAAAGGTAATCATATGACAATCTATTCATAGTATAGATGCTCTTTTAAGGCATTTTAGAATTACATGAAATTAATCAAAAAGAAGAGTTTTTATGCATAAATAACAAATTTAAAACATGTAATAAAATATAAAAAGTCATCAAATTAAAATCCAATCATAGTTGTTCAGTTTTATATCATTAACTTTTGAACACAGATAAACATTTGTTTATATCTTACAATTCCCTATGAAAAAGAAGCTACAACTTAATAAACTTTTTATCATTAAATCTCTTCCTTCACCCCTCAGTTCAACGCATTTTCTCTTTACCCTAGCATTTGGTCTTCCAATACCTTAACACATTGACAGCCTGCCCGGCGAAAACGCGGGTTTCTGAGTCTGTCACTTGAGCTCCGCGAAAATACGGATATCTGAGCCTGCCGCTTGAGCGCCGGCCCCGTGAAAACGCGGATTTCTGAGTTAGTTGCTATTTGTTTGCTATTGTTTTGGCTATTCAGTGATCAGAAACAAGCGAATAAGGCCGGCGTTCGGGATTTAAGTGGCCGATACGTTGTCGGCGCTCAGGCTTTAAATGTCTCTTAGGTTAGTGTGTTAAATCGGATGTCTAACAGGTGTTATTTGATAAGAAATAAGCTTGTTGTAGACACTTTCCGTGTGACTATTGGTTTTCCCATAGCTCAAATAAAATATCTATAAAAATGAGAAGTTTCTTTCTGAAAAGAACATAAGCTTTGATCTAAGATATTTCTAAATATTCTGAAATAAAATTCCGTTAGTATTTTAAGCATTTAATAAAAAATATTCTTAACTTTAATAAATAACAAAAAAATGAAAAAAAAACTAAATTAAATAGTAAGGAATTATAGCACGGGATTGAAGAGAAAAACAATTACAAGCAGTTCTTAGCTTCGAAACGAATACATTTGATCATGAACAACAGACAAAAATTTCAAAAACAATGGAATACTATATATTACATTTTAAAAATATTTATTCAAACAAATACATGAAAAGTATTAAAAAGAATACCAAATACCTAACATCATCTAAACAGTGTGGTTACGTAACTGAAAAAAGTTTTTAAAATGAGAATCAAACTTATTAGTGGAAAAATCCAAACTAAAGAAATTTTTTTATGAAAACCCATACTAAAAAATATTTGGAGAAAAGTCCAAATTAAAAAAAATATTTGGAGAAAAGTACAGATTTTTTTCTTCCAGAATTTTTTTCGTAACATATATAATTCTTATACATATATAATTCTTCAAGACATGTACTTCAATTGAAAATAAACTGTATAGAAATTTAATCTCAGATTTATGTAGATACAATACAAGATATATATAACTGACCTTTGACTTTTAAGTATTAGAAATTCCGTAGAATGCCCTTGGCATAAACGTTCAGCCACTTCCAATTTATACAAATTACTGCTGAATGGACAATCGTAGAGTTATGTTCTCAGTAACGTACTCGTGCATTATTTCACAATGAAACAAGAACATTTTCATTCAAAAGTTTCTCATTAAAGTTTTCTTCTCCTCTATGATATGCATTGTATTTTATAAATCCTAAATTTGAATTATCACTTTAAATTGGTACGCCTGAGTACTTTGAAATGATTAGAGTATTTATCATTTTGCGGAACATGTTAATAGAATTATCTATCTCTAATGCATCATAATAAATCTAATGTCATGTAAGTTCGTGTATTATTCTTACTAAATGAGAAACTTTCCATACATTACCTGTTATCTGCCCTTTAAATATTTTGAAAAATACATTGATTTTGAAGAAAGAAAAATAGTGACATGAAGTATATTTTTCTTTTTCTTGTACAATTTACAGAAATGTTAATATTTCCTCGAAATATAACGCTAGCTGTAATTGATCTTTTCATTTAGGAAGGTACTGGTGCTTTAATACCTGATACTTTCTTTGCACAGGTTGACGCAGGCTGCCATACGAATTTAAATCAATAGTTAGCTCTTTTGAAAAGATAATCTGCACGACTTTGGAATCATTCTGTCGATAGTTTAACACGGTCACCTCCATGGTTTATGCCTATGACTCAAATCCTCTAATTACATTATCCCTTCTTTGCTATCGCTTAAACGTAGCAGAAATTGGTCCCTCTATTTCGATAGTAAGTGCGAATAAAGTAGCAACTTTGAATAATAGGAAAGCAATGCAACCAATGTATTAAGCACTCCAATTTAGTTATTCGCCCCACGGGCTTTTTAGTCCCATTCAAGTGTGTCTTTTGAATTGTTGTGCGTGCTTTTAAATCTCTTTATTGTTGAGGACGGTATGCAGTCAAAATCAGAATATCATTGTACATCATTTACAAATGAATGGTAGTTACAATCTTTTGATGGGCTATTATTTTTTTAATTGTGACTTACAGAGAGCGTCAAAACCATACTATGCAATTTGGTAACACACGAGTTAGTCTCAATGGGTACGAAATTAAACCACCGTTTTTACTAGTTATTTATAAAAGACATCTCTCAAACTCAACACTTTACATTTAAGTTGACGAAACGTTAACACTAGACAAAACTCAAATTATTTAATTCATAATCTTCAAAATCAATTTACATCTAAAAGAACTGGAGAAAAATTTCTGAAGGAGAAAATTTATGTTTATTCCTCAAAAATTAACTAGTACTTTATTAAACGAAGAATAATGATACTATGTGTAAAATACGTATTTTGTGGTTTCTATATATCTAGAGGCTATAACGAAAGCAAAATTGACTTGGCAATTCTATATCAATTATATAAATTCCTAGACCATTGTCATAAATTGCTCACTTTAATTGCTCAGAATTTTTAACTAAGCAGCGATACCGAAGTGCTTCAAAGTACTTCGGAATATTTTGATTTTAAAACACTAGTCAAAATGAACTAGAATATTCCTCTTGAACAAATATATAAAGCAAGATGGTTCTTCAGAGACAAATTAGACTGAAAAATTATTAATTTATCTTGAATTGAAAATTTAATTAAAAGAATGGCTGAGTAATTTCGGAAAACTTCGAAGACATTATTATTCAAGTGTTAAAATCGTTCTCACTAAATCCAAACACCTGAAAACCAAGGTAATACTTTTTTATCCCTACTATACAAGCATGTAACATTAAAGTAATTTGATGTAAGTAAATTTTGTTGCAAATCAAATATATTTGACAAATGCTTTCTGCAACTTTAGTTGTTCACTTTAAAAGACTTTACAGTCCAAAGTTGCCTTTTGAAGTCCATCTATTACCAAGGAGAAAAAACAAGATATTTCATTATTGATTGAAAAGAATATCAAATTTTGTCTCCTAATGATTTGAAAAAGTTTGTGAAGATATCGATTTCGAAATCATGTTTGAGGTTTAGCATATTCTGTATGCTAATAACTGAAAAAAAAATCATCTTAACATATTTTGAGAAGGTACATATTCATAACGCAAGTCTATATTCACTAATACTCATTAAAAACCATTCTTTTTAAACCTTCTATATAACAAGGTTTCGTCGAATCCTGCATTTTCTTTTATAACCTCAGTTATATATTTAGATTCGCGATACATCTTTTCTTAATGCTAATAGTTTCGTCAAACTATTGCAACTCTGGATAACGCAATAAGCAAAATTTTGAAAAATTATAATAAATCACCATTGATGCATGTCTATCCAAACTTATTTCAACCTATGACTGCAAGAATCTTGGATAAATATAGAAAAATTAATCCATTTTAAGAAATAATTTGAAAAATGAATCTCGCAAAAGCATGATTAAGTTAACATTTCTAAATATGAAGATTGCAAATAAGCAGAGAAAGCATACAAAAAATAATTTGAGGAAATCATGGATCAGTTTCTATGAAATTATTCCTCATTTTATATAAACTTAAAAACAAGGGCATGAATTTTAAGACTTGTTATTGCCGATTTCCTTCTGTGTGATAGAGAAAAAGGCCAAAAGATTTCAAATGACTTCTGCAAAGCTTAAAATCAGACGAAGAAACTCTTTAAAGAAAATTATTTATTAGAATACTTTTGTTTTTCTTATCAGTTATATGAATCAGATATCAGAAATATGAAACAGCATAATTAATGATATGCAGTCAAAAATGTAAAACGAAAAGTACATTTTTCAGGCTGCTCTATTTCAACAATTTACTTTTTAAAATATAAGATTTTATCCATAAATATTAAGAAAATAACGTAAATGTAAGGTTTTTCAGATATTCCCGAATATGTCGCTAGTCAAACGAAATTCATATCTTCTTCTAAAAATGCATTTATTTTTAATGCTTTTAAATGATTTTTGTTCCACTACAAAGAACAGCTTACGTTTAAAGTTGTTTAAAACAACTGAATTTTTAAATAATAGTTAATAAATGTTATAGAAGTTTTTCGCAACCAACATTAATAACTGTAAAGTATTAGAGGTTACAGATTGAATAGTTAAATTATGCTGAATTTTATTATCCCCGATTTTAATATTTATTTCTAATGGTTGAAAAATTTAAATATGAAAAAATATCGTTCTGTCGGTTAATATGTCTACTCATCCCGTAATACTTTCACACTGCCACCTTATGATCCCCTGATTTGTATAATCACTTTAAATCAATTGTATTTGTATGATCATTATTTAAGATTTTGCTTTATTCTATCCCAATAATATATTTTCAAAACCAAGCCATGTTATATTTTCAAGCATAGATTTCAAAAAAAGATATTCTGCGTAGTTAATCAAAACATGCAAACGCGTTGAATACCACTGCAATTTTCAAAAATCTGGCCTAAAATGACATTAACTAATTTGAACTAATTTTTATAATTATATTTTTTGTTCGTTTTTCAATAAATTTTCTATTCATGCAAGCCAACATTGATTTTCTTTTCTTTTCCAGAAGCCATCTATCGATATTAGCACTGATATACTACGAGTTTATTCGTTGATGCACAAAAATGGCAAGTAAACGCAGTACGAGATAACTCGTAGTTGGTGTCCTAGAAAAGAACGCATCTGCAAGTTATCTCGTAGTTGGCATTCAACGTGTTAAAAATAATTAATTTGAAAAATAAAAATTTTGCATTATGAATGATTTAAAAAAAAAGGATTAAATTTATTTGTTTATCATTATTATTGACATCGTAAAATAAAGTACATACAACACGGTAAATGTATTAATAAGCTAATTATATGCTAAAATGGCATTTTAGGAATACGTATCTTAAATCTGTTAATAAAACTTTTGAATAATAATTTCTTTTGAAATAAAATTTGTAATCGTACCTAATTAAAATTTTTCAAAAAAAACTATAAATTTTCTATATACTTTTCTATGCTTATTTATATCAGTAGACTTTTTGTATAGATGTGAATTATCTTAGTAAAGTGTAATGCAATAGTTTTGGTAAAAATTTTGTTATCTACGGGCTGAGGTATATTTTGAAATAATTTATAATTAACATCGATCTAAGAAATGAAATTTATAGCATATTTTGTTGTGGTAAAGTACGTTTATTATTGTATAAAATGGAGCAGATTTTCATCATTTTTCAAACAATTTCCCTGCCCAATTCAAATGCGATTACCTCTTAATCATCTTGCCAGTGGATCAAATATGCATAGAAATATTTTTTTCTAAATTTATAAGTTAAAATTTATCATTCGAAGAAGATATAATTTGATAAAAATTTACACATAATCCACAAACACTTCAAGTACTCCATGAATTCTTGGTTGAATCAGAAGAACAGTAGATTCTCGAATCAAAAAGCATCTAATTTCATAGATAAGAAATCAAATGTCAAACAGCGCGTCTACCGATTGCGTTATGAGATTTCTGTATAGGCTTTAGATTCAAGGAATATGCACAACATAGCATACACTTAATAACTTCTAATGTCTTGCACACATCGTCTTTAGTGTGTCTGCATTGCCACCCAAGAATCAAAATCTGAAACCATTGAACCAAGGAAAAAGCATGTTCTAATGTTAACTTGTGTAACATTTCTGTGATGTCGCATAATATATGTCAAAAATGTGACACTGTATCCTGCTATTGCGCATGATTATTTTAAACATTTTCTCCTCTGCCCATAATGACTTACTTAATGGACATCGACGATAATATTCCCTTTCTTCTTCGCAATAATTATTCTCTGGAAGCACCCTTCATTATGTCAATTGAGTCAAATACCACCAGGCGCTACTATTTCTGAATTGAATCAATGGACTTATGGCATTAATACCTTCCAACTATTCCCAGTTTTGACCAAAATGTAGGAAGCTGCCAAGCATGTACTTAAGCCAGTGGTGGGGAAACTTTTTTTAAGACGGGCCATTTGTAATAACTAGACGATCGTAGCGGGCCAAAGAATAATGCTTAATCGTTAAAAAATTTATGTGTCCTATAAACATATACATATGTATATTATTACATACACTTATTATTTTAACAGTAAAAAAGCAAAAGGTAAGAAAATTATAAGCACAAAATATAAAATGAATTTAGTGTAGTTCTTGATGTGAAGTATTATCACTTTATTTTCTGGTGTCATTACTGGTTGATGGTGCATGAGAAAAATGAAATTGAGACTGTTTTATCAAAATTTCATCATAGTCCGGTTCCATTTGCGAAGCAGAAATTCTTAAAACTGATGAAAGGTCCTCATCTGTAATTCTGTTTCTTAAAGAAGTTTTATTAAGCTTCATTGTTGAAAAGATTTGTTCGCATATATAAGATGAGCCGAACATTGTCATTATCTTCATTGCATGAGTAATTAGATTTGGGAAATTATCTGGACTTAAATTTTTATAAAATTATAGTAATGGCACTGTATAAAAAGTTTGTTTCAGGAGAGTGTTACAGTTCAGTTCTATTAACTCAAGTTGAAATTTTGCATCAACTTCTTCGTAATTAACATTGAATGGGGTTGCAAAAATACTAAACTCTGGTTCCATGTTTCTAAAGTCCTGAAATCTCCTTTCAAATTCTAAAGATAGTTTTCTCAAATTAATTTCATATTTTTTAATCTTATTGTTTGATATAGTGAATTTTAAAGATTGTATTCTTGGAAAATTCTCACATTCATTCTCACATTCTCACACTTCAGAACATTCTCACGACGGCGCTCTTAAACGGGCCGGATTAAACCTTTCCGCGGGCCGGACTTGGCCCGCGGGCCTTAGTTTCCCCATCACTGACTTAAGCTAACATGATTTAATAATGAGAAAATGAGTAATACACAAGAAAGGAGCAAATACGTTCTCATTTCTAAAGCATTTTCTTCCGATATTGCCAAAACAATAATCTCCTCAAAACCTCTTTATTTGCAATTTAAGATTAATTATTCATATTTCCCGGCTTTAAACAGGCTTTATCCTAAAGTGTCTGCTACATTAATTATTTTTCAACTACTCTACTGTTAGAAACGTGGCTTTAATTGTTTTTCCATTCCAATTTCAGGGGTGACGGTGGCCTGGTGGTAAGGTCTCAGCATCGGAACCGGACGGTTTCTGGTTCGAGACTCGATGCCACCGAAGATATGTCGTGTGAGGGGGTCTCTTGCACGTTAAATCTGTCAGGCCAAACGTCCTCCCGCTGGTGTGGTGTGGAGAGGGGGTTCCAGTTCAGGTGTCGTCCTCGTCATCTGACCATGGTTCAAAATTACGAGGCCCGTCCCAAAATAGCCCTCGTGTTGCTTTAAAACGGAACGTTAATATAACTAAACTAAACCATTCCAATTTCACATCATGAACAACATTTAAAAAATTATACAGTAAAATATTATATCTGTAGCAAAATATTAACGAAATTGAGGATGGAAAATTTTTTCTTACCTCAATATAGTAATCTTGATTGTCGCAAGTGTCAAATTTTCTGGACCATGCATATCTTGTAACAAAACCTCTTCTTTTCATGCTTAATAAAGGACAATCGTCATGGTCATCCAATGTAATGAATCCTGATTCATCAGTGTAAGCATCCTAAAAACAAAAAGCAAATAAAATCATCATTCTAGATATAATTTTTGAATTCATGCAATGCAGTAACATTAAAATATTATCCCTTCTAATATTAAAAAATACTATGGTGAGTCTATATAATTTCGCACAATACATAGTGGAAGAGAGATTTTTTAAATCCTAAAACTAAAATTACCATTGAGATTTCAAAACCTAAGAACTTCTATCTACTACTAGATACGGAATTTCGGACTCATTACTCTATGGAAAGTCAATTTTAAAATTAATAGAAATTTTGAAAAGTAGATGCGAACTGCAGTTTATGCAAATTATTGCATAGCCTTTGATCATTTAAGTTCTGCTCATTCTGTTAAATGGGTATAACACTTTCTCCTTCCCATGAATAAAAGTAAAACTGTTTATTTCTCTTACTTTTAAAGTTTGGTATCAATATTCATCATGAATATAATTGATTATCCATGTTTGGTTCACAGATTTTTGTACACTAATTACTTTCTTACGAAATTTCACATTACACTTGTTAGAACTCACATGCATCTTATATAATAGGATAACGTTTCTTCACCTAGTCTCTTCAATATTTGTATTTTATGTGTAAGGATGTGCTAATACCAATGATGATTTTTCTTTTAAATTACCACTGTAAAGAGCATCCAAACAGCAGGATGGATGGATTTTGGGATTTAATGGAGCAAGAGTCAAATAGGGCTATACTGCGCCAAACAAAAGGTGTTAAAAACATCAGGTACAATTATGTCATGTAATTTATTATCGCCATAGAATGAAAGGCATCTAATATTAATAGTATCAGCGTTTTTAAAAAATGCAAATTACATCACAGAAAATTTCTCAAAAATATTAAAAGATTAAAATTCCAACTAAATTTAAGAAGGTGGAATTGTAACCATGTAGCATTAAAATAAGTATAATAAATAACACTTGTTTTAAAGTAATGTTTTAATAAACACGCACATCAAAACAAGCGAAAAAAATTGTAATCGTTTGATTCAATGTTTCTTTAAGTATTTATCATGCATTGGGGTACTTGAAGATTCACAGTGAATTTTTTTAAGATCAACCCATTTTATTTGGCATTCTTGGGGACTTTGTTTAATAACAGTTTTATGAACTGTGGTGGAATCAATTGAAAGTTCCGGAGCAGGTGGTTTAGTTTGTTTGTTTAGTTTAGTTATATTAACGTCCCGTTTTTAAAGCAACACGAGGGCTATTTTGGGACGGACCTCGTAATTTTGAACCAAGATCAGATGACGAGAACGACACCTGAACTGGCACCCCCCTCTCCACACCACACCACACCAGCGGGAGGACGTTTGGCCTGACATATTTAACGTGCAATAGACCCCCCCCCACACACGACGGTTCTTAGGTGGAATCGAGTCTCGAACCTGAAACCCTCCGGTTTCGAAGCCGAGACTTTACCACCAGGCCACCAGGTTTTCCATTTAGGACATTCACGAGAATAAGTAGGGTGGGTGCAGAACAGTTTAAGCATTTCAAAGTCTGTGAGCTACAAGCTGAAGTTTCATGGTCATCAGCTGAGCATTTAGCACATCGACGACTGCCGTGACAAGTTACCTGTGAATGTCCGAATCTCAGACACTTAAAGCAACGCAGAGGATTCGGTACATAAAGTTTATCTTTTCATTGTATGTAGCCAGCCCGAATAAATTTTGGAACTTCAGGGCTACTGAAGGTCAGAATGACATGTTTAGTTGGAATCAATGTATCGTTGAGTTTAATTTTTATACTATGCGCTGCACATACTTTTTGAGAATGCAATTCCTGAACGATTTCAGTCTCTGAACAATCAAAAAGATATAAATCAGAAATTACCCCACGAGAAAAATTCATTGTCCTGTGAGGAGTTACCTCTACAGGAAATTCTCCAAGTTTTGTTAGTTTCTGCATATCAGCAATCTGAGCTTTTGTTGCGGTCTCAATTAAAAGATCTCCAGATGGAAGCTTTTTGGTAGTTTTTACATCACCAATGAATGAAGAAATTAATCTATGAATGAGGAAAGGCGATACTTTATGGAATGTCTTTTGTGTATGTAAGGTTAAAAATCTTGTATCTTCTATTATAGGTAAATGTGGCAAATTGTTAGAAAAACCCATACAAGAAGGACGAAAAATTCGAGCCCTGTCGGCACCGCCCACCGCGGAGCCCAATAAGGGAAGGCAAGCACCATCTCTAGCCATTCCCAGCCTCGGCGCTTACTCTGATACTAGCCAGAACTTATACGCTAAGAGCCACTTCCAAGAACGTCTACCACCCTTAACGCAGAGCCCCAGAAGGTGACCCCTTCACTTAATCCCCTTGAGCAGATCAGCCAAATGACCAGGATACCAGCCGATTGATACACCGGGGCCAGAATGTACTACCCATCTAATGGGTCGCCACGCACAGCAGACACGTGAGAGGTATTTGCTGTCCATGAGAAGCAGGAAAAAAACAGAGTGGCGACAGCTTTTCATGGAGAGCTCACTCGCCTACCCTCGAGGGATGGAAGGATCAAGCAAACAGTAGAAGGAAGAGAGGAGATTAAATTGAAAGGGTGTAATGATCCCTGGGTACCTCTGGATTGACACACCCGTACTCACCTATAGTAGGTGAGCCACTGGGGGGGGCATTCAAATCGCAGAGCGTCAGTTTGTATTTTATATTATTTCACTTTGTTTTATTTGCCAGTTTTTTTATACATATATATTTTCTAACTAGATCATTGACTTTCATTCCAATTGTGTGCACTCCTATATTTAGGATGCATTGTTTTCATATTCTTGTTGGATAATAATTATTATAAAAGCCGTGTGCTAGCAAAAACTTCCACATTAATTATAACAACCTACATCTTCCTTTGAAATTTCTAATCACTAAAAGAAATCCTTATTCTCAGATACATAAGTCATTACTTTTCAAGATGCCAGGGACTAAATAGTTTGTAAGTGATGAATAAATATTCAAATGCTTCTAGTTTTCTTTTTTTCCTTCTTATTTCCTTTGTTACAAATATCTACATTCATTTTACATTTTAAACTCCTGTGTTTTATGACTTTTAATATTTCTTTAGCCCATTGTCCTACGAAATTGCCTAATTTCCTCCTAGATGCCACATCTTATTTGCGAAATGTTTTATTATTTCAATTCCTATAATAATATAAAAGATCTATTTGAGATATCGAAAACGCTTCCAAGGGATTTCTGCATTTTAAATTTCTCAATACTTTCGCTAGTTTGCAGATTTAAAATTGAAAATTCAATAATTTGATTCGCTTAACAAACACATTGCTGCATGAGAAAAGGCCAGCTTTCAACTTTTTCTGAGCACCATGCTTACGAAATAGATCTAAGGATCTTTCATCTTCATCAAAAGTGTTTCACCATTCTAGATTTTTTTTAATGTTATTGTGTAGTTGAAAATGATTTCAAAACTTTTAAAAATTAGTTTTATTGCCTTCAGTTTATAAAGCTTTACATTTTTATATATACAATTATGTACTTTTTATGTTGCTGCTTTCATTTATATTTACTTCTCAGATACATATGGAAATGCTTATTTTGGAATAAATGATACGATGAGCCAAATTAGATTGCTCAACTTTGAAAATTAAAACTAAAAATTTATATTATGCCTCTTCAAGTTCTTCAATACATTTTCCTAAGACTGTTGTAAGTATGGATGAGATTGGAGTCTCAAAATTTCATTAAAATTGCATTTAAAGGCATATTTTGTATCTTAAGAGGACGATGAACTTTAAAATCAGCAAAAAATAACGAAAGTATGACTTTTTTTGTATAGTTTTATTTCTAAGAAGCACACTTATACTCTACTAAAACAGCAATATATGATGTATAGTGTGTGCGTGTGCGTGTGAAGAGCTGAGAGAAATATATTTTTAAGGCGTTTTTCACAAAACAAACTTTAATTAGATTTAAATATTTCATGTATCATAATTTTGATGAAATTTCATAAAATTGATAATGAAGATTTTGGTTAAACTTTAAAAGAAAACCGAGTATGCATTTTATGTTTTGATTTCTTTGAAATAGCTAAAAGTCAAATTTTAGTTCAGAAAAACAGAACCTCGTAAAAAAAATCATTGCGAGAGCATGAAAGCATTTCTTAAAAAATGATCTTTTAATTAGAATTACAAAATCATATCCAGCGTCCTAAATAAATTTTAATGAAGTAATAAGGAAAAAATAATTTTAAAAAATATTATACGAGATCAATTTATTTTAATCAATTTTTAATTATAAAAAAATATTATTTGAGAAATAATGCAATAATGCATTTATACTCTAATACATATTGTAAAATTTCGTAACTAAGTGAATTTACAAAAATGCTTATTTAAGTCCATCTTCCCTTTAAGAATATCTTTAGTCGGGAGAAAATGAAATATATATCTTTAAAATATTTTTTAAAAAGAAACGGCTTTAATTCCTGAGAACGAAACTTTAAGCAAATGACACAAAACTAATAATAAATTTTGTCTTTTGATACAGCTGTCTCCCTGATAATTTAAGAATGGATACTTCGGTCTTTACACAAGTTGAATCACGTCTAAGAAATGAAAACCGAAATTTACATATTTTTTACTTTCAGTTTATTGATTAAGAAAAACAAATGGGGATGGTTCTCCCATGATTCTTGATTAAGATTGAATCTCCTCTCCCTAGGGATAGAAACTATGGACACTGGGCAAGATCAGGAGCCCTAATTTTGTGTTGGAGTTAGCATATGCAGCGGCCGTGCATCGTAGTATAGTGAAATTAAATCGAATATGTATTTTGGATGCTTTTCTTCTAACCGATTCGTCCAGAACTACAATTATAACAACCAGATAATATACCAAATTTAATTTCTTTGAGTTGTTACATTCCTGAGTTTTGACATTTATAGGCAAGTGAATATACAGACTGTCAACCCATAGATGCATTTGTTCAAATTTGATCGAAATTTACGATTTAGACTCTAATACTATGTGTCAAATTTTATGAATCTTTCTCTTTAGTTTTGTAGTTATTGTGTTTGTACACAGACAGGTGCTCTTCCTTTGAATGGATTTCGTTCAAAATTTGAAAGAAATCTAAAATATCGGAGTGAAAACTGCCTACAAAATTTCATCGAATCTCCAAGTCCAATTTTTTGATAGCTTCAATGTTTCTCTCATGCACGAAAAACAAAATAACAGTTTTTTTTTTTGTTTGTTATTTAAGTACTAGAAAAATATTCTGTTAGTAGAGAAAGAAATATTAGTTATGAGAAAACTAATGAAAAGTATTTAATTGCCAATACAGAGATTTATTTATTTAGAGCCATGCTGGCGAAGCAATACAGAGATTTCAAAAAAAAATTAACACTTGTTTATAAGATAGGAGTTTTAGAATTGTTTTAAGTTAAATAAATAAATAAATACGTAGCCACTAGTTACCTGCTTATGATTAAACTTTTACATGTCTTGTCAGTGTACCCATATAAATTACATTGTAAAAAATTCTGCGTGGCAATCAACGTGTTAAAATCAAATGAAAGCATAAAGAAGTAACTACTGAAGAGCTGATTAAAGTTTTATATTAATTATTTAAAAACAAATAAAAGCGGCTTTTTAGAAATTTTTCGGAGCATACCGATAGGTTTGAAGAGACTTTTCTTTACGTTCGTGAATTTTGAATCAGTTCCGAATAAAGAATTCAATAATAATATGGTCGTCATAGTTGTGATTGGTCACTATGGACAATTTCTGAGTTATATACATCATACACTGGATTAAAATAATAATTTTCAAACATTTCCCAACAATATGTATTTTTTCCCTATTATCTGTAACTAACGATTTTACAAGAACGAATATTTTTTCACATTTCTTAATCTTTTTAATAAAGTTCATAGTGCGATATAAGAATGATACGATATAGGAATGATGTTTTACATTTAAAATGAATAGAATTATTAATAAATGCTTTTTAATTCTTTAATATATGAATTTGAATTCCTAATTAGATGATGCATCGTATTTGGGGAATTTATTATTTTAGTCACTGTAATTAAAATATTATTCAAATGATATCGAGTTACTCAAGCTTGACATACGGAATTTTGAGTTTAGAATTGTTATCGAGTCAATTGCAGGTCGAAATATCAAAAATTTCCTGCAAAAATCCGACACGTTATTATAAAGAAAGGCCCTAAACTAAAATCAGTTTTCTCCTATCAGCTGTATGATGAGCTTTTTAAAAAATACAGTCCCATTATTTAAAGATAAATTGCATGCAGCAAGTCTTTTCTTTGAAAGTAGAAAAAGTAGAATATTTGAGATTGCGATGTAGAAAAACTGGAGAGCAAAATCCGTGTCTCTGAAATAGAAATGAAATATTAAAGCGGTCCTTTAAAAATGTAACTTAGCTTAGCATAATCGCAAGTTTAAAATTAATATTTATTTTTAAAGTTTCAATGAAATGCTTTCAAAATATAATCTGTAACGACTTGTTTTTTATGTTTCAAATCAGCAATGCTTATGCTTGTTGATTTAGCCTTTTCTCTATTTGAACGTTATCCCATTGGCTTACCATTTTTTGCGATTTTTCTAGGCTAGTGAAAATCTATCAACTTAGAATAAAAATTCACTTTATCAGCACGATTTGTATATTTGGTAATGGATGAAATTCTAACATATTAAAGGAGAATCCGTGATACATTGGTTTGACTCACTCAGGATTTTATCATTTCATTTTTTAAGGAAAATACAAAAATTTGAGACGTGTTATAAACTACCATATGAAGGGATATAAATTTGCGTAATAAAATCAGTTTACTTGCATTTTTTGAAAGAAATAGTTTTGCAATGAAATGACTAAAAATGAAATTAGATATAACTGGTCTTTATCAGGGAAGTTTATTTTTACATCTTATGATTAAAAGTTATGCAAACTAAAGAATTCTAATTTGAAAATATACTTCATTCATCCTCCATATTCTTTTCAATGTCCTACAATACAAAAATCCAATTAAATAAATTTTAATGTAAAACTTAAATTATTAATTTAGGAAATACAGTATAATTTCGAAGAAGGATTATCGCAATATAATTATTTTAAGAATTACTTGCAAAAAACCATTACCTAGTAAATTCAAATTATTCAATTGCTCATTAAGGTATTCTAATAGGAAAAAGACAATGATACGGAATAATTCCATCTTAAAGATTAAAATTTGTCTCATACTAAAAAAAAATTTCGAAATTTTTAGTTTAAATACTTTGAAATCCTACTTTCCTTTATCGCAGATTTAACAATCGAATGAAATTTAAAAACTTTTTTTTACTATTACATAATAATTTACATTTCATAATATCATTAAATAATTAGAAATTCGATCATAAAATTTATAAAATTAACAATTAAAAAAAAGAGCTGCGTCTGTTTCAGATTTAAGAAGCCAATTAAATTTCCACCATACGTTCAAATTGGTCCATGATCTACTAATATAAATTATAAACAAATTAAGAATTCTGGATTTGGATCTGCTTCGCTGATAAATAAATAAAGTATTTCTAAGTCTACCATCTGAACTTGTATTCACAGTTTTCAAAACATGTAGATAAGGTTTTATAATTCTTTTTATTCTTCAAATAAATGAATTAAAAAAGAAAAAGGATCACATTTAGATTAATTTCCATTTTTTTCTGTAACTATATTTAAATGCTAAAGAAATATAAAAAGAATACTTCATTTTTTTTTTTTTTTTACTTTCTTAAATTAATTACCAAAACAAATACCTTACGCAGCTTAGCAGCTGCAAATTGGCTTTTAAATTAGGCATAAATGAATGCTCGAAATCCTCTCATACCCT
The DNA here is from genome assembly GCA_026543055.1 of Argiope trifasciata. Lineage (NCBI taxonomy): Eukaryota > Metazoa > Arthropoda > Arachnida > Araneae > Araneidae > Argiope > Argiope trifasciata. The sequence continues at coordinate 4,412,820 of JAPMOQ010058975.1, forward strand.
TTAAGGACATTACAGCGCAAAAAAAAATCATGTTAATTAAAATGAATAAAAAACAAATGCATATCTTTAAGTAAGAAATCTATAGAAATTTGGAAATAAGATTAATTTCAAGACAAAATTAACTTATTTTTTCTGCCTTTCCTTCTTCTGAATATATTCTTTGCAGTAAAAATTTGCTTTGAATAAAAAAGTGGTAGAAACATCTCAAACTTTTCCTCAGTAAACTCTTTAAAATGACATTTTCTCCAAATCACAGATGCCCTTTCAATCGATAAAAATATTTAAGAAATCAAATAAAACATTAAGCAAAATACAAAGCAAAAAAAAATCATGGATACTTTTTTAAAAGAAATTATATATTCACAATCAATACTTCCCGTAAAAAATATTATTGTACCTGGAATCGATTTTTCCTCTTTCTATCGGTCCATAAGATACAAAGGTCGGCATTGGAGATTTCGCCTCTGTCTGAAAATCCAACTCCAATCCAATCATGGCCAGCCACTCTAGCTCTGAGTTCAAATGTCACAGTTTCTTCTTCGTAGTCAACAGTCCAGTACAGATGCAACTTGTCGTTAGGATCCAGAACTGTTTCAAAATAGAGGACAGCATTTGTGTCACTTTCGGGAATAGTAATCAAACTGTTGTCTCCAACTGCAAACTGCAAGTCCACTACATGCAACAGAAGTAACACACCTAAACACCAAATTAACATGGTTGGTTGGTGATGGCCAGTCGAACTGGTTAGCTCTCTGTTTTTGAGATTCACGATAAATGCGGGATCTTTAAAGGGGATGGCAGAGGTGTGAAGCATCAAATAATAAAGAGGAGTTATGATGGGGGAGGAGGTCCAACATCTACGTCATTTCATAATGGTCTAGTTCAGACTTCGACGCTGCTTAATGAAATACCACACATAACTCGACGTTGGATTCCTCCGGTTATTAAAATTCGCGGGTAAGCGGTGTGGGGTATTTTATGAAGGCGCGAGTCTTTGATAGGCGCGTCATCTTTAAACGAGGTCGCCTGCCGACAAGGCTGGAATGAAAAAAAGAAGCCGTTTAATAACGCTGCCTCTTCTCCAAGCTCAAATGCAATATAATTTGAAGGGGAGGGACATATATCACGCTCAGATTCTGGTAAATACCGCGAACTTTTTAAGCAAAGCTCGCATTTGGTTTGAGCGGAGGCGTAAAGGATTTCGCATTATGGCTGCTTAAGAGATAATGGGCGCATTTTTTTATATGATTCAAGCATTCATTCTTTTACTCATTAGTTCACCTTCTCTTAATCAACAATTATGTTATACATAATTTGCTTATGCTAGTAAATAAATTATATAAATAACAGTTAAATTAATAGAGATATAGACTATTTTAAAAATTGCTGATTACGTCTTAGTTATATAATCTGTCTTCAACTATGAATTGCAAAGTAGTTTGAAATTTCATTTTTGTCGTAATTTTACATTTAACTTTTAAATTACGTTTCGACTTGAGCCTGGATAGCAAACTAATTTTATCTCTATGAGAAAGATATGAAATAGTACATGTTAAGTACAAATTTTGATACATATTTAAGAAAAGATATAAATGAACTAATAATTATTCATTTCATAACATTAGTTTAATTGGTAATTCAGTAAATACATCTCACATTCACTGTACAGTTTCCTAAAAAACAGAAATAACTGAATTAAATTTTATTAGTATTGAAAAGCAAATGTTTATTTTTTGGAGATATGAGCTTGATTCAAACTACTAGAGTTTTTATACTAGATTCGAATGATCAAAAGCCCCATTAACCCACTAAAAGCATAAAAGAAAAATAACTAAAAGCATTTGAATCCTCTTTGAATAAATATAAACCTTCGCGAAATTCGTAATATATTTGTAATAATAAATTCAGATGAAGTTTTTCGTTAAATGCAGCTGATCTATTTTTGAATCATATTTCATCATCTTATTATTTATTATTGCTTCTTGTCTAAGCTTCTACCCGATGCATCTTGCTAACTGTAGAACTTATTCTTTTTTCAGCTAAACATGAAATTTGTCCATAACCTTACTGTGTATAAAATTATGCAGTTTGTTTCTTCCCCCTTTTTTGTTTCACCTCCATGGGATGCAGTATTTATAACCATCATACTACAAGAATAAATTAAAATAACGCAATTTCAGGGTAGATTCTATTTATTCTTATGTACATAAGATAAAATAATTATTGCTGACATTAAAATAAGTTTACAATTCATATTCTAACGATATATTTGAGTGATAAATGACATAAGCAAAATGTTATTCAGTTTTAATTCATTCTAAATATAAATTATTTATATAAATATGAGCTAAAATGTGAATCTGGAAACTTTTTAATTAATGCAAGGATTATTAACTCGTTAACTACCATAATTCCTATATTATGTGTAGCAGAAAGTGTGTATTTTGGACTGTGTTCCTTTACAAAAAGCGAACAAATTTGAAATTCACCTTAGGTTGAGCAGAGCAGAATTGTCATATCTGAAGCATTGTATTTTTAGTTCGGTTTTTATATTATAATGAAATACCTTACATCAATATGTAATTCAGAGTTTATAGTAACGATCTGTTACTTACTCGTTCTTTTATTTTTGGTTGAAATGATTTCATTGATCATTTTATAACGATACCCTTTTTCAAAAATAATAAATATTTTTAAAACAAAACATAATTTGAATATAATTATACTGTTACAAAACTTTTTGTGCAGACATAAAAATTATTCAGCGAAAATTTAAAAAAAAGCTTAGCAGTCAATGGTTTTAAGTTATGTGCCCCGAGAGATTAGCATAAACTTCCTGGGAATTCAATGTCTTTGAAGCAACTAAAAATTCCCTGTTTCTTATATTCTCAAGATTTATTTATAAGTTGTTTTTCCCTTTTAATTGATGCGATATTTCAATTGATTCGTTTTTCATAAAATATTCGGTTTTTATCATCCATATTCAGCATTTATTTTATCCTTCCACACTTTTAGATAACTTCCAGGAATTATTTGTTCGGCTACCCACCAGAATCTTGAATTATCCAAGACAACTTGTAACATATTTCAAATTAATGGCAGTATAAATCCAGGTTTAATAAAGAGAGATTTTAATAAGCATTAAAATGTAGAAAATGTCTTTATTAGTTATCTCCCGGTAATGAAAGAAAGTGACGTGTTTAAAAAATTGGTGAGGTAAAAACAACAAAATTCTAGAAACTAGCTATTTTTACATAGAGGCTGTTATTAGTTTCCTAAAGTTTTCCAAAAAATTAGAAGTCTATAAAATGAGCAAACATAGTAAAACTCAACGAGCGTTTTAGCTCAATAAAAAAATAGAAAATTGTAAAATGAAGTTTGCAATTAAATTAAATTTATCTAAATAGAAGAGAGAGGCAGGAATGATAGGGAAAATTGAACAAATGAAGCTTATGTATTTGAAAAAAAAAAAAACTTTTATGTATATAGGAGCAGTTCTTGAATTATATTTTAGAGCAAACAAAAACGTTAATAACATTTTTTTATCAAGCGATAATTAATGGTACCAAAACATTCTTAAAAATTAAGTAATGATTATACATAATTATTGAAACGACTGGAAATCCTCAATTAAAATATTAAAAAATAATATTATATTTTCGTTATAGTAACATTAAATTGTGAAATACATTAGTAAAGCACGTCTTTTTTTTCTGTACATGTACAGAAAAATACTTTTTGTACTGCTGCACAAAAAGTTGTATTTATCTATTTTAACTTGATTTAGAAGTAGCGAAAGTTCAAAATTCTATTTCTATATAAAATGAAACTGCACGTTTTGGTGTCAGTAATATGTAGCCAAATTTGATTCATTCTGACAAGTTTTGAAACTTATTTTCAAGTAAAGATCGTGGATTTTATTAATGTGAGTCTCTAAAGTGCATACAGATTCAATATTTTTAAAAAATGACCTTAGATTTTCCAGGTCTCAATACCATTCTGAAGGTGTATAGAATTTATAGCCATTGTATTTGATGTACGTTTGGTCAATTTTCTCGTTCCAAAGCAAGCGTCTTTGTTTCGTAATAATATGCATAAAATATATCCTTCTTACATGAATAAAATGAGCTTTCAATGCAAATCTCGTTTATGTAACAACAGAAAAGCTACATATGGCCAAAAGTTTTCGCTGTAAATGAGGAGGAAAGCAATAAAATATAATAAACAATGCAATAGCAATAAAAATAAATCTCCTTCCCGGGCATTTTTCGTAAGGAAACGACACCCTCTTTGAATATGTCACAGGATCAACATACTATACTGAAAATTCTCTGCCATTTTCAGAAACTTATTAAATACTTTTAGAGCTGGAACAGTTTTAAAAATATGAGCTTTTCAATGTGCAAAGTTAAACCAATCATCTGGAAAACAGGGGCAAATAAATCCTGCATATATATTCAGCTTTTTTCCCCCCTTTCTTTCAAGATTATTTTTTCATAGCTCGACTTTTAAAAGTCAGCAAACCGATTTTAAAAATTTCAATGACCTAACGTTGTATTGAAAAATATAATATATTTGACCATGTCAAAGAAAAAAACTGCAAAAATGGTAAAACTTTACAGAATTGGGAAAATTAACAGAAACTATAAATATTTGAATCTCAACTTCGAAATTGGACATGGTATAGTACAATCAATTTAATAGTTATTGTTCTATTAAAGTCAAAATCGAACCAATCGATAGTGAATGGATTCTATGTTTAAAATTATGTCTGAGATTACTTAAATATGGATTTAATTCAGATTACAACCTTCTTAAACCATTCGAGACCGCACACTTTTTGGAGATATTGAATTGCAATGACATTCTTTGTACACATTGTGTACAATCCATCTCGAATGGATGAAGACAGACTTTCACACAAGTTACTGTGGAATCTTAGATAGTGAAATACAGCTTCAGATATCCTTATGATCACGGCTCCGTATTCCATCTAAAATAGCCTTTTCTAACGTCAAAACGATGTGATAAATTAGTCACACACACACATATATATATATATATATATACACTGAAGTGACAAAAGTCATGGGATAGCAATATGCAAATATACAGATGGCAGTAGTATCGCAGCGAAAAAGTATAAATGCGCAGTTCGTTTTCCAGAGCTTTCATTTGTGTTCAAGTTATTCATGTGAACAGGTTTTTCGTGATTTATAGCGGCACGACGAGAATTAACAGACTTTGAACGTGGAATGTTAGTTGGAGCTAGACGCATGGGTCATTCCATTGCGGATATCGTTAGTGAATTCAACATTCCGAGATCCACAGTATCAAGAGTGTGCCGAGAGTATGAAATTTCAGGCATCACATCACATCATGGACAGCGCAGTGGGCGACCACCTGCACTTAACGACCGAGACCGCCGACGTCTGTGTAGAATGGTCAATGTTAATAGACACGCAACACTTCGTCAAATAACTGCAGGAATCAATGTGGGACGTACGAGGGACGTGTCCGATAGGACTGTGCGGCGAAATTTGTCTTCCTTGGGCTATGACAGCAGAAGACCGACTCGAGTGCTTTTACTGACAGCACGACATCGCCTGCAGCGACTCTCCTGGGCTCGTGAGCATATCGACTGGTCCCTAGACCAGTGGAAAACCGTTGCGTGGTCAGATGAGTCACAATTTCAGCTGTTACGAGCTGATGGTAGAGTTCGAGTGTGGCGCAGACCCCACGAAGCCATGGACCCAAACTGTCAGCAAGGCACTGTTCAAGCTGGTGGTGGCTGCATAATGGTGTGGGTAGTTTTTACATGGCATGGACTCGGTCCTCTGGTGCAACTGAACCGATTATTGACTGGAAATGGTTATGTTCAGCTGCTTGCAGATCACTTGCAGCCATTCATGGACTTCACGTACCCACACAACGATGGGATTTTTATGGATGACAATGCGCCATGTCACCGGGCCAGAACTGTTCGCGATTGGTTTGAAGAACATTCGGACAATTCCAGCGCATGATCTGGCCGCCTAGATCGCCCGATATGAATCCCATCGAGCATTTATGGGACATCATCGAAAGGTCCTTTCGTGCCCAAACTCCTGCACCATCCACACTTTCACAATTATGGACGTCTATACAGACAGCATGGCTCAATATTCCTGCAGAGGACTTCCAACGACTTGTGGACTCCATGACACGTCGAGTTGTTGCACTTCGCCTGGCAAAAGGAGGACTGACACGATATTAACAGTCATCCCATGACTTTTGTCACTTCAGTGTATATCCACTGAAGAGTATGTTAATGCTCACAGACGTTACATCAAATTTGCGCTGGTGAAGCATTTCTAAAATCATTCTAAATTCCCGTTATTGTAATAGAATAAGTAAGATCTTTTTATTGTTAATATACTTGAATACCAATTTATTTAAATAACTAATATTCCAAATCCTTTTTGAATAAGATATATATTTTTACTTTATTATATTATATAAAATATTTAGTTAAGATTTTATGAAACCATATAGACAAAATGATGTTGGTGGTTTTTTGCTGCTATTGTTGTGCGCGTGTAATCATGCAAACTTGTAAAACATATTTTTTAAATAACTTTCTTATGGGATGTCTTTATAGTGATAATTTTCAATTTATTTATAAATTTCAGAATGAATAAAAAATTAATTTTATGAACTCCTATGAATTAATTCTACATTATTCATGATTCTAGATGAAAAATATATTAATTTTCCAACAAACTATTTGAATTTTAATCTTAGCATTCAGTTTTGTACTTCATAATTCATCAGTGGTGCAGAAAAAATGTGGCAGTATGACATATCAATAGGTATTAATACCAGAGGGTGCAAAATTGTAGAATAAGTTGGCTCTTCTTAAGAGAAAAGTACAATTACTACAAATTCTTAAAATTGGAAAATGTCTTTTTAATCAAATGATTGTAACCATATAGTTACGTCCTTTCTACATCCTGGAAATTGGTTGAAAACATGTTTCTTAAAACAAAAATAATAAACTTTTAAATTAAACATTTTAGGCCAATCAATGACGCCTCTAGAAGGGACAATATATTTAATGGCAAGTCTTCCTTAACATGGCCATTGAATGATCTAAGATCGTCTAAAGTAGCTATACTGAAAAATTCTCTCAGTTTTAGTCAGAGATGCTTAAAGCTTTTTTAGATTGACTATAATTTTAGACTGTCAAGAATATTTCACTAAATTGTATTAATAGGACCTGCGGACTGTATAAAAATATAGATATCACAAAATTTTCAGTACAACACTTTCCTTAAATCAAATCCTTTATAAAATAGTGTACTTTATGCCATTTAAAACAAATTTGTATCTGGAAATATATAACACTCTAACGATGTCATACTTAGCTACACAGTTTTTATTAGAAAAGGCATCTTTTATATTAATGTATTTTTTCATCATAAATTTAAATCTTTTTGATTAATAGATTTCGCTGTGAAAGTTTTTATCCCTTATTTCTTGGAATTATTAAAACTGGGTCATTTATATTTCGGAATTTTAATTTCGAATTCAATGTATATTTTATACGGATAAAAGATTTAGATCATTATTTTCCCTTTATTTATTTGTTTAATTGTTTGTTTCATAAGAAGACTTTACATAAATTCTGCTCAAAATTCACTATGTAATTTAGTTTGTTATTCATTTCTGTGCAATAATTAGTTTAAATTTGTGCGTTAAAATTAGTTAACTGATGCTAAATTATTGTAATTTAAATAAAATTCGTGCTTGATTAAAATAATAAAAATCCTAATTAAATCTCGTTTTTTTAATATCTAACGCTTTTTTATCTATGAGATGCTTGGGCTTAAATCATTAAATTGATTACAAAACACAAAGTGCACTTTCATTTTGTTTGTGTATCAAATTTAGTTCAAATAGTAATATATTATGTATATTTTGCATAGTGTTTTCTATGTATATTTTGCATACACGAATATAAAAATGTTCGGAAAATCAAAAACTGGCCTGAGATCGAAGTCTTATTTCCATGACATCAATTAAATATCAATTTAATGAGGTTTAATTTTTTTATCTTTTAAATATTTATTTTCATTTTTAAAATAAACAAAGAAGCTTTTGATTTCCTGGAAAAGTCTTTTAAAAAATTCTTTAAATCTAACGAGTTGAAAAAATGACCCTTGAAAAATGACTGTCTTATTTTCTGTATATTTATTTTTTTATAAAAAATTTTTAAGAAGCTTTGTTTATGGGCAAATTATATCTTAAAATGAAAATTTGAAAATCTTCTTTCTTATATTTAAAATCTTTATTTTATTCAAACTTATTCTTAAAATTGTGAACAGGATTAAGAACGAAAAAAAAAATAACTTTTTTGAGTTAGAGAAATAGATAGCTTTTACCAAAGCATTTCTTTTATATGCTATAAATTCGCAAAATAAAATAAGTAAAAACCTGGAACCCAACAAAATAAAATATTTCAAAGTAATCTATAATTGCCTGTCTTCATTATCTATTTTCTCAAAGATATTCCAAGAATATAAATGTTTCTTGGAAATAGATTTCAAAAATTTCTTATTCTGCTGTTTAACTATTTTAGATGAATCTACAGGTTTTCTTCTTTTTTTCTATAAGAAAAAATAAGTATTTGTTATTTTCAGTATAATTATTCTTTTTCTAATATAGCTTAATAAAGATTTTCAAGAAGAAAACCATAAGTATTTGTACGAATTGATGGAACTACTTATCATAACTAAGATAATAATGAACTGAAATGTCTAAATGTTTGCTGAATTTTTGGAAATAACTGGCTGTCAAGATCTGGTAAAAGAAAAACTCAAAAAGCAGTTATTAAATTTTTTAAAGAAGAATAATTTTACTATCAAAAATATTTATTCAGTTAGCCTCTTGCATCAATGTACTTTAAAAATAATCAATCAATTCTGAATTAATTAATAGATATTAAAAATAATTGATGCTATAGAAGTCACCTAGTTTTTTTTAATAACAAGAAAATTCCAATAATCGGTAATTAGCAACTATTTTCTTTATTTCAGATTTAAAACCTCCAATAAGTGTTCAAACTTTTAAAAGTTTCAATTCTCTTTTGCAAATGAAGAAATCTAAACATTCATTTTTCTTAATGCAAGTAATCATATATTTCCAAGTACTTTGAATACGCAAGAAGTTTAGTTTAATTTAGCTATATATCAGAATCATACAAAGTTGAAGAGGGAAATATTACGTTCGAAGCATTTGCAAAATGTAAGTATTTTTATTTGAATTGTTCATATAATAGTTTTGAAACAAGAATATGAAATGTCTGCTCATCTGCAAAAAAATAAAGTATTTTTTAATCTACGAGTAAAGGTCGATTATGGCACATTAAAAATCCCAATCATTTCCAAAAAAATCGGCATTTTCTAAACAGGGCAAACATGTTTTACTAATTTCGTAGAAGCAACATTTTTTTTTGTTTCCAATTACTTTGATAATGCGTTAATATCAAGTATCAATTCAAGTATCGTCGAAGTGACGAATGAAATATGTTCGATTATCTCTTCAAATATTGTCGACTAAGGACCAAAATGCCGATTCGGGGCGGAAAAAACTGGGTTCAGCTTATCCCATCCACCCCCACTTCTCCTCGACCCTGGTAAAAGGACGCGGATACACGGCAGGTCTTTTGTGGAATCAGGTTTAAAGCTTGGGAGCCTCAGTTCCCGAATCGGAGAAGCTCGTGTATTTTGATTTTCGTGGTATAATGAAGAAAAACAAGTACTTTGAAAATAAAAATATGAGCGTTCAATTTTGCTTACATTCAAGATTCACGGTTTTTATGCAAAGGACATGGGAGACACCTTTATTCTGGAACCTGAGGGAAAGGTTTTAAGGAAGGTACGGAAAATGCTAAATATGCCCTTTATGGAAACATTCAGTTGCCTTAAAATTATTCGTTAAAAAATTTTCAAATTATTTGTCTGGAAAAAATTTTTGCTTCAGAAACTTTTGGGAAAGAAAAGAATTCTTTAAAAAATCCCATAATGCTAGAAAATAATTTTAAAAAATTAAAAGAGCTCCTTTTTAAAAGTGAAATCAAAAATTAAAGTAATTGCTTAAAATAAACAATAGCTATAGTTGAGCCTATAAATAAGTCGAACTTCATCAGAAATGCATAAAAGAAAATGCAAGGATAAACTCAAAGGAAACCTTATTAACGCGAAAAAATTAGGTAAAAAAATTTAATGATTTTAGCCAGGTAGTTGTTCTCGTTGTTTTTTAAAAATTCACTTGAAAGCTTAAGACAATTTTTAATTTTGAAAAAAAATTCATCTCATTTTAATATGATTTCAATAACTGATAATTTTCTGAAAAAGCTGACAAAAAATTAACTTATATAATGGTATTTTTAAATGTATTTCAGGGTTTTAAACTTGTGTACTTGTTTATGTACTAAGCAAATGCATGTATTATCAGCTGCTAAGATTCAGACATATTGGAAAAGAATTGCATCATATTTAGAAAAATCTATAACTCATTTAACATTTACAGATGCTTTGAAATGCCTTGTTAGATATATCATCTTACAAAAAGTTTAAAATAAAATAAAAATAATAATTTGTTTTTCAGTTTTAAGTCTAATTAATTTTTTTTAAACAAATAGCTTTAAAAATCTTTTACCGCTATATCTGGTAATGCCCATTAATTTTTAGGTATCTCTGATTTTTTTTTTTCATATACGTTATAAAACTGCATTTTATCAAAAGTTTGTAAAACTTTTTTTATTCGGGAAATAAATATTCTTCTTTTCCCTCTTTTTATAAGCTGAATAGACTTATATTTCTCATTTCAACATAAATCTCATTGCTATTTAAAAAATAACAATGTTCGCAAAGTTTTGCAAAGGTGACTTATTATTTATTCACGAAGCATATGCTGGAAGTTCAGAGCTTTCTACCTTGTTTTCATTTTTACTCAGAATTTTCTCGGAAACCTCAGACGGCACTGAATAAAAGGGCGAAAATACAGCTGTGAACAATTTTCTACATTTCAGAAACCGCTGATAGAAGAAACTCAACTTTTCGGTACTAGCTTTTGAGAATACGCTGTATTTCTATTACTGTCAAAATTTATATTTTCAATCATAAAATATAAAAATTACAACTAAGTAGCTACTTTAATTTCTATTATAAGTGATGGTTAAAGCTTAAAATCGAATGTAGTAATAAGATATCGGTTTCTCTCAATCGCCTCCAGTATAAAATTTAAAAAATCCAAATAATAGAACAGACGAGAAGATATACGCGTTAACACTCATTTCGTTAGTAAGAAACAGAAATTTTATTATTTAAAAAAAGACTATTCCTCTGCTCCAAATTTTTTTAATAAAATTATATATCTTCTATTATAAATCTATTTTTATTGCTCTTTGGCCGATAATTCATGGGAAGACTTTCTATTGCTATATATCTCACGAAATAACCTCGAAACAATTTTTATATTCGATCATGATCCTTTGGACACAAATCCAAATATTCTCATTGAGTAAATGTGTGTGTGGGCTCGCGTATGTGTATGTCGATCTAATACAACTGGAACCACGTTGCCACGTTTATGAGCATCACCAAACATAACAATAAGTTGTGTTCTCCGTCTCCATAAGCTAAAAATAAACAGAATTATATCAGCTTCTCATGGAGCCGGCGCACTCACAATATCAAATACCATGGGTAATAATAATAATAATAATGATTAAAGAGCATTTTCGGAAAAAGTTACCTGCTTGAAACAGTATCAAATTAAAAACAGCAAAATATTTTCTTTCTAAACCATGCAAAATTCTTTTTATAACTGCACTACAATCTTATTGGAATAACAAGACGTTATAATAAAAAAATATTCCCGTCTTATCTTCAGTCAAGCAAGTGTATCTTAAATATCTAAAAAAAAGAATGCTTTAGGATTTCTTATTTTTAAAAATTAAGCTGATAGTAAAAAATACTCAACGCACAGAAAATCCTTCCCCCCCCCCTCCTTCCCTACCAAAACAAGATTCAAATGAGAGCCAAATGATTATATTTTTCCCCGTTTCCTTCGAGCTAGGTAAAAACATTCAGGCGCATGATGTTTTCTTTTTATTTTTAAAAGACAGTATTCTTCTAATTTTCAAGTGTATCAAATATCTTCAGCTTCCTCAAATGTATAATTGCAAAGAGTTCTTAAATTTTCCCAATATCTGGAGTTAAAAAAGCAAAAATCATTTCAAAAAAATGTCAATAACTTTTAATTTTATTGAATTTTAAAAAGAGAACTTTAGGGTCGAGTCACAAAAAATTTCACTCCAAAGTTACAAAATTCATTATGAATTCATTGTGAATAATTATAATTGATTTAACAAAATAAAATCCATTAATACTTTATCAAATTATTTATACAATGGATACATTTTGCAAAAATGTGGTCGAATCTCACAGAAAATTTGAATATAATGAAAAGATAAATATTAATATTCTATCAACTGTTTTTTTTCTGGAGATTTTATTAATTACGAAGTATATTTTAGTATGTTTTGATTACAGTTGTGACAATTATGCTGTTATTTTCATTCACTAATGTGACGACAAAATAGCACAAAATTAGACTATTATTTCAGAGTCATTTAATTTTTTTCTTTAGGATCAGGTTTAATTTGAATCGCAATTAAATGTGTGTGTGTGTGTGTGTGTGTGTGTGTGTGTGTGTGTGTGTGTGT
>JAPMOQ010058975.1:4427163-4457882 GCA_026543055.1 Argiope trifasciata
CAGATACGCCTTTTGCACAAGAAATGGAGAGAAAGCTTTAAATGTTTCTTAGGTTTCTGAAAGTCGTTTTACAAGGAAAAAAGAATCGAAAATTTGTATATTACATAAATATGTAGTGACATTACGACATCCACTGAAGAGACCCAAATGACTAGGAGCCACACGATATAAAACAGGATTCAGGCCTGACGACACCACCAACCATGGAGACCAGCAAGGAAAGGCAGTCACCGACTCTGGATATTCCCAGCCTCGGAGCTTACCACAATGTCAGCCGGAAACTACGTTCAGAGTTAATCCCGGAACAGTGACACCCCTCCTTAATGCCAAGCTCCAGAAGTAAACCTTTCCCTTGATATCTAGCAGATTAACCACTCAAGTGGCTAATTACCGACCTATTGATATACCGGAGACCACAGTGCACCCGGTGAACTCCAGGGAAGCAAACAGAATGGTGACAGCTTCTTAAGGAGAGCTCTCTCACTTGCCGTGGAGGGAAGGAAGAGAGATAGCGGAAAGCAGTTCCCTAGGATACCTCCAGATTCAGAAGCTAATCACAACTAAAGAAGATATGCCATTGATTGGGAGGGTGGCATTTAAAACTGCAAAACACATTTAGAATGGGATTTTTTTTTTCCAGATAGATGGAAAATACTTATAAACATAAGCACAAAGAACCTTAATTCATTACTTTTTAGTTCAAAAACACTTTACCCTTATCTCCTTTACCCTTACCTTTTCGATAGATTTTACTTAGGAGGAACCTCAAAATATATTCATGACTACCCCCGCCATTGCTAATTATATTTCGCACTTCAATCACCGATGCGTTACAGCGCAACTATCTCCATCTGCCGGCAGTATTTGAATGTTTCGATTGCCTATTCTACTTAAACATGCCTTGATTCACATGAAGAATTCATACATCAACTCTTATTACCTTATTTTTCGAACCATTTATGTAAACAAAGGAAAATAACTGAATGAGTTATAAACTGAACAAGTGAATTCAACTCATTTTGCACAAACTCAGAAACTGTGACAGAAATTTTCAGACAAGGTTATATCACTGAAAGAGAAAAAAAGCAAATAAAATATCTCTAATAACATACAGTAATTAATTTTATATTTATACCTAGGTAATTAAATATTTAATGTAAAATTTCTTTATAACGAACAATTATGCGCAATAATTGGCTGTTTGTAGGGTGTAGGAGAATACGAATCATACAACTGAACTGAGCGATGAGGAATTATAGAAAACAAAGAATCAGTTAGATAATCTATCGAGCACAAATACTAGAAAAAAAATTACATTAATGAAATTTTATTTTAAAAAGTAAGCTAAAGTCGAAACAAGAGATGATAATTATTAGTCTTGACAGTTGAATTACAAATACAAAAAAGATCAAACATGTATTTATTGAATTGATGTTGCCGGACATAATATGAAGTGACATTAATCAAATCAAATGCTAAAGAACTTATAAAATCAAATTTGAACTTTTTTCAAGTATATTAGTTAAAATCCTTACTGTTATTTTGATCAAATAAATAAATACTATTTTTTAAAAAATTGCTGTTCCTCAATGAAAACCGAAGTATTAATTCTAATTTTTTTTAATTGAAGTGGATGTTCGGGAAATATTTTTTCTTTCAAATGCTAAATACAAATATTTTTAATTGCAAATTTTTATATTTTAAATCTTCAGACTAAATCAATTATAAGTTATTTTAAAAACAAGAATTACACGGAACGTGGAGAAATATTAATATAAAACAGAATTTATGTTAATTTCTTCCAGCTGTTATAAAGAGTTTCCCATATTTTTGACGTTCTTCAAAAGATAAACTGTAGAAAAGATTTAATTTAAAAGCATAAGTTATTATGATATGATTATGCTATATATTACAAAAATAATTTCAAAACATGAAGAAGCTTAAAATTACCTTCAACTACATTTATACAGAGTTAATACCATTATTACCTTAGACTATAAAATTAATTTTAACTATAATAATCTCTCAACCTCACCCTTCAATATTTCTGCCAAGTAAGGAGGATTGCATAAGTATTTATTATTCAAAAAGTATTTCTTACCATACGAATAACCGAAACTTCTTCCAAATTAGATGCAACCATCAACTGCATTTCCTTAAAAAAAATAGATTCATTTTTTTATTTCGTATTTAAAAGCAAGAAATTTGTATATAACCGTCCAAAAAATTCTATAAAAGAATAATCATTTAATGACAAACTTCTTTAATGAAAATTTTTTTTAAATATTAAATTGTAAAATAAGACCTAGAAACTGGAGAATTAATGTTAGAAACATTACTGAAAAATGTAAAAAAATAAAAAATAAATTCTCTTTGCGATGTCGGGACTCGAACTCAGGACCTGCAAAAAGCGAAAAATTCTCAAGCACTCTAGCCACCAAGCCAAGCATTCCTTCAGAGCGAAATGTTTCTTTCTGTCTAAAATATTCAATGAATGTATCAAAGACTTCGAATCTGGTGGAGAATCCCAATGTTAAGAAATAGAATGACTACACCGCATGTCCGTTAAATTGACACTTGAATCTTCAAAAAAATCTATAAATATGTTATGGATATATTTTTTTAAATATTAAATTGTAAAATAAGTCCTAGAAACTGGAGAATTAATGTTAGAAACATTATTGAAAAATGTAAAAAAATTAAAGTAAATTCTCTTACTGATGTCGGGACTCGAACTCAGGAATTGCAAAAAGCGAAAACTTGTTAACCACTCTAGCCACCAAGCCACACATTCCTTTGGAGCGCGGTGTTTCTTTCTTTTCACAATATTCTATAAACCATACACAACCGATTTATACTTTTGGTTTATAATTAAATTAAATTAGGATTAATCCAGTTAAATCGGACCAATCTTTAAAATGCTTAACATATTTCATAATTCATTCCAATAATTTCTATATTAACTTGAAAACTTCAACAAAAGAATCTTTTATAATGAGAAACACACAAGATGAAAAAATAGAAATCAAGAATTGCCTGCGTTAAAAAAATATTTTATTTGAAACGTATTCGATTAATTATTAATAGAAAAAATTTTAGAATGCTAAGACAATGAAAAAACTTCATTATTTTTATATTTTTAAAAAAATTGGAAGTCTTTATATTATTTGAATATTTATTTTGGAAATATCTGATGGAGAGTGGTCTGACAAACAAATATTATTAAAAAAAACAAAGAAATGACTTAGTTGACATTTCTCTAAAAAGACTAAAACAGAATATTTTATTTCATCAAACAAGTAGTTCGAATATAATAACTTTCTAACTGAAGCATCTGGGAAGACTCCATGAGTTCCTTGTTGTATTGCAGAAATCCAAACTTACGTATTCAATTTTATTGATTACATATTGAAGAGTAGATGTAACAGATTACCTTTCAACTCTTTGCACTCGGATGACACCTCTCAAGCATCCCTCAGAAGTTTCACATAAATTGACTTCTTTTTCTTAAAATAAATATCTAAAAAATGTTTTGTATACATATAAATTCACTTCATTCTGTTTTGCATGATATATCGGGAAAGTAGTGCATAAACATAGTAGCAAACAAAATAGAGCTTAAATTTTATACTGTGAATTGAATTCGAAATTTATTCTATGCTTAACAGAGAAGTGAATACCACCCCATACCCCATTATTTTTAAATATAATAATTTGAAGAATTAATTATGAATCGGTGCAGCCCAATAATGCACAATATTTGACAGTCTCAAAAATTCGTAACAAAAAAAACATGCTAAAGCTCACAATACGTAAAGATATTTTTTAAAAAAAATCAAAATATGTAAAAGTCACAACAATTGCCACAAAGTAAATATCTCAAAAAATTTACAATATAAAATAAAGCAATAATTACAGCTTTTTAATTGCATCTTTCGTGATATTTCTCTATTTGTTCTTAAAGCAACACAGAACATGCTAACATGACTGAATCTCATTCTTATATATATTAAATAGTAAATATTATAAATGCGCTATTGTAAGATATATGTAAGCATCTGGATACAATTTTCTTAGAATATGGAAAAAATAATAATAAAATGCTGCGATTTCCATAAATAACTATGAACCCAACATTCCTCAATATTTAACCCTTAGCACTCCGTTGTCTGCTCTCAGGGAGCATTCAAGATAGTGCATCATTTTGTCGTTTTATTTTAATTATTTTCTCAAATTTTGAATGGTAAAATCACTTAAAAGTGGTAAAAACATGTAGATCAATTTTCCAGGAAAATTCAATTTGATAAAATTCATATATATTAATTTCCGGAGCCATAAAAAAGTCCTCTTTTTCAGCAAATATTTATGCATCGAATTACTTTTTGGAGAGCTAAGAGTTAAAAATAATTAGTGGCTCATACACCATTGAAGCAATTATCTAGATTATTTTGCCCTAAACTTCCATAAAAATCTTTTAATTCGAATTTGCGCTATGCCTTATACAAAATTTATAAAAAGTTATTTAATTTATCCATTCATCATTTACAGAAAAATGTGCAACAACAAGTCAATAGAAACATATTGCTTAACAGAAGTATGGAATAAATGGATAATTTTTGACATTATTATTTATATTTTTAGGAATGTTTTTAAGCTTTATATTTTTATGCAAGTAATATTTTACTATTTTTGTTAATTAATGAAAAACTATCTTAAGCTAGTTACATTTCAGATGTTATCAGGCTTTTTATATTCGTTATATAAAAATATTTATATTTACTCAAACATTTAATTTGGTCTATTTTACTCATTGTTTTCGTCTATTTGAGGTAGATTAATATGCCCAATAAATACAAATAACATTCCGAGCAAAAATGGTTTTAAAAATAAATTTCCTAATTTGTACTTTAATGACTTTCAAAAAATTATTTTCAATTATTCATTAAGAAAGTTTAAAAAATCGTCAAATTAAAAAAATGAACGCAAACATCCATGTATTTGCATGTATGTTAAAATATCGGAAAATATCTTTTTACCTACGAAATACTTAGCAAAATATCTGCTATAAACTGAAAGAATGAATCTAAATTTGTGGATAAGCAGTAGAATAATATATTTTTATATATTTCTTGCAATTTATACTATTTTGATTTTTTTTAATTGCATCATCTCATTTGGGCGAAGAAAAAATTTGTTGGCAAAGATTAAAACGAAAAGTACAATTTAATATCAAAATATAGTTAAACTAAGAAAAGAAAAACGTCGATTAAAGAAACATGCTTAATTACACGTGAATAGCAGTTTGTCACTCTACCGATTTTCTAGTGCTTCGATGCGATCACACGTGATGTTAAATCACAAGTGAACGTAAAAGTACATTTTGAATAAAAACTCAATGGAATTTATCAAAAACATTTTTATTAAACCATTTAAAAGAAATATTGCTTGAAGCAAAATACAATTTCATTCTAAGTCAACATAAAGCCATTATAGCATAAGCGGATAAGAAAATCTTCTTTCTAAAGAATGGTCCCTCGACACGAGTCTGACGCTTAGAGGAATCCGCGCCGTTCTATGACCTATAAATGACCGTAAAATCAGCCGCTTAGTCGTGATTCAACTTATTAACGACCCTAAAATATATCAAACCTGTAGAGGGAAAGAAATACTTTGAAATACGTCCGAAACCTTCTTCGAGTAGTATAAGACCTACGTAATTATCCGTGCTAACCAAACTTGAGTCGTTACAAACCATATGTTGAAATGCCAGCACAGGGACCTTGAAAAAGGTCAATGGCTACGTCGAAATGTGTGTGGAACCTTTAGAGAGTTAAAGGCTATCCCAATAATCTTGGAAAATTTACTGTTTTTCGAGCAATAAATAAATCCTTGTATTAGGGGAGTAATTGTGTATCGAATCGAAATATGTTTATGAGTGCAAAGAATTAATATTGAGTTGTTCAGAAAGTAATTTTTTTGTGAAAATAAAAGACAGCTTTCGTATAATGAACAAATATTTTATTAAATTATACACTGAAGTGACAAAAGTCATGGGATGACTGTTAATATCGTGTCGGTCCTCCTTTTGCCCGAGGAAGTGCAACAACTCGACGTGTCATGGAGTCCACAAGTCGTTGGAAGTCCTCTGCAGGAATATTGAGCCATGCTGTCTGTATAGAACGTCCATAATTGTGAAAGTGTGGATGGTGCAGGAGTTTGGGCACGAATGAACCTTTCGATGATGTCCCATAAATGCTCGATGGGATTCATATCGGGCGATCTAGGTGGCCAGATCATGCTCTGGAATTGTCCGGAATGTTCTTCAAACCAATCGCGAACAGTTCTGGCACGGTGACATGGCACATTGTCATGCATAAAAATCCCATCGTTGTGTGGGTACGTGAAGTCCATGAATGGCTGCAAGTGATCTGCAAGCAGCTCAACATAACCATTTCCAGTCAATGATCGGTTCAGTTGCACCAGAGGACCGAGTCCATGCCATGTAAAAACTACCCACACCATTATGCAGCCACCACCAGCTTGAACAGTGCCTTGCTGACAGTTTTGGTCCATGGCTTCGTGGGGTCTGCGCCACACTCGAACTCTACCATCAGCTCGTAACAACTGAAATCGTGACTCATCTGACCACGGCACGGTTTTCCACTGGTCTAGGGACCAGTCGATATGCTCACGAGCCCAGGAGAGTCGCTGCAGGCGATGTCGTGCTGTCAGTAAAGGCACTCGAGTCGTTCTTCTGCTGTCATAGCCCAAGGAAGACAAATTTCGCCACACAGTCCTATCGGACACGTCCCTCGTACGTCCCACATTGATTCCTGCAGTTATTTGACGAAGTGTTGCGTGTCTATTAACATTGACCATTCTACACAGACGTCGGCGGTCTCGGTCGTTAAGTGCAGGTGGTCGCCCACTGCGCTGTCCATGATGGGATGTGATGTCTGAAATTTCATACTCTCGGCACACTCTTGATACTGTGGATCTCGGAATGTTGAATTCACTAACGATATTCGCAATGGAATGACCCATGCGTCTAGCTCCAACTAACATTCCACGTTCAAAGTCTGTTAATTCTCGTCGTGCCGCTATAAATCACGAAAAACCTGTTCACATGAATAACTTGAACACAAATGAAAGCTCTGGAAAACGAACTGCGCATTTATACTTTTTCGCTGCGATACTACTACCATCTGTATATTTGCATATTGCTATCCCATGACTTTTGTCACTTCAGTGTATATTACCCATTCTGGTCTAATATCTTTTGAAATCTCTCTGGTAGTAGCATGATTCCAAGCTCATAATTTTTTTTTATTTTTGCTGGCAAAAAACTGATGAAGGTGTTTTATGATCTCCTTATTTGAAGTGAAGGTTTTACCTTTTAAAAGTTTTACAGTGACTGAAAAAAATAATAATACGAAGGTGACAGATCTGAAAAATTTGATAGGTGGGGCATTCTATCCCTTTCAAGGTGTAAATTTTTTTGGCTAGCGACCAAACTAGTATGAGGTATTGCATTATCTTGGTGGAAGACTACACTTTTCTGTTGATTACTTCTGACCTTTTCTGTTGAAGTGCATCATTCAGTTTGTCCAGCTGATGACAGTAGATTTCCGAATTGTTGTGTTATCCGGTAAAGGTTTAAAAAAACGATTCCTTTAAAATCTCCCCAAACAGACAGCATTACCTTTTTTTGATGGATATTGGCTTTGGAAATGATTGAGTCGATTCCTCTTTTTTGTTCCATGAACTCTTGCGTTTGACATTGTTATATGTAACCAATTTTTCTTCCCCAGAAATAATGCACTTCAAAAATGGATCATTTTCGCGACGTTTGAGAAACAAATCACAGACGTCAAAGCGACGACACAAATTTCTCTCAATGAGAAACATGGGGGACTCATATATTGATCTTCGAGGTTAAACCCAAGCGATTCAAGTGGTCATAAACAATTGAATTTCCTAAATATAATCTCTCACCGATCTCACGTACTGTTATTCGTCGGTTTGAATCAACCAATGCATTTATCGTGGCTTTATCAGCTTCAACCGACCTTCCGAACCGTGGCCATCTTCGATATCAAAATTGAAGGATCAAAATTTTGCAAACTAGTTCCGGCACTGGCGTACTGTCAACACATCTTCTCCATACACATCGGTTAATTTCTTTCTGACTTGAACAGCATTTTTACCTTTCTTATAGTAAAAAAGTAAAATGTGACGAAAATGCTCTCAATATTTAAAAGGGCACCAACCAAAAACTACTGCGTAGAATCAATTGGACTATTTCACCTTGCTATATCAGCTCTCAAAACGTATAATGATTATGCGGCTTAAGTGTGAAGTTGGGTGAAAAATACAATTAAATCCTCTGTCGGAAGGAAAAAACAAAATTACTTTCCGAACAACACAATATGTATTTCCGATTAATTTATAGATGATGGGGAAAAGCCACAGATTTAACAAGAGAAGCGAAAATGCCACATCATTTACCGAAAACTCTGGCATCCCAATCATATGCTCACTGAATGTCAGATTGTAAGGGATTTTCATTTTTACTTTCAATTTACAGCACTTCTCTTCCTTATAACGAACAGAAAAATGTCAAAAATCAACTCTTGTAAAAATTCATTGTATACAAAATGAGATACAAATTAAATGAGTACTAAAACACCGAATCACCAAATAAGACTGATATCCTGAATATGATAATCTATGAAACAAGGAAATAAATATGCCAAATTTTAACAGCTACAATTTATTTTCAAATGACGGAAGTTCATCTTGTAATTCTCATTTCCCTTCACACAGATAAAAAGAGATCAAATGTACGTTGCGCATTCGAAAATACTTTAAGTATTGTATAATACACTGATGGAAAAAAATCCCAACACTAGGAAGGAGCTGTGCTATATAAACGAAATTTGGTAGGCGTGTTTATACATCTGAAAGATGGCGTCGATTCAAATTTCGAGCTACGCGCGTAAGTGTGGCGCTAGTAGCGACACTATGAACATGCAAATGAGGTTTGCTTTAAATAAGCGCTGTAAGGTTCGTTATCGTTATTTACAGTTGAGATTTGACGCAGTGGGTTAATGTTAGTCAAGGATGCCTCTGAGAAGACGAAGAAGACATTATCAACAGCTCACTGAGTTTGAACGAGGCCGTGTTGTAGGGCAAAGAAAAGGTGGGTTTTCTTTCCGAGATATTGCTGAAAGACTTGGCAGGAATGTATCCACTGTGCATAAGTATTGGCGGCAGTGGTAAAGGGAAGGTACTGCCTCAAGAAGACCAGGTTCCGGGCAGCCACGTGGTACTACTGAGAGGGAAGACCGTCGTATTCGGCGTATGGCTGTTGCTAATCGTACTCCGTCTGCAGCTGCAATTCGAGCTGCAGTTGGCACCACAGTGACACAACGAACTGTTACAAATCGGTTACTTCAAGGACAGCTCCGAGCCAGACGCCCTATACAGTGCATTCCACTGACTTCAAACCACTGCCGTTTGCGACGTGAGTGGTGTCAAGCTAGAGCTCATTGGAGGACGGAGTGGAGATCTGTTGTGTTTTCTGATGAAAGCCGGTTCTGCCTTGGTCGCAGTGTTAGCCGTTTGTTGGTTAGAAGGAGGCCAGGAGAACATCTGCTAGTGACCTGTGTGCGCCCTAGACACACAGGGCCTACTCCATGAGTTATGGTTTGGGGAGCAATTTCGTATGACAGAAAGAACACTCTCGTTGTTATCCCACGCACCCTGACTGCAAATTTGTACGTGAGTCTAGTGATACAACCTGTTGTGTTGCCATTCATGAACAGCATTCAAGGGGGTGTTTTCCAACAGGATAACGCTCGCCCTCATACCGCTGTTGTAACCTAACATGCTCTACAGAGTGTCGACATGTTACCTTGGCCTGCTAGATCACCAGATCTTTCTCCAATCGAGCATGTATGGGACATCATTGGACGACAACTCCAGCGTCATCCACAACCAGCATTAACTGTCCCTTCATTGACCGCCCAAGTGCAACAGGCATGGAACTCCATCCCACAAACTGATATCCGACACCTGTACGACACAATGCATGCACGTTTACATGCTTGCATTCAAAATTCTGGCGGTTACACCGGTTACTAATGTACCAACATTTCACAGTTGAAATGGCTCTTCTCGCCAATGGCTCTACCTGTGATCTTGAAACTTTAATCAATTAAATATTTTACCTAAGCAAATGTATTCCTAAAATTTCTTTACTGTTCAATAATTTTTTCTTGGTTTTGTTATTTTTTTTCCATTAGTGTATTTAACTGTCACCGAAAATAACTTTTTTCTTTCAACGATTGGTTATATTGAAGAATTTGGAAAATGAAAAGTTTCCAAACAACAACGGAAGTTATTGACTTCCTACTGACTTGACACATTAATTATTTTGCTGAACTAAACCTTCATGAAAAATTTTATGGATAGAAAAAAAATATGTATTTCTTTTTTTCAAAAAAAAGAAGCATTTCATGTTTTGAATTTTGTATGGGCGTTTTATATGAAATTTGTTTAGAAGGATTTTTTTTAAAATTTTAATTGGAAAATGTGCATTTATGAAGTTATTATTCTGAAATGAATTTGCTCAAAAAGAAGAAATCTGTCCTTAAATTTGAAATCTTCTGTATTAATTTTTTAAATAAGGATGTGGTAATTATTTTTAAAAACTTTTTATAAACTATTGCAATTTAAATATTGTACAAATTTAATATCTTTTTTTTCTCTGATTTTAATGACTTTTTTCTTTTAATGGGGTAAATATGGCTATTTTTTCAATATTTTTAATCATCATTTTACAAGACACGACGTTTATACATATGTTATTAAAATAAACGCTTATAATAATATAGTTTTTGTTGTTAAATAACTGGCAAAGGGGGGAAAAATCTCATTCCAAATTTTTACTTTTAACAGTATTCAAGTATTTTAATTCCCCCAATAATTTATGTTAAACTTATATCATTCGACAACGAAATAAAAAATTCTTATCAAGCCTACATCAAAAGAGAGTGATGACAGCAACTGCTTCTGCTTTTAAAAGATTGACTTTAGTTATTCACCAGACAAGGCATGTCATAAAGTAAAATGTAATAAAATCTTGAAAATATATTGTTCCAGAATAAAATTATTCAAAAAATAAAATATCACATCTTTTCTTAAGTGCTCACTTCAGTGGGTCGGGGAAAACAAGTTGAGAGATATCCAGCCATTTGTTGTTTTATCCGAAAGACCCTGTCTTGCAAGAAACTAACAGTCTCAATTTCCTCGAAAATTCCACGAATAAATGAGTAAGATTGTCGATAGATGTAACAATCTATACCGATTTTCGTTCGTTTCATAGTCGACTGACTAAAACCAATTGGTGAAACATGGCATCTGATCTTTTTGCTACGTCATGTTATTCTGCTAAATGTAGTGCAAATTGCAGGCTTAATGGACTCTCCACTACTCAGTTTCAACTATATTTTCCAGTCTGACATCAATCTGATGCTGTTTTGACTGAATGAATTTAAAAAATATGCTGAATAAACAAGAATATGGCTAATAAAACGTTTGATCACAACACGAAATTTTCATATCAAGAAGTTTTCAAAATATCTGCAAAAGTGGAAACAATGAAACATCTGACATCAGTTCTGGTTGTCGTGGGGTGACATCCGCAACATATAACTACAGAATTCAGTGATAAACACTCTGTGAAGACAACAGAGTCAGACATCTGATGTTCTGCAGACTTAAAATGTTATTTGGTTGTCAAATTAGGAGAAAAAATTGCCTATCTCGACTGATTACTATATAATAATTTTGAGACAGGATTTAAATTATCAATATCTTAGGCATTTAACTTCGTTGTCGTTTGCTGACGGAACGTGCCGACGATATTTTGCCATGTGATAAGGCCTTAACTCTCCACACCTCCCTTACTAAAGAGTGAAGATTTTTGCTGAAGAAACTTAAATTTCTCCCCGACGGGGCGTAGGGAGGAGAAACGGTCACTGATAGGGGAACAATTGGACTTCTTGCCTCCCTGCTTTCTCTCGTAGCTAAGCACGCTTTTGAACAAATTTGGATTTGGTCTTCGATTGTACGTTTATCAATTTTCTGATGCATAAATCTAATGTTTGATGTGTCTGGTACATGTTTTTGATAAATCAAATCTTTCTGATATAATTGTTCACCCTTCTCAAATATGAAGTATTGTTCTTTTCTAAGTTGCTGCATATAATTATCGAATTTATTTAAAAATGCAAAATTATCTTATAATCATTTCATGAAATCATTCCTTTGAGGAACAGAAACATATTTTCTCCGTCAGTTTTTAAAGGTGACGTCATTCACTCGCAGTCTATTCGTAATCATTCTGATTGGGCGTTGACTTGGTAACACCTTAATCAGAAGACGATATGAAATTAAATGTATACTTGTTTAATATGGAAGTTGGTGTTTCTTTTATTTGTTAAAAAAAAATGAATTCTTCAGTTTACTGAAAGTATTTGATTTGTATAATTTTTAAGGATTTTAAATAGAATATTCAGTCGAATTCCAAATTTAATCGGATAAGGACTTCATTTGTTAGAGAATATTAGAGAGTATTATTTTTCATACATCTAAACATAAAAATTTTTCTCCAACAGATATATTTGTTTTCCGAAATGTAATCATTTTTCATGTTTAAAAATTCAAATTAAAATATTTTGCTGGTGTCGCCACCTATTGACATGTGGCATAAGCTTAACAAAGTAGAAAATGAAACATATGGGATGTTAGCCTAATAGTGAATGTTCTTCGAACTTCACTTCACTATTAAAATTTAACTTTATTAGTTTCTTAATAATTTTAAACTAATTTTCAAAAGTTTTTTGACTTGTGAGTTTTATATTGTTCATTACAAACTTGCGCTATATATATATATATGTGTGTGTGTGTATTTCTGTTGTAGATGTAAACTTTTAAATCATTAATTAGTATTTCATTTTTAAAATATCTTTTGATATTTTGTTAAAACAAGTTTTAATTTTTCCTCATTTATTGTTCTCTTATTCTCATTTCTTAATTAATAAAATTCGAATAAATTACATTCTATTGCTCTATTACAAATGTTTTGTTGTTATTATTGTTTTTACTTTCTTTTAATAATACAGTGCTAAAATTATTTTTTCTGCATTGTCACGAATATTACAATAGTTTTCAAAATTAGCAAGCAGTAAGAATAACTAAAGTATTTACCCTTTTGATTATTTGTAGTAGTTGATTTATTATCACACGTATATTGTTTTTATTTATAATGAATTTTAGTTGATGTTAAAAGCAATTTTAGCATATAACCGAAAAGAAACTTTTTCCATCAGAATTTTGAGATAGATGTTGAAAGGTTAATATCTTGCTGTTAGAAATAATTGTGAAAATAAACTTGCCATAAGAATCTGTATATTTATTTGATAAAGATTCAAAAACAAGTTTTGTATTTTGATAAAGGAATACCAAAGAATTATTTTTTTCAATTGATTGTATATATATATTATTGTACATACTAAGTGTATTCATTTTTATTGATAGAAGCTAACAAATTCGTAAAAGTTACTTCAAGAGTTTATTTGCCTCATATTATTCTGCAAGATTTTTGTTACGTATGTGTTTTTCATTCATGATCAATTTATAGTATTTGTTTTCCATTTATGAGTAGCTCAAATAATTTTCTGAAACAGTTGATGATTGCACTATACCAATTTAATTTTCAGAATTAGTAAAAACTAGCTTGCGACTACCATTCTAAATATTTCTCAACTATAGATGAATTTTTTTTTAAGGAAGAATTGCCTATTTTATTTATTTTTTTTAATGTGATGACAATTTTATCATTTAATAGATTTAATTATATAACAATATTGAATGCATTCAGTTTTATCTGAAATTCTTTTCAAATATTCAGTATTATCTGAAATTCTTTTCAACACTTTTATATATGCCTTAAATCTGTATATATAAGAGAAAGTTTTAAATTGTGTTAGTTACACCATGTATAACTCTAGAATGGCTGTAACAATTTTAATAATATTTGTATTTTTGGATTCATCCTAGCCCATAACCAGCAGAATAACCATTAAAATATCGTAAAAGTTCATGAGAAAAAATCAACTATTAAGTCAAATATGATTAAAATCGGAGGAGCTGTTCTTGAAATAGAAATGGTGTAACTAAATTGTTCATTGATTGTTAGGTGGTAGAAAGTTCCCCAGGTCAGCTAGTTAATTTAAAAAATTAATCGATTATCATTGCATGTGATATTTTACGTGTATATGAATTTTGCAGCTAGATATACAATATAACTTTTCTTGAAATGAATTTTGAACAAAAATTGGATAGCAACTCCTTTTGTGCTATGATCATTTCATCAATTTAAATCCACTTGTTTTCAAAATAAATCTTGCACAATAGAATAAGATATATTAAATATTTTTCCTAGGTTTAAAAATATATAAATGTCTTTGAATGCTTTATTTTTAATTTTGTAGTATTGAAATTTTTAATAAAAGGCTGTTGATTGGCATGTAAATTATATTTAGAAATTTTGAAGCCATAGGCAGTGCAGTCATAAGGTCTTTCTTTTAATGAACAGGTCAGTTTAGTTTCACATTTTAAAATTTAAACAATTTGTTTGTGATTTATGTTGGGCAAATATTTTTAGTAGCTCCATGAAAATGTAAGAACTAAGGAAATATAATGAAATAAGCAGGAACCTGACTAGTTATGGTTGGCAGAGTGTAAAAATTATCCTAGTATTTTATAATCTATTTGATTTATATTTTTTACAAATTTGTATCTAGTATTTTTAAATTCATGTCTATCCTTTGTAATTGTAACATGAATTATCGCTATTCATTCATATTAAAAAACTTGGTGATTGTTATTATTTTTTTACTTAAAAATTTAATATTAGCTTTATAATCTAATTTTTTAATTCCTATTTATGTATTCATTTCTATTTATGCATATTTGCTATTGTACAGCTTTAAATAAATGGAATTTTACTGCACATAAAAAAATATATATTAAACTTTGCCAAATGTCAGTGTCAAAAAAAGACAATTCAAATTTTTATGTTTTAATCAAGTGATCATAAAAATTAATTTAGATTGTAAAAAGAATAATCTTTTGCCTAATTTATGATTAAAATAAAAGAAATTTCACCTTGGCATAGTCCATTATTTGATTTTAGTGGTAAACATTTCATGATAAAAGCTTCTTAAAATAAGAATTTCAATATTAAAAAGTAATAATAAGTTCCACTGCTTAAGTTTTTAACTTAAAGGAAATTTTTAATAGTTATTTAAATGCAATAGTTTTGATATAGTTAAATATTTTTGTATGTGTCATTGAAATATCCAACTGTAATTGTATAATTTAATTCAGTGTTGCTGTATTATTATATTAGTCACCTTAAGTGAGTTCGTTGGGGATATTGATTATGTTTAATTTCAGTTAAATCATTTAGATGTAATTTCATGCCCATTAATCCAGCAAATTGTCAGACACAAAAGATTTTTTTTTCTCATTGTTTTGTATACTCTTTGCTAACTGTGCACCTAACCTTTCTGAGATTGGTCTGTAACATGATTGTGCAATTAAAAACATAAATGTCAGTTTTGTCTATCCTCTAAATTTCATTTTTATATTCATCCTTTTACCAATTCAGATATTAAACAGAATCCTTCTTCTTTAGATTTCAACAAAGGAAATAAGGCAATTCAATGTTTTTAAAAACTTTGAACTCAATTAAAATTTCAAGGAAACATTATAATCTGCCGTTTGAAGTTAAGCACATTGTAAAAAACAATTTTTCAAAATTTGATATTTTATAAAATTTATATCTAAACAATAGTACTTTCATAAGTTAGCTCAGATTATCATAAAAATTTAATTTATTTTATTTTATATTTTTAATGCTCTGAGGCTTATACGTTTGAAATTTTGTAACCATAGATAAAATGTCCTGGCCTATACAGCATCAACTCATACAAATATGCATTCTCATTCATTTTTATTATTGGTTAAGATAATTTATAAAAATATTATGCAATAATGTGGCTGCCAAATTTATTTATAATAATTACTTATTTCTATGTAACCAAATACTCGGAGATTAGTGAGAAATGTTCTTTATTTTTGCTTTATTAATTATATTTCATAGAAAAATTTAGGAATGAGAAAATTGCATATTTTCACATAAATATGTGTTAAATATGCATTGAAGCAAATTAATTTTACTACTTGAATTTTATGCATGTTAAAAAACTTCATTTTTAAACATTTGTATATAAATATTCTTTCGTGTTTTCAGTTAGATTTTACTTTGCTCCCTCTCCGTTTTAACATTAGAATATGTTATTTACTAGTCTGATATTTTAATTGATATAATAATTAATTTTTTAATTGAACCTTCCTCTGTCAAGTAATCTCTTTAAAACCGTCTTGAATTCTAACCAGATTGAAAATAAAATAGAAATGCATGACATTGTTGTTCTTCTGAACCTCTTGAATTGGAAAAGGTTTCTTTATCTCAGAGTGTCATAATCTTATATCTATGAAATATTGTTACTTGCATTGGAAGTTATTTTATATTTATGTAAGGACAGACATAAACTTGACTTTAATATTACTGTATATTATATGTGAAAGATAACTATAATTATCTTTCAAATTAATCTTAATTAAATACCATAATTATTTAATGGTATTTAATTAATTTTTCTTTAGATATCATAACTTCTGCCTGATATTTTGAACAAAAATATTATCTACTGCTTTGGTATAAGAAATCTGCAAATTTTTTTTGTCAACATTTGTTTATAAAAAATACATTAAATTTTTGTTTCCTTGCCACTTGGACTTGCAAAATAAGCTTCAGGTCTAAGTGATTTACTTTGAAGATCATTCAAACAATTAATAGAATTTACATTGATAATTTTTAAATTATTATGTATTCTGTTCCACCATTTGAAAATTTTTAAATTATTCCCATTTTCATCCAACATTTTTAAATATAATTATACTTATAAAATTTTAACATTCCTGTTTCTATTTATAATTACTTTAACTTAGATTTAATAAATGATATTTTTTACCTGTAATCGGTTTTTTTTAAACTCGTAACATTTATGCATATTTCTTAATTACTGAATCATTGCTTTGACCTTATGAGAAATGTTTTCATTTAATCTTGAATTCATTGTTGGACTTTTTAAGGCAAATCATTCATTTCTATTATTGTATCACTTATATGTTTCCGAATAAGAATAAACATGCTATGCATTATTCTGTTTTTTAATAATAAAAAAATTTTGTATTACACAATAATTTTATTTAAAAACTTTTTGAAAAATATTTTACTATGTAATTTTATTTAAAAACTTTTTTTCAAGAGGTACGAAAAATATATAAAAAATTATTTTTGATTTCCAGACCTCAAGTGTGAAGATCATATAATAAGTAAAAGTAAAAAATATTGTCCGTTATGGAAAGGAAAAAGCGCCCTGATGAAGGCTCAGTAGAAAGTCTTCAGAGACTATCAGATGATGATTATTGGGGATGTGCTAGTAAAGGATTTGATTTCAGTGAAGAAGTATGTATTAATACATCATTACATTTGTTTTGATTAATTTGAATGAATTAGAATTTTTAGAATGTTGTAAACTGATTAAAATTTGATATACAAAATTTGTGATTGCCAAAATAAGTAATTCTCTTCTGTAATGTTTTATTTTTAAAAAAAATTCTATGCTTGTTGTGTATGATTCCAATAAATGCATTATACTGATTTAAAAAAAATAGCAATCAATTAGATTTTACACCCAGAATTTACAATGAACATATTTTTAACCTGGACATTTCAGAAAACAAGGAAAAATTCAAAGTTTTTACTTTTTAAAGTTTGCATTGGACATCTTAAAATTGAAAATTTATTTTACTTTGTCAAAGAACTTAGAAAAGTAGAAACATTGAAACCATTTTAGTATTTTGATTTTTGTGATGATAAGTTTATTAATGACCTTTGGATATTTTGTGAAAGGTTCTGAAGTTCAATTATAACTTTCACCAGATTACAATAAATAAATAATGTTTGTCATAGCTACTTCACATATCTTCTTTCAAAAAACTCTTGTCTTAATTCTGATCGTTATTTAATAGTATCCTTTGTTCTGCCTGTAATTAATGACAGTTTTTGTAGTCTACATACTTTGAAAGTAATTAGTATGTAGAGGTACCATTTTGCAAATTGGAATATTTGTTCTATAATTTCAGTTTGTAATATATTTGAATAACTCTATGTATTTGAGTAATTTTTAAATAAAGGCTTAAAATATGCAGATTTATATAGTATTCTCTGATTCAGAATGAATTGTAAAGCTATATGCTATAGAAAAAAAGAAGTGAATTGTATTTGGAGGAAATTAAAAGTTTCAAATTCTCTATTATAGTCATGCTCTTGTGAAATGCAACCTAAATCAGATGAATTCATGTATTATTAAATTTATTTATGCACAATAAACACATTAAGAAGTAACAAAAAATATTTTTTCATCATAGTAATGTTAGATTACATCAGTAAAGAAATTTTAAAATATTTTCTTTATTTATCAAATTGAAATAGGATTCAATATTTAAAACAAAATTTAAATAAAGTGAAAATATTGTGATAATATTATTTGCTATGGCAACTGGCAACTGTGATAGTATTGGTGTTGAATTTTGCATATACAAAAAGGTAGTATTTGTTACCATAAATACATAGCTTTTTTTTATGACAATGAGGCTATATTTTTGCTTATTGCAGTAGATAAGAAAATTAATAATTATTTGGTTCATTTTTGAAAGTTACATTTAAAATTTTCCTTCTTAATTTTGATGGGGAAGGTGAATCTAAACATATTGCAAAAGTCCTGAATTATGTAAAATATACTGAATTCTTTTTCTAGATACCACTGCATATCAGACAGTAAATGCTGTATGTTCTTAATAAGTGTGTCATTTTATAATCATTGTGATCTATATAATTTAAAATGTAGAGCAAAAATTGAGCAGTTGTTTTAAAGTGAGATATTTTGTATTTGTGATTTAAAAAAAGTCATAACATATTTATTTAAACAACAATATTTCCATGGGAAACTGTTTGGTGATGCTTATCTATCCTAAACATATACTTGATTTTGATTCAAATGGTGGTGGGGGGGGGGGGTACCTACTTTATTGAAAATCGATTTTCTGTTTCTCAAAATTTGAAAGAGATTTGTTACATTTATTATTGTTGTTTTTCTTGCTTTTTTTTTTTTTTTTTTTTGAAATATTAAAAATATTAAATGCATCGAACTAATTTAAGTGCCCTCTCATTAAAAATAGGAGTTAAAAATAACTAATAAAGAATACAAATTATTCATTTTCTGTGTGCAAATCACTCTTTGCTAAGAATGAACTGCTAGAACTGGGTAGTTTTTAGAAGTTCAGTGCCTAAGCAAATCTTTTCAATTTTGAATGCTAAGCCATGGGTAATTATTTATCAAGAACAGAAATATTTAATTTATATGCATACCTCTACTATATAAGCGCCTAAGAATGTTTACATGATTTTTTTTTTGTATGCTGCTTAGTAATAGTTTATGATATACTGCATAGTAAGAATGATGAAAAAAAGTTTTTTCTCTATCTCTCAAAATTCTCTTTTTATCTCTTGTTCAGTATAAATGTGAAAGAAACAGAATCAACTTCTATTACTTTATTTATAAAATGACACATTGATTTTATGTATATATATTGAGAGAGTGAAGTCATTATTATTACTTGCATAAATACTTATTTAATTTGTTGTTTCAACTATTCAAGACTACATTTAGAAATCTGTGGGAAAACATTCATAATTTCTGTAGATAACAATAGAAAGGCAGTCTGTTCTTATGCAGGATTAAAGAAAATATTTGCTACTTCCGTAAAAGGCCTTGCTTCTTATTTAGATCTTTTCTTGCATATTTCCTTTTCATTTAAATATTAAATTTCTGTTTCTTTTTAACAATTCATGTTATTGAAATTTCATTTTATAATTTACTCCTTAATGTTCTTTTTATAATTGCATAGATTTTTAAAATTTGCATTGAACTTTTGGATATATAGCATAGAATTGAAATTGCAAAATAGCTATCCAATTTCATGAGAGAATTAACAAATACTTAAACATTTATCTATCAATTGCCATTTTAAATAACACACAATTTATGACACAATAATATTTCAATTTCTATAATTGTATCTTAAGAAATGATTTTATAAGATCTAAAACATATTCAGTTTACAAATTTATTTATTTATGGATGATACAGCTTCTAATCTGCACAAATTTATCTTTGTGTTCTTTCTGGTCTTTACATTATATACCACTAAGCTATAAGAAATTCACTTCTCCCACAGAATATAACTTATCTCCCTCCCCCCAATCAATTTTAATTGCAGCTAAATTAGTTTCTAAAGAGCAAAGAAATAAGTTTGTTTCTTTACTACATGAAAGCTAAATTTGTTTCTGATTAAAAACAAATTTAGCTTTCATGTAGTAAATTTGGAAATAAATGCGAATGTTCTTAGAAATCCCACTTTTATGACTTTTTTTTTTTTTTTTTAAGATTTCATTCATCTTTAAATTAAAAATGGCCTTATTTTGTTTCAAAATTTGATCTCTTTCATTCTTAAGTATAAAATATTTAAGAATAATTTTTTTACAGTGGTCATCATCGGCTCAGAATTCCAAATTGTCTTCTCTGTCTTCTACTATGAGAAAAAATGACGACTTGAATCAGTTTGATCTTCTAAGATGTGATGGATTAAATGAAATTGCTGAGAATAGTATGACATTTTAATTGTTTTTTTAACTAGGAATAAATGCTAACTATTAATATAATCCGTAATCAAATTTCCGAATTTCGAACTGCCTATGGTTGGAAATGTTCATCAGAAAAGCGCAAAACTTCTCAAATGATTTAATAAAGGAATGGGGACAATAAACATTGAATTTTTAAAAAGATCATTCAAATTATACTCAGTTAATGAAAAATTATCATGAAAACTCATAGTACTTCTACATATATTTTCAATGCAATGCTACAGCCGTTATAAAAATAATTAACATTCGAGTAGAACTTGGGGTAGACTCTAATGCTTCTCTGAAAAGTTGAAATTTGGTTCTCTTCAACTTGAACATTTTCCACTATCTCTGCAGAAACATATTTTAATACTCTGTCAGGACAAAACTATTGTATTTCATTTTTTGAAGTCCTGTAATAATGCTGTGACCTTTTTAAAGCTCATTAAATTCCCAGAATCTTTTACTATCTTGCCCGAATCAGTATTTTGAGAAAAAAAAGAATAAAATTTGTTTAACTAAGTGATATCTTGTAAACATATATCCTTTGTGAATTGAAATCAAAATAACATTAGTTGACATGTGAATATTTATAGGTTTATGACATAAATTACATCATACCTATAAAAAAAGCAACCTTGCTTAAATGGACGTTTGCTGTTATACCCGCTCAGATAACCTGATTTTTAACTTTTCAAAATTTTCTAGATGATTTTCTTTTCATTTCATTAAATTGTTCAAAAAATTTGTCGCTTTTTTTTTTACTGGTTACTATTATTGCAATTTTAATTATTGGAGTTACAATAGTGAGTACTCTTGGTTCTGAGAAATTTCAAGATAAGAATAAAATATTACATTTGTTATTTCTAAGAACATCTTAATGAATTTTTAGAAATGCATTGTACAATCATCTTTATTTATAATATTTGATATTTTATAATTTTGTGTACTTTGTAGACTGGTTTTTTTAATTAAAAAAATTAATCGATTATCATATTTGTCTTAATTGCCTTATGTTAAGAGTTTACTTTTTTGTGTATATTTAACTGTTGTTATTTTTATTCTCCAGAATCTTCATCAGAAGAATTATGGGCATCTCATATTCTTACTGTAGAGGAAGAAAAACAAGCTCAAAAGCTTGCTAAAAGCTTTAATCCTCTAGAGTTTCACTTAAAGGTATTGGTGTGTATTTTAATTTTTTACTGATGAACTTTATAATATCTACTTCTGATTGCAAAATGCATTTTAACAAATGGGCTTTTTAAATGTTTTTATTAAAAGAACATCTGGCAATTACAATTGAAGGTCAAGAAATTTATATATCAATTAATATTTCTGAGATCGAATTGCTTTTTATGTATCTAACCCCATTAAAAATGTGAATATGATGAATAAATTATGCATAACTTATCTTATGACATGCATGTATAAACTTCACGTGTTTAGTATAATTATTATTAAATTGATATTTTCAATGAAAAAAATAGCAAACTTTTTTTCTTTTTTGCTGTAAACATATTTTTTATTAATGAAGGTTTTTCTAATACTTTTTTACATTTATTATCTTATTATGGGTTATAAACTTTACCAAGCATTATTTATCAAAGTCTCCGGTGAACCAGAGAAAGTATTTTCATGGATTTTCTTGTATATTAACACTATATGGCATATTTTGTACTTCATTAAATATTTTTGTTTTGTCCATGACTTTCTTTTGACCATTTGGATGCAAAATTTGGAACAGGTTTACATTTTGATCATAAAACCATAAATGAAATCTTACTTACTTGAGTTTATATTTTTTTTTAATAACATTCTTCTACATGTAAATGTACATAATGATAGATAGTCAACCCATTAACTGATTTGATTCAAAATTCGATGAACATCTGCAGTTTGATGATAAAACCTATTGTAACATTTTATTCATCTAACTATTTTTATTTTCTAAGTATTGTTTGCACATGAACAGGCTAACAGACTTCTCATATATACATTTCACTCAAAAATTTGATATAAATATGTAATTTTGGTGTGATGACTACCACATCCGCATACCTAGTTATGTGTTTCCGTCTTCATGTTCGCAGAGAGACATAATTCCAAAAACGAATTCAGATATATTTTGAACATAGGAATTCATAACAATCTGTAATTCCTTTTCAATATAATTAATTTTTTTTTCATATAAGAGGATATAAAGATTAATTTCTCTATAATGTTTTAATTTGGAAGTTGCAACAGAAAATGTAATAAAATTGCACAATTCTTTGCTGTGAAACCGTATGTTTTGTAGATATCTGTTTTCATTTATTTTGATTAAATCTATTCTGAATTGTCCCAAAGTTTCAATGGGCTCTTATAATATGTTTAATTTCTTTACTACATTTTATATTAAAAGCAACAGTTTATTATCTATATTTTTAAAGCTTTTAAGCATAATTAGTTTTTTCAATAGATTAATTTTTATATTTAAAAATCTTTCCTTTCCAAAATCCTCCAAAACTGGTTACACTTAAGATTATTTGTATTGGTTCATATAATAAATGTAAATAATTTTTTCTGTTACATATATATATCCTTAGAATTTGTCTTTTATGATTATGTCTGTAAAACTCATAATCTAAAAACCATTCATAACTTAATTTTCTGAATTCAAAACTACATCAGATCTGTTTTATGAAATTTACCAAAAGTAATTAAAGCTTGATATATTTCTGAATATGGGTGCTTGAACAACGGTGTTTTTGAAAAATCAGTTTTCACTATATAATTTTAAAAAATGGTAAATCCGCTTGAATCATTTTCTAAATATAAGATGCTATTCATAGAACTGTCGAGAAAATATTTCATTATTTGAATATGTTTTACAACCGATCCCGTTCTATTTATTTGTTAAAGCATAAAAAAATCAAATAAATATAAACTCCAGGATCAGCAGATTTTTCTTTAGAAAAGGAAAATTCTTTTTCGTTAAATGATCTGTTTTTATTGTAATAGAAGAATTTGTTTTTGTTGATTAGAAGAAGAATATAATTGCCCTCCTCAGCCATTCTATCTCATCGCATCATCCTTTCTCATTACACAGACATGACACATTTCCATATTAATGCAGATTTCATCTTTTTTGGATCGAATTTTATCAACTAGGGATCTCCTAATTTTTTGTGAAATTCTGCAATATTTTTAATATTTCAAGTAATTTTTTGTGTAGATTTATTAATTTTATTATTCATTAATCATACTTATTTTACTTCTTCATATTTATGCTTTGCACAGTTCATTATTTTTTGAAGTTAAGGTTTTTCTGTCCCCCCCCCCAAAAAAAATGTGTCTTTGTTTGTTATACGAAGTTGACACAGATGATCACAAATTTTCCAACTTGGTCTAATGGTAAAATTAAGCGCGTCCTCAATTCGACTATCTGAAATAATTTCTTGCTCTCTAGTCATGTCACTTTTGGTCTTCCTATTTACATTCATTGCCCATATCAGCACAAATCTTGTATTATCATTTGGTGGCATTCTTAGTTTATCTCCAATGCATGTATAGTGCCATTATTTCTTAATTTTCTTGGAAATAGATTTGGTATAAGTTCTGTTATACAATTCAATATTTGAAATTTTGTGTGGTTAATATATTTTAGTAATCTTCCTGGATCAAGTAATATGTTCTTGCTATTTAATTCTTGTTCTAAGTTATTTAATTTTTGTTCTTGTGATTTAGTAAGTTTGTAAGCTTTTATACTGTTTAAGAGGATCACCGATACCGTTACATTAAATATATGCAATTTGTTTATTACTTATATGTGTGGTTTTTCAGAATCTACATTTTTCTCAATAAATGATAAATCGATTTATTTACTTACATAGATTCTAATTTTTATCTTTTCTTTTGTACCTCTTTTTTTCGATTATAACTCCAAGGTATGAAAAATAGCCAGTCTCCTCTGTTTTATTTTGATTTATTAAACGTGCCATTGCTTTTACTATTTATTTTCATCTCTATAATTTTGTTTTCATTTATTTTCAAACCCACTTGCCTCGAAGTATTCTTTAGACTTTCTATTTTTTCCTTGATGTGTGCAAAACTTGAAGAAAATATATTTATATTATTACTAAGCAAAATATATCCTGAACTAGCAAATTATTGATTACGCCATTTTGCTTAATGAATAAAGAAGGTAATTATCCGAGATGGTAACCCTCAGATATGTGTAAGATCTAAGCAATACGTTAACAATACTGAATTGTGGTAAATTCATTGGGTCATAATAGTGTGGACTATGTAATAATCTCGATTAAAAAAGATACACATTATGCACACTTCCATCTTCCTTCCAGCCGGATGGTACACTTCTAGAATTACTGGCACTGCATTTCATTTGCATTTTGGGGATAACATGATCTTTCTCCATTTTTCTGCATAAGCCAGAGTCGAAAATTGATTCAAACAGGGGTAATGAATGATTAGTGCAGATTTATAAAATAAATCTAGAGAGTAAATTTTCTTCTCTAGTTACTTAAAGCAGATCAGTCGTTAATTATTGCATTGAGTTGCATCTCTATACCATTATTGGGTCGTCAGATGATATTACTTGAAAATATGACTGCCACTGCCGCATACGTATAATTTTAGAACAAAAATGAAAACTTGTTAGTGTCCTTCATCCTGGAATGGGATGAAAGATACCTGGTGCGAACTCGCATTTTGTGTTGATTATCCTTTGATTAAGCTAAAATAATTCGAATTTATTGGGTGCTATTGCTCTGATATTATTAAAATAGCTAACAATAATGATATCGAAAACATTAAGTTGTTTATCAGTGTATAATTTCAGCTAACATTTGACAGTGTTTTTTAATAGTGTTATCCACACCTCATCAAAATCTTGATAAATATATTGTTTTACAGTTATGTATGAAAATGGATTTTCTTCGAAAACTCATTTGATCATTTTCTAGCTTAATTTGACCAAGCAATTAATTGATTTATAAAAAGAAAATATTATCATGCTTAGTTCTGATATCTATGTGAATTTTTAAACATCAAAGAAAGCTTTAAAAAATGATTGAATAAACTTTCACAATATAAGAAATACAATGCTGAAATTCATCTTTTTTCTAATTTTCCAAATTTTATTTTAATGATATTGAAAAGTAGCTATATTACGTGTGGTAAATCAAGGAATAAAATTACTCATCGATGTTAAAGTATCAATAAAGTTTATTAATTATTTCTTGGATTTATGTTTCATTTTTCTGTGAAAAAGCGTGCATATGTACTGATATTCAAAATATAAGTTATTTTAATGGAGTCACTTGTCAAATATTTAATTGAAATACTTCATAGTATATTAACTTATAGTAAAGCAATTTCTGTATGCCGAATCATACCTATTAGGTCGCTGCCATTCATTATCTGTTAATATATCCTTTGTGCTTTCATTCATATGTTACTCTCATTCTAAGTGTAAAAATTTGTTATATCCATATTATTGACTATTATCGTAAAAAGTATTTGTTTTGGATGCTGTCTTTTGCTACTAGAATTATGTTTAGTGCCAGCAGAAAATAAACATTTTATATTCTCGAAGGTGAAATTATGTGTTTTCAAAAGCAGCTAATATAATGTAGTTTCATTATAATGTCCATGTGACCTGTGTCATATGTCCTAAAGGATTTTAAGTACAGTTTATAGCAGATTGAATATTCATTTCTTTAAGAAAGTTATCAAGGAAAAATACTTTATAAAATTATAAAGTCTATATTTGTCCTACTTATTCGAAGACGTTGCATAAATAATGCTAAAAAAAATTTTCAATAAGTGTCTTAATTTATACACTGATTCGTTGTAATTAAAATGCTAAATCAATGCGGACCTGTTGCTGCATTTGTTTTCATCATCATAAATGGTTGCTTACTTCCTATTTTGTTTGCACTTTTTGTGTTTTTCCTTATCTACTCATTGAAAATAAATTTGGATGTTCATATATATAAAAAAATTACTTGAATTTTTAAAAAGAAATTGTATTAAAATTACATTATTATTATTATTTTGTTCTTCACTTATTTTAATTTCAATGTCTGTTGAAAAATATATTTCTCAGAATTTATCTCGCTCTGCTTTTATTTTTATTTTTTTCCTTATTAAATTTAATAAAAATATCAGAAAAATTATCTCTGAATCGAATTTCTGATGTTTCTTTTAGGAGAAGTTAGAAAAAAAGTCTCTTACTGCAGCGCAAACTATTAGAAACATTGTACTAGGTTTGGTAAGTGACTTCTTTTGTTCCTTGCTTCTTTCTTTCTCTCACTTTTCATACTGAATTAAAACATTTTAAATTTTTTTAAGCTATAGCAAAAGCAGAGGGGCAAGGTTGGCAATTGTCCCAAGATCGGTTGCCTCTTGCCCATACCAAATAGGCGCGAGAGAAAGGATTTAGTTGATAAAATCGTTCACCACAGCTAGATGACTGTAGAGAGCTGCGCATTATCGAATATGATTGTTCGAAAACTATCTTAAAGTTAATATATTATAAACAGTCAAAATAGCTAAGTAATTAAAGCGTTTTGACTATATTTGGCAAAATAACCGAAAGGGTGGTTGGACGATAAAATGCCGTATTTTGTGGACAATTTTTGATTGACCGACTAAGAACTGAATGCGATGGAGTTCGAAGACGTTAATTTCGTAGTTATTCAGAAATCTGGTTTACATGTTCATCCAGCTTATAATGTGTACTATTTTTGGCAATATAATCGACTAGGTAACAATTGAATAAAATATTGATAAGGTAATTGGCTCATTTTGCTAGCAACTTTTGGTCGACCGACTATGAATTCAGTGCCTTGAGTGTAGAAGACTATATTCATAGATTTTCAGAAATTTGATTCAACTATCGATCATCAAGCTTTTATTTGCACTAATTTTGGCAATATAACCGACTAAGACATGTCAGATTATGTCAAAAAAGGTTTGATCGGTCGAGTAAGAATTCAATGCAATCGATATCGATGACGTTAAGTGCAAATACTCAGTTATCTAATTTAATTGTTATAATGTTCATTAGTATATAATTTATACTATATTTAGCAGAATATTCAAAAAGATGGCAAGTGAATAAGACGTCACATTTTTTTCCACCTAATCTTTGTCCGTTGGCTAAGAGTTAATCATAGGTTATTGAGAAAAAATATATTTGCATCGAGCTGTTCGTTTACATGCCAGTGGAATTATAGCAGAAATTGATATTTTTATATTATTCATGAATAGGAAGATAGAGTTGTCTACCGTAATTCATCATTCAAATTCAAGTTCTAAAATTAATTGTCATCTCATTCGTTTAATTGTTGCTTCCGCTAACGAATTAGTAAATTTATTCTATTCATTTCACTAAGAGAATTGTCTGACTAAAATCCAGTTAAAGGTTTTAAAAAAATTAATAAATTGCTCTTGCAAAATGCACAGGTTTTCAAAGCTTAATTATATATTGAAAAATAAAAACATGGGTTTTTAATGTTTAAGTTGTCTATTTTTCATATCTTACATAAAATAGTAAATTTGTATATATATTTACAAAATATTTTCTTCGGCCTTTTTAAGAAACAACATCATTGTATCTTTTTTTGCATTCTATATTATTGGTATCCAAGTTATAATAAATTTTTGTTGAGCACGCGCACTTATTCTGATCGGATTGTTAATGCATCTGAATTCCTGTCGTTGCTGCAACCTTAACTTAATAAATGTTTTAGTTAGTGGACTACTCTAAAAAATCGATTTTTAGCGAAATCGTTGAATATATATATATATATATATATATATATATATATATATATATTAATTCTGGATTTCTAAAGAAGTGTCTTTTATAAAGCTTTTTGTTTCAGCATTTATTTTATATAGCTTCTGATATAAAATAATAAGAGCATGTATTTGTTCATTTAGCAGGACACGCCGTACAGTCGCAATCTGTGTTTTTATCTGTATATTGTTATCTAGAATGCAAAATAACCATTTTTTTTTTTCTAAAGATCTCAGAGATATTAAATCTAAAGAGTCTTATAAAGAAATAGACTCAAATAGTGACTATCTTTTGATGGCCAGGAAAAGAAACCGATATCTATTTTTTACAAATACTTTTGTGAAGTTTTAACAATAGATGAAAGGATCAGTATTTAAATAGAAAAGAAACCAAATAATACTTAAATACTTTGACTGAATAATACTTTAATTAAATGAAAATTATTGTTGTGAGTTATTTGGAAGCCTAATTAGAGATAGTGTGCTTCCCTCCCCCCCATCGGCAAATCTCTGTCTCCGCCTCTTAACAAAAATAATGTATTTGATAAAGATTGAGCATTGGTGTTCTATTTTATGTTTAACAAAACGTATTTTTGATATGTAAAGCATTATATTTCCATTTTTTATAGGATTATAACTTAAAGCCATTCAAAGCCAAAGAACAAAAACTGGAGCTCTTGAAAGCTGCCGTAGATAGCCACGATGGTAATGCCATTCTTGTAGTAAGTGTCAAAAATTTATTGACTTAAATCTATTTCTTTTTTGTATTATTTGTTTATTAGTTGTGTGTAGATTCTTTCATTGCTCTGAATTTTGAAATAATTTTAAATTACAATTGTGTTCCTTGTATCTTTGTAAATTTGAATGCGGTATTTTCTTAAAAAGTTCATTTATAATTAAATTTACTTTACTTTTGATTTTTAAAAAATTAATTTTATATTATATTTAGGGTTTAATTTTTTATAAATTTCTTTTATTTATGCAGGAGAAAGGGAGACTTATCTTAAAATTAAATCACTGACTACATATTGTCTAAGATGAAATAGAATGTTATTTATAAATATTTACTTCTTTAACGTGCAGGTATAGGCTCAATTAAAAGTTACGAGTTCTTGAAACGTACGTTTTCTCCTGACGGCATATATGCCATCTAATAAGCAGCTGAGTAACCACTGCCGAAGTTTAGTTGAATAAGGATATTTCGAGATACAGCTCCCACATTTATTTGTAAGAAACCTCTTTTGTAGGACAATTTTAGAAATTATTTTTTGATTCACAAATCAGTTTGTTTCCAAATTTTGCTATCCGTCCAGCTATTAATTCATACAAAATGTCTTCAGCAGGAAAGTTGATAAAGCTGTGTCAGTTTCAAAATTCACAAAGCTTAAATTGAAAAAATAATTAAAAGTTGAAACTCTTATATTGTGTATTACACTTCAGATATATAAAATCCTGTTTCCTTTTTTCAAATGTATAGGTTGTTATTTTCCTTAAAAATACTTTGAAGAAATCAATCTTTCAAAGAGAGCTTGGGACTTTTCCAGATGCTGTTAATATGTATTTGTCATACTTAAACGAAGATCATGAAGTAGATGAGCTCACAAATATGATGCTGTATGTATCTTATTCTAATTTCATAACATTAAAAAATATTTATCATAACAGTGAAAAATATATCCAAATAGTAATTGTATTAAAAAAACATTGCTCTTCTTTTTATGCATCATGGTTTGAAGATGACAATAAAATGAAAAATGAAATCTACTATATTAAAAACGTTATCATGTGAGAACATTATTATTTTTAGTTATTATTTGTCTTAATTAGTTTAAGTCATTAACCGCTTTAAGCCGGTATGAAACAAATCACGAGACTTCTCTATTGGCCTCTATCCCTCCCTCCCTCTGTGTGTATGTGTGTATATATATATATATATATATATATATATATATATATATATATATAT